>CAIGQQ010033975.1:3176465-3195778 GCA_903798035.1 Danio albolineatus | reverse complement strand
ATCTATCTATCTATCTATCTATCTATCTATCTATCTATCTATCTATCGCATAAACGCAATTCACATAAAACCTTGACTGCAGTGTCTAACTGATATTCTGTGGCTATAGAACACCAGTGGCTTTTGTGGTTGCCAAAGCAAGGATTTACATGTAGGTAAACCTATTTTCAGAGCAGCGATTGCCATCCGCAAAAGGGCCAGGATCATTTTTTTTTCTAGCCAATAACACATTTCAAGTAATTTTAGACCATTTAAAGAACTTGTATAGGTTGTATCACCCTATTTGAATTTAAATAGCAGTTTGTGCAACCAAATACACAAATAAAGTAGCCAAAATGCTTAAGCGAGTACCCTCATGTGCACCTTCCTGAATTAGATTTAAAAAATAGATGAATAAGCATCAGGTTTGTGTGTCATCTCTTAAAGTGACAGCAAACTACTGTATACCTTTTGCTTTCTGCATCAGTAATGTAACTTTGGACTGCTAGTTACCTCATACTACCTACCTGAATATTATTAAGACACTGTCACTTTATCATATTTATTACATTTACATGCGTTTTGCACTATATCATTTTGCATTATAATGTACTTTTTGCACCATGTACTGTTTTGCTTTTGGACAACTCTGTTTTGCACTCCTTGCCATGTGCCCTTAAGTGTAATTGTATTGTTTACAAATTTGTATTTTTTACTTATATTTCTAGATTATATTATACGTGTAAATGCATTTATTGTAAATTCAGTTTAAAATTCTACTTTTTGTATTAACATTATATGTTAGGCACCTAGAGTCTGAGAGTAACTCAATTCTCTGCATGTCCTGTACGTGTTTGAATTAACAATAAAGCTGACTTTGACGTTTGATGTTTGAGCTATGATTTGGTTATCTGAGACAAATTTGGCAAATCGTAAAAGATTCCTGGATCCTCGGTTAAAATTTGTGATTTTTGATCGCTGCGTTGACGTGTTTACTGACAGCCGCTAAATGACCACTGCGATAAAATTTTCTTCAACTATGACAAGCATCAATACAAGAACCGATATGAGTGCCAGATCTGATGACGCAATCCGTGCGGCAACCACCGCAGGGAAATGTCAAATTTTTATTTATTTTTTCCCTGGTTTTGTTATTGAGGCACGCTGTGAGCAAAATTACCTCTACAGATTGTTTATGTTTGCCGTGAGGTATCATTTCAAAACACAAGGCATTTGTCCGTATTTGGCTTGTCTTAATTGTCCATCAGTCTGACATTATGACAAATGAGATCTTACAGTGTGACATGAAGATTATGTTCGTGCAGTCTGACAAGCTACACTCATTTAGGATTATTAAAAATTGCAGTGTGAGTCAGGCTTTAATCAAACACAACAAAACGTCACCAAAAAAAGTACTGGTCTTGACTGAATAACTTATCCAAATCATTGTACTTTCATTTATACAAACTTTACACTTGGTGATTTTTTTAGTATTTCTTATTGGGATAGAGCTGTCTGTCTGTCTGTCTGTCTATCTATCTATTTATCTATCTATCTGTAAATTTCAACACAGGGCTCATTGTGACAACATACCCCTGTACACATTTCTGGAGAGCATGAATTATGTAGCCAGAGCTACGTATAGCTTCATTTCATCTTTAAAACGAATGCTACGGGGCGGTATGATGCAGACAACGGCTTCTGTGTCTTTTCGCACTACCAGCTAAACGATTACCTCAGTGTGAACGTCTTTTCTGCTGTAACCAGTTTTTCCAGTAGCTCACCAAATTCATCTTCGGACTTGAGATGCAGAGAGGAGTTGACCGTGACGACAGGGTTCAAGTTCAAAGTTCAAGTGAAGAACGATTCCAGTAAGCAGGTAAAACAAAAGCAAAATTCAAAAAGTAAAATAAACTAGTAAATAACAGGGTGAGAACTTGGTAAGATCTGAAAACTTCGTAAAAATCAGGCGGCCATGAGGGATTTTCTTTTTCCGGATTGCTTTTGAAAACACTGTCGGTTGGGTTTAGAGAAGGGGGTGGGTGGGGTTATCGGTTGGTTGGTCGGTCAGGCAGTCAGTCGACAGCGGCCTCTGGTGGATTTACGCGAGAAGAGCAGGTGCGATGGCACTCGCGAGAGAAATTTGAGATCTAAAATAGCGTACACAGCGGCCTCTAGTGGATTCGCAAAAACAAAAACTTAATTCCTGTGATGTTTTTTGCACTGACCAGAGATGTATACAGACGCATGTATCAAGAATGAGCCTGGGTTGGTGAATTTTGACAAAGCAAGTATAATTTGAACCACTGACCCTACAAGGCAGTAAAAAAAAAGTCCTGTTTTTACATTCAACAACTTCCATTCAGGGTATACATATTTATCAGTTTATGTTTCCCGGAATCAAACCTATAACCTTGGCATTGTTACACATCAAAGGCATTCTGTTTTACTCACTTTAAGCCTCCTCGGGTTACTGGTTTAGATCCTTTGAAAGGGCCCCAGATCTGTTTTTCCCAACCTACATTTAACCTGACAAGATTTTTAACCTGCCTAGCACGCTTTTGAGATTGTAAGGATTTGAACCCTGGTCCACGAAGCAGTCAAACGTGAGAGATGAGAATGTGAAGGAGAGCTGGTTAAAATGCAGAGATTACACAGAGAAAGTCAGAGGTGCTCATGTGTCGGTCCTCATTAACTCTGCTCAGCGAGATCTTTGTTGAATGTTGCTTGCTTACTCAGTTTTTCGGGGGGAAATAATTGGGGTTGACAGTTTTGTATGACACTTTTTTTTTTGCAATTTTTACACATTTTTTTGTGCAGATTTTTGTCTAATGAGCAGGTGTATGGTGTGGCTCTGAGCAGTTTATTAATGAAGTCGGACGAAATCGAGTTGATGATATTAATGATGAGGCAATGTTAATAGTGGCAGTAATAATAGCGGCGAGGATCATAATGACAATGATGCTAATAGAGGTTTGGACAGTTGGGTTTGCGGAGGCTGGATAATTGTCCATTAAACTTCTCAAGGAACTTTTGGTTGTGGATAGAAAAGAGCTGGAAGCCCTTGGCCCTCTACTCATTATCTGAAAATACTTCGGCTCCCTGTCACTACTAAGCCTTTTTGATTCTTGTTAGGGGCTCCTTGGAGACTGGATTGTTTGTAATTCTTCATCTAACCCTTAAAAAAATTATCATTCATGCACCAATTACCGTCCGGATGTGTGAATTCTCTTACCTTAACCTACCGCTGTGATCATGACCATTGCTGTTCTTTGGTACGATTTCAAAAAGGACTGAATACAAAAAAGAATATTTAATCCATGGAAAATTATTTAATAATCTTTGAGGCTCAGGGTGTATGATGTTAGAGAATTTTAAATCTTTTAACCTTTTATAGAGCACCCATTGAAATATGCATTGTTAAAAAACATGGTGTGTCACTAGGGATTATTACAATATTTTAAACTTTCAGCTATTTCTTTTTTTATTTATTCAATTTTCCTCAGCTTAGTTTCTGATTTATCAGGGGTTTCCACAGCAGAATGAACCACCAACTATTCCAGAAAAGGTTTTACGCAGCGGATGCCCTTCCAGCCACAACCCAGTACTAGGAAACACCCGTACACTCTCACATTCACACACACTCATGTACTACAGCCATTTTCATTCATTCATTTTCTTTTCACCTTAGTCCCTTTATTAATCAGGAATGGCCACAGTGGAATGAACCACCAACTTATCCAGCATATGTCTAACGCATGTTTTAGTTTATTCAGTTCACCTATAGTGCATGTCTCTGGACTGTGGGAAAAACTGGAGCAAGTGGAGAAAACCCATGCCAACATAAAGAGAACATGTAAACTCCACACATAAATATCAACTGGCCCAGCTGGGACTCGAACCAATGACCTTCTTGCTGTGAGGCTATCGTGCCACCTTTTTACCTTTATATATAATTTTGTAATCAATCTCAATGAAGTTACTATACTGTATAGGGTTCTTCACCCAATAAACCCTATAAAAGATGTAGCCATTCAAGATGGCACTTTGTGAAATACAAGTCTATTGTGTATCAAGTCAACAATAGATACACAGCTAAATAAAATTAAACCTGAAGCTTCTGACAATACATTGATGTCTAATGAAATGAAAGATTAGTTTGTGCATGAAATATTATTTATTATTTAAAACCTTAGTACCTTTAATCCACAGCCTTTGCAAACAGAAATTAACTGCACATTTGATTTTTTAATGTATTTTTCTCTTTGCAATGATCTATTTCACTCAGGTGTAGTCTGAATCTAAAAAAGACCTGTTGATACTTCCACAACTTTACCAATAATTATAAAAAGTTATTACAGTTTTCGATTAAATAAGTTATACAGTATAATGTTGCATAAAATGAAGGGAATTGGGAATAACAATTTAACATTTGCATGATACATTTATTACTGGTATGACATTTTTTTTGTCATCATGGAAATCGAGTCTAAGTACTCAGACAACGTCTCAGTGCATGTGTTAGAAATCAATAACTGCTATTTCCATATTATTCTAAGCCAATTGATTCATCTGGAGTACAGTAGCCCCCCTCTGAGAGCTGCTTCCAATACCCTATAGTCTGAACTGAAAAACGAATAAATATTCTAATAAGCAGTCAAGTACTGAATAGCTAAGGTTGTTGGTTAGCTAAGGCTATAGCCAAGATAACATAATATTTTATATAGAGTCATATAGGAATTATTATTATTATTATTATCACTCAAAATTGAAAATTCTATCATTTTTGCTAATCAATAAGCACAATCAGATGTTTGGTTGCCAACATTTTTCAAGAAATTAATCTTTCTCAAATTCAAACTTCAAATTCAAATTTTATTTGTCACATACACATTCATTGTCACGATCTAATGCTTGCAGAACGCTAGAGAACTACAATTTATCTACTGAACCAAACTACAACTCCCAGAACCCTTTGCACTCATCAACTCCTGCCACAGCTGTCAATAATCTGGACATTGACACATACACACACACACACACACACACACACACACACACACACACACACACACACACACACACACACACACACACACACACACACACACACAGTTGTAACTCATCTTCACAGATTTCATGGAATATTTACCTAACTTTTACTTGCACATTGCTGAGTTTTTTTTATCCTGAGTAGCATTACAAAGTGTTTTCCTTGTTTGTCTTGCAAGTGTTTTGGCCCTTTGACCAGTTCTTTGTTTCTGTTGTCTTGCCACCCTTCCTAACCATTTGCCCGTTTCTGACTAAGTTTTGGATTACCTCCAAGCTCCTGTTTGTCCCTGTTCTTGACCACTGCCTGCATGACTACTCTTTTATAAACTGCACGGGGATCCCCAACTCCATTGTCAGCATCCTCGCATGACTGTCATACACAGTACAATATGCAGTGAAATGCTTATACTGTACAAATGTCTGTGCCCTTAAAAAAACTAAATTATGGAGTATAATAAGTAAAAAAGACAATTTTAGACACATAAATAGAAGTTATAGCTATAGAAAATAAGAACAAATATAAAATATTTAAAATATGAAGAATATAGCTATGAGATAAGTTGATTAAATGATTAAACACTGTCTTATGTGCACAATTATAAAAATTAAGTAAAGTGAACCCAATAGTTCTGAGTTGGAACACAAATACATTACATTTTACAGTGTATAGAAAACACAACAAATTATAAAAATATTAAATACTTAAACATCTTAGCTAAATGTAGAACACATGGAGGTGTTTGTTTCTTGTTCAACAGAAGGTTTCGAACAACTTGAAGGTGAGGAAATTATGAAATGTTAAGTTTTAAGTGAATTCACCCATTTAATTACCCATGTTAGAATATTCACTTTTAGACATTACTATACCAACGTTTAAACTTCAGAAGAATGTCTGTGACCTTAAAAAAAACTAATATCAATAAGAATCTAAATTATGGAGTCTAATAAAAAGTAAAAAAGACAATTTCAGACAATAGAAGTTATAGCTATAGAAAATAAGAAAATATTTAATTATAACTAAATATTTATAATAACAAATATAAAATGTTTAAAATATGAAGAATATAGCTATGAGATAAGTTGATTAAATGAATAAACATCGTCTTAAGAGCATAATTATACAAATTAAGTGAACTTAATAGTTCTAAGTTGGAACACAAATACATGACATTTTTTAAGTAAAATCAACTTGTGACTTTTAAGGCAATGGTTATATATAAAAATATTAAATATTTAAACATCTTAGCTATACAAACAAATGTAGAACACATGTGGGTGTGTCTTACTTGTTCAACAGAAGGTTTCGAACAACTTGAAGGTGAGGAAATTATGAAATGTTAAATTTTAAATGAATTTACCCATTAAATTACCCATGTTAGAATAATTACTTTTAGACAACACTATACCAATGTTTAAACTTCAGAAGAAATAAGAAATCCTCATTTGATGGAATAACCCTGATTTTACGTCACAATAAATACATTTTGACCAACTGCCATTTTCTGAAAAATACAGCAAAATGTAAATTATCATTATTATTTGTAATAAAACAAACATTTTTTTTCTCAAATGCACCTAATAAAGCCAGTATATCGAGAAAAAAAATCCATATTAATTGAAATATTTTATGGTGACTTACAGCAATTTCTCAATGTCTCATAGTCGAACAATAAATTTGAATAAAACTTAGATTAGCTCTTATTATTTAGGAGTCATATTATTATCCAAGCTGTGTACACTTTGAGAAGCACTGATCTGCACTAAGATGACAACATTATTTTGCGCAGGCATTTGTGTATCAACACACGATATTAGATGCTTTCAGGATAATATACTGGCTCTTTGATTCGTTTTATCCACAGTATGTGGGATGCAGGAGCTTTGCAGATTTATCACGCTATCTAAAGTGTATTAGAAAACTAGATTAGCTTGATGTCATAATATAATACTTGACTGCTTTGTGCAAATGCAAACATTGTCTGTATTTACAAGCAGACTCGCAGTATAATCAACTGTGTAAGCCTTCAGGCCGAATGTCACGGTAAATGATATCAAATATAGCGGCTATGATATTAGACTCACAAATGATGACTAAAGGAGTCAGATTAACTCGACTGCCACACTGAGATCAATAAATAATGCAGCAGAAATGGGCTTCGGAGAGCTGCAGTAGATCTGCCCTTTGTTGTATGTCTATAGTTGCTTTTCAAAAACCGCATTGTCCAGCCCACTCATTAGTTCTTCACACCTGTGGAACGCTGTAAAAAATGTTGGGTTCCACACAATCCATTTGTGTTGGGACAACATGAGGAAATTTAATTAATTTATTAGTTTTTACAAGTTTAAGTGAATTGAACATATAACAATTAAGTTGTCCTCACAGTAAAATAAAAAATTGTGCTGTTTCAGCTTTATTTGAAAAAGTAATTTAAACAAACAGCAAACATTTTTTTATTTGAGTGAATAATGTAGATTCCACCATCACCTTTTTAATCTCCTATTGTTTCCGTTGACTGTCGCAAGTTAAATAGTCCTGATTTACTAGATAATAAATAATGCATACCTGATTTAAAATAATATTAATAAAAGATAAATATTTTCTTTTTTCTTTCCCCCTATATCTTCTTTTCTATGTCAGATTAGGTTATGTCAGACATGGAGTTCCCAATCTCCCAGAACCGGATTCATTAAAAAGTTTATACCAACAGCAAGAACGCAAAGTGCTGTATGTGAATCCCACTTCATTGTTAGTTTCCCCCATTGTATAAAAAAATGTATAGACAAAAAATAATATAGAGTTTGATGTGCCAATTGCGCTTGCAATCTATGCAACGCTACAGCACAAGTGAGAAACAAATATCTGTTGAAATGTTCTTGTATTGTTGCAGAGAAATGAAGTCAGTGCTCACATTCAATATTATGATTATGAGTTATTTATTGAATATCATAGCGAGTTAAGTGCTTCGTTTTAGTTTGTTGATGCAATTTTAGATATAGATGCAATTTCATTGTGTAATTTCACAGAAATCAAATTCTTCTCTGAATGTATATAAATAATCATTCATCCTGCATCCGGTGTGAGGACCCCTAAAACTGTAAAAGAAATTAAATTGTGCTGATCTGTCATTACAGAGGAGAGCATATCAGAGTCTGCAGACCAAAACTGACCTGTGATGACCTAAGATTTGGCCATATACAGTTGAAGTCAAAATTATTAAACCCCCTTTGAATAAATGTATTTTTTTTATATATTTCCCAAATGATGTTTACCAGAGCAAATAAATTTTCACATTATGTCTGATAATATTTTTTCTTCTGGAGAAAGTCTCATTTTTTATTTCGGCTAGAATAAAAGCTGTTTTTAATTTTTTAAAAACCATTTTAAGGTCAAAATGATAAGCCCCTTTAAGCTACTTTTTTTCCGATAGTCTACAGAACAAACCATCATTATACAACTTGCCTAATTACCCTAACCTGCCTATTTAACCTAATTAGCCAAGCTAAGCCTTTTATTATCACTTTAAGCTGCATAGAAGTGTTATGAAAAATATCTAGTAAAATATTATTTACTGTCATCATGGCAAAGATAAAAGAAATCAGTGATTAGTAATAAGTTATTAAAACTATTAAGTTTAGAAATGTGTTAAAAAAAACCTTCTCTTCGTTAAAAAGAAATTAAAAAAATAAACAGGGCGCTAATAATTCAGGGAGGCTAATAATTCTGACTTCACCTGTATGTATGTTACATTTTGAGTGCAATGTTTGTGTTTCTTCATTATTTTGTCATGCCTGTCCATTCCATGTGTATTATTTTTGATAAAATAATGAATATTTCTTAAATTAAAATAAATTTAGTTGTATGATTATTTTGTTACATTTATTCTATGACTTTTTACAATTGTATTATTATTAATGATTTATGCTTTTATTGTTGCTTCCATTAAGTGCAATACATTAATGTGTTTAACCTAAACATATATTCAAGGTCAGTTTTCCAACTGGAAACAATGTCAGATTCCTGAACGCTGTTTTGTTGGCTTTCATCTGTTGTTAGTCAGACTGAACTGCGGAAGAACAAAAGGAGGAAAACAAATGTCAGCAATGAGCTTTGTTTCATTCTGAATCTGGCTGTATAATGAAGCAGGCTGCATCAGATCGATGCATGTGATGAATATTGGTGAGTTGGCTTCTCTGGAGACCACACTGCTGATTGTGTTTGCATCTCTCCAGATGGTCTCTAAACGGGACGCTTATTGATCTCGGTGGTGACGAGAGGCGTCGCCTGTCTGGAGGTAACCTGATCATTACCGGCCTGGATCGGGACCAAGACAGCGGGGTCTACCAGTGCACCGCCTTCAACACCCGGGGAACCATTCTCAGCCAGAGAGCTACGCTGCAGTTCGCATGTGAGTTACAGTACTGTATGTTTGATGCATGTACATTTGAAAAAAAAAATAGTTCTTCTGGAGAAAGTCTTATTTGTTTTATTTTGGCTAGAATAAAAGCAGTTTTAATTTTTTTTTAAAATCATTTTAATCATTTCAATATTATTAGCCCTCTTAAGCAAAAAATGTTGCCTACAGAACAAACTACTGTTATACAATGACTGGCATACAGACCGTAACTTAACCGATTTAAACCTTTAAATGTCACTTTAAGCTGAAGTACTAGTATCTTAAAAAAATATCTAGTAATATATGAACTGTCCTCATGGAAAAGAGAAAATAAATTATTATAAATGAGTTATTAAAACTGTTATGTTAAGAAATGTGTTGAAAATATACAGTTGGGCTAATAATTCAGGAGGGCTAATGATTCTGACTTCAACTGTATGTCTTAAAGATTTGTCATTTTTCAAGATCTGAACAAATACATACAGTAGGAGTTACGCATCTGTGTGTATCAAAGTGGAGATGTCTCAATTTGGTGTCTTTGTTTATTTACTTGGTTTTGCTAAGTTAATAATAATGTGTTGCTTTAATGTGTCAACAAAAACATTTAACAAACCTTTTAGCCAAATTCCAAAACAAAAAGTGTCCTTTCAATGTCTCTCTCTTTTTTTATAGAATACAATATATAACACACAGCAAATTTATTTTATTTTTTTTGTTATTATTGTTTTTTATTATTTTGGGGGGTTTTCAACTTTATTAGCTAGGACAGTAGAGAAAATTGACAGGAAAGCATGGGGAAGCAGAGAGAGAGTGGAAGGATTGGCATAGGACCCGAGGCGGAATCGAACCAGGGTCACCGTGAGCACCGGAGTGTGTCGATGCACTAACCACTACACCACTGATGCCGACACACATCAAATTTATAATATCGTTAACTGCAATTAGGACCAAAATATACAAAAAATATACAATTAAAAACTTGTTTAAAATATTAAATAAAAAGTCTAATAGATTCTTAATGATATTGAAATATCACTGTTTCCAACATAAAATATTATCATTTTTGTACAATAATTCATATTTCTTTTAAATATGAATAAGGTGTTTTTTTTTTTTTGTAATTTAATTTATGACTTTACAAATTCATAAACTAATATGAAAAGAACTACAAAAAATAAGAAGAAAAAGGGAAATATACATATAAAAAATTAATATTTTTTATTATTTATTAAATAAGAAAAATAAAAAAACTCTCATAGATTCTCAATTATATTACCATTGTCTCCAGTATAGTATCATTGAGTTGTTTTCTTCATTATTATTTCTGTCTGTTCCATTTTCATTATTTTTTTTTATAAAATAATACATATTTTTTTTAAATGTCAATGTTGAATTAGATTTACTATTTACAATTTTGTTTTTACATTTAAAAAAAAAAGAAACTATATAGAAAATTATAAAAAAAAGCTAAAAAAATAATCACAAAAACACAACAAAATTACAAAACTTTTAACTAATAATCTATATATAAATATATTCTCAATGATACTGAATTACCATTGTCTCCAGTATTGTAATCACTGAGTTTTAAGACAGGATTACCCAACAGGAGGAGCGTTTGGCTGCACATAAGCGATAACGTAAAGGCACTGGTGATGGTATTTGGTATTCACATGGCATTGCTGAAGAAAGAGCAATCAAACGAGCTGTCAAATGTGACAATTTCACAGGGTGAAGCACCATTTCATCGACTTCAAACTCCATCACTCACTCTCATTAGTCACCAGCTTCAGCAGCATCTTTGTGCGCTGCCTATTGACTCGCCATATTAATACCCACAACGTAAACCGCCAAGTATGAGAAAAGCCATTCTAGCCACCTGGCCTCTGTGCAGATGCTTTAAAATGCTGTCCTCATGCATGTGCCTATAAAAAATTCGGAAGCTTAAATCAGCCTTTTTAAAGAATATAGAGGGTTTGTTTGAGATGAGAATGGTGGACAAAATATACAAACCAAGCACATAGTAAATATACAGATACTCAAATAAAATCTTACTCTATTTTTTTTTTCAACAAAAATAAGTGATTTTTAATGTTTTAAAGTATTATACATGCCTTCTTCATGTCAGGGGCTTTTTCAGCTTATTAATGACAATTTGCATTTGTATAATGTTAATATTATTAGCAATATTATTTATTATATGCATATTTATATTTGATTTAATAAAAACTAATTTAGGGCGCCACGGTGGCGCGTGAGTAGCACGTTCGCCTCACAGCAAGAAGGTCGCTGGTTCGATCCCCGGTTGGGCCAGGTCCCGGTTGGGCCAGTTGGCATTTCTGTGTGGAGTTTGCATGTTCTCCCCGTGGTTGCGTGGGTTTCCTCCGGGTGCTCCGGTTTCCCCCACAGTCCAAAGACATGCGGTACAGGTGAATTGGGTAAGCTAAATTGTCCATAGTGTATGTGTGAGAATGAGAATGTATGAATGTGTTTCCCAGAGATGGGTTGTGGCTGGAAGGGCATCCGCTGCGTAAAACAAATGCCGGATAAATTGGCGGTTCATTCCGCTGTGACGACCCCGGATTAATAAAGGGACTAAGCCGAAAAGAAAATGAATGAATGAATGAAAAACTAATTTAGGTTTGTCAGCCTGTTGGGTTTTAGAGACGCATACATCGCCATATGGTGCATAAGAATAAGACGTGTGTTTGGATATAACTGTGAGTTTTTTGACGACACTTCATTTTTTTGTTCACTTATTTATTTGCTAGAAGTGAAAACTTAATTTAGTAATAGTTTTGAAACAAATCTTTGCGCTTAATAAACAAAATTTAATATGTAGGCTAATGAATGTCTTCAGTGGAGTGCGTACAACACAGTTTCCTTTCTTCACAAAAGTAAAGGAGTAAAATAAAATAAAGAGAAAGTAAAGAGGCTGAATGAAAGAGGCTCGTTCTTTATCCTCACGTGAGATGGTCTGTTTAACTGTTTTCTCGCTAGTGAAGCGATCAGTTTTTCCATTCAGTTTTTCCACTCACAAAGTCAACATGTAAATGGCAAATGCACCATGGTGTGACACAACTGACTCTTAAGGGGAATAGGAGATGAGTCTCTGATTGTTTTAATGCACATTGTGCAAAAAACACACCCATAACTCATTAAGAGAATAAACACAACCCTGGTAGACAATGTGCCGGGTACACACTGTATTTTTCCATTCTTAAAATAGCAAAAGTGGATTTGGACAGGCCCTTCATGCTTTTGCGCCATGCGCTTTAGACTTTGCACCTAGATCATTTAAATAGAGCCCTGACAGTTAAGCTGGCAGACTTAAGTAAAGATGTTTAAATGATTGTCAATTATTATATAACCTAGTTGAAAATACATGTTTATTATTTTCTTGCAATATATTTCATATGCAATAACTATGTGAACTTTTATAAAGAAGTGTTAACTTCTGAAAGCATAATTAACACCTGAAGAGATTTTACTCACCCACGATTATCAAATTAATATGCCGCCACATCATCATTATGGGAGGATGTTTAGAGTTTGTGTGAAATTAAAATTTACTATGTTTATTTTGCTAGCGCACATTGTTATTCTTTAGGTGAACTATTAATCTGTGCAAGTTAATTTACTAGCAAGATGGGTCCTTGTTGGTGTCAGCCACAATATACGTAACCACATTCCTTTTCGTGAGATTCATATGAGAGAATGTAGGGCATGTAATTAAACAAAGAACAGTCAATTAATGATGATGTAGTTTGGCTTAAGGAAAATCAAATATGTAATCATTGATTTGATTTAATTTTATTGATTATGATGTATTGTTTGTGAGTATACTGTAAGTGTGTATTGTATTATTTTTATAGTTTCGTATTTTTAATTTTGTTACAACATCCTGCCCGGGGACTACAGGTGTAAATTAGCTTTATAGCTAACTCTGACACAACATATCATGTAGACATTGTCCCTGTATAAATAAATAAACAATACATTTTGTCCTAAAGTTAACATACTCTAACATACGCTTACATGTATTCACAAAAACCTGGGACAAAGTACAGTATAAGTATGTGAATTGGGATGTGGCATTAGTTACTGTCCACTACAGTTGCTTGGTTCAGGACTTCATTTGTCTGAAGGTGAAGACTCTTAGCACTCATGTTGTCTAAATATTGATCCAACCATATGAATACAGTGAGCATCTCCCATCCCTCTTCGGAGACCTATTCTTATCTTCACCAGTGGAATAATAAATCTCACTTCAGGGGACTGGTTAACAGGAGTTGCTTGACATTTATTTCCTATATTGATCATTGGTTAGTCAAAGGGGAATTATGATTTTAATAGGATGATAATGTCGCTGGCTTTGATAATATGTCATCGTGACATTTCTTATCTTTTCGACAGCTGCTGAAAACTGCATCCCATTGCGTTTGCAAGCCAATTTGAAATACATGCTTAACTGTAAAATTTGTCATTGGAGATTTATTCCATGGTGGCTCACTATTGGCTGTGTACTGGGGTAATCCTCTCCTGGGGCGAGTCTGAAATGAGCAGCTTTCTCAAGGGTGCAATAGCAGCAGATTAGATTTGTGACCTGACAAACTCTGGTGCACACAAAGCGACCTAGAATTCAAAGCCTAGTTATAATAGTTGGGGTTATTCATTTATTTAACCAGTGGATTGAGTGTCAGGGTAGTTATAGTTAATTAAAAACTACAATTGTTAACGTTAATTAAATAAACGGAGCAATGCATTTTCACATTAGGAAGATTGTTCATGTAAGATCACAGAGCATTAAAGGGATACCTAAAAATGAGCATACAGTACTGTCAGAGAATTAACATAATTCTTTTACATAACAGTGTAAATGCTAAGTGAACAGTATACAATCACCGGCCACTTTATTAGGTACACGTATCCAACTGCTCGTTAATGCAAATTTCTTATCAGCCAATCACATGGCAGAAACTCAATGCATTTAGGCATGTAAACATGGTCAAGACAAACTGCTGCAGTTCAAACCGAGCATCAGAATGAGGAAGAAAGGTGATATAAGTGACTTTGAACGTGGTATTGTTGTTGGTTCCAGGCGGGCTGGTCTGAGTATTTCAGAAATTGCTGATCTACTGGGATTTTCACGCACAACCATCTCTAAGGTTTACAGAGAATGGTCCGAAAATGAGAAAAAATCTATTGAGTAGCAGTTTTGTAGGCACAAATGCCTCGTTGATGCCAGAGGTCAGAGGAGAATGGCCAGACTGGTTCCAGCTGATAGAAAGGCAACAGTAACTCAAATAACAACTCGTTACAATCGAGGTATGCAGAGCGCACAACACATCGAACCTTGAGGCGAATGGGCTACAGCAGCAGAAGGCCACACCGGGTGCCACTCTCGTCAGCTAGAATAGGAAACTTTGAATGGGGAATGGGAAAATTTTATTTGCACACTTTGAGCCCATTAGTACCAATAGTCATTGTGTCAACACGACAGACTAACGTGCACCTATGAAAGTGGCCGGTTAGTGTATGTAAATATAGCAAAAATGCATGCATTAAACTAATGCTCTTGCTTGAGCTTAAAAGATGGTAAATCTAAAGGTTATTTTAAAATCCAGTTAACGTTCAGAATGGCTATTATAGCGGTTCAATCTGGACTAGTAAATATAAATTCAGCCAATATTATAATCTTTTAAAAGTTTGAGTCAAGTTTTGGGAAAAAATATTGTTTCAGAAATATAAAATAAAAATATCAAAAGCAGCAAAATTGCTAACTTTATTACAGTGTTAAATGGAAATTAAAAAATATAAATAAAATGCAGTCAAACTGTAATAGCTACTGTACAAATTACAGTGTACTCATAGTTAAACATTGTAAAAAATGTCATGACAAAAAGTCAAGACAACAAATAATTATGTTGCTTTAAATTTATTTAAGTTATTGAGGTTTCAACTGAATTTAAGTTATACAAAGTTGAAATTCATATTTTTAGTCAGTTTGATGTAAGTTGAGATGACTACAGTAGAAAAGAATTGAAAAAATTAAGTCAGCAGATTTTTTTTACAGTTAAATAGCATTAAAATAGCACTGAAAAGTGTACCATCCTGAAAAAAAATATACCTATAGCATCCTAGCATAATACACGACTTCACTTGGTAACGACGTTGTAATAACAACCCCAAATCAGTTCCATTGGATGAATTATGCTCATAATAGAAAATTTTCTGTTACATCAAATATAAAAAATGCTTAATAATTTAGATTTTTAAATTTTCTTCTAATATTTATTTTCTGGGCCACTCATTTTAGTTCTATGATTCCCTTTTATGTTAATTAAGGTATAATTGAAGTACATGCTTTTAATGATGAAATATAACGGCGAGCATCAAGTGTTTGATGAACAGAACCTTGAAGTTGGACCATCTCATCTGCAGAAAGAATCAACAGGAGTTATGTAAATGAATCCATTAACACTCCGCACTTCAACCTTCACGTACAGACATGAATATCTGCCATTAATGAAGACACACCATTCGCTGTGAAGACTTACCACACAGCCTGCAAGCTTTACACGAGTCCAACCCTATAGATTCAAACACAAAAGACCATAAATCAGCATCCGTGGCTCTGCAGCTCTGGCTCTTAAGCCATTCATCCTGTTACTGTGAGCCAAGCAAGTCCTTCTCTTTCCACTTCCACCGCGGCTCAGTATGACCCGCCTGTGTGGGACTTTCTTTTCGGTCAGCGGGGAATCTCTCATTAATCTTTCCCACTGTTTTCCACCATCTCTCTCTAATCCTGATGTTTTCTTCTGCTTCTTTCGTTTCCCCGGCTCTGTAATTTGTCTTATCGGTCACATTGACTCTGTATTGTTAGTGGTGGGCTCTTGGCTTGTTTGCTTAAGGGTGTGGAATTGGCACAGCAGGCCACAGTTACTGAAGGCCTTCTCTGTCACGAAACAAGGAGAAGGTTTTTATCATGCCAGGTATGCGAGCCGACTGCCAACTTCCTCTCCTCCTGTTAATTTGCGAGGATGAATCGTGTGGACATGTATTGACAGGGAGGCTACAGGCTCAGTGGGTGAGATTAAGATATCTCTGGTAATGATGCAGTTTACTGCTGGTAGGTGGAGGCGATGTTAGCATCCCTTTTTTTTTCGTATAGCCTTTCATTGTTAGACACCCACTCTGTGTTTTAGACCTTTCTCAAATATTTAGTGCTGCAAAATGAGTTCGTTTTTGCTCTGAATATTCATTATGCATGCCAAATAATTGCCTCATACAAATGCATTTCATAATTAATCTGTTACAGATCTGGAGAGCTTCAAAACGCAGACGAGAAGCGCTGTCAATGTGAGGGAAGGCCAAGGTGTGGTTTTGTTGTGTGGCACACCTTTACATTCTGGAGGTAAGTCGTGTGGGCTTCGCTATTTAAAGTGTTTTGAACTATTTGTCTCATTGCGAATGATTCATTGGTTAGTCAGAGGATAACATTTGTCTACATAATGTTTCATTGAAATGCTCTTCCTCTTCAGTGGCATGTTTTTTCCTTTTAATTATGCTGCAGTGTTATTTCAGCATTATTTATTTGAGCTTATACTTATGTATATTATGATATATGTATTTCAAATGCTTATTTCAAATACAAAATAGTATTTTGTAATTTGTATTTGATAGGCTTCATAAAAATGGCTTAATATTTTATATTATAACACTTTAGTATCTTGTATTTTTGTAGTTTCAAAATATGGTAAAATACTTTGCAAGAAGTCTACAGTACATAATGACATCTGGAAAACATCAGCCTAACTGATGCTTTTTCCAGGTTATTTGCCCATTGGCCTTGAGATCAGACCAGAAAACTGATTTACAGTGCATCCGGAAATTATTCATAGCGCTTCACTTTTTTTACATTTTTTTTTTTAATGTTACAGCCTTATTGCCAAATTCATTCATTCATTTTCTTTTCGGCTTAGTCCCTTTATTAATCCGGGGTCGCCACAGCGGAATGAACCGCCAACTTATCCAGCATTTGTTTTACGCAGCGGATGCCCTTCCAGCCACAACCCATCTCTGGGAAACACATCCATACATTCTCATTCACACATGCAAACTCCACACAGAAATGCCAACTGGCCCAGCCGGGGATCGAACCAGCGACCTTCTTGCTGTGAGGCGAACGTGCTACTCACTACTCACTACTTTCCTAAAAATTCTCTACACAATACCCTATAATGACAATGTGAAAAAAAATATTTGTTTTTAAATTCTTGCAAATTTATAAAAAATAAAAATCTGAAAAATCACATGTACATAAGAATTCACAGCCTTTGCCGTGAAGCTCTAAACTGAGGTCAGGTACATACTGGTCCACTGATCATTCTTGAGATGTTTCAGCAGCTTAATTGGAGTTCACCTGTGGTAGATTCAGTTGACTGTCTATATACAGTCCCAGGGTTGACAGTGCATGTCAATGCACAAACCAAGCATGAAGACAAAGGAATTGTTTGTAGACCTCTGGGACAGGATTGTCTAGAGGCACAAGGCTGGGGAAGGTCACAGAATTTTTTTTGCTGCGCTGAAAGTTTCAATGAGCACAGTGGCCTCCATCATCTGTAAGTGGAAGATGTTTGGAACCACCAGGACTCTTCTTAGAGCTGGCCGGCCATCTAAGCTAAGTGATTGGGGGAGAAGGGCCTTAGTCAGGGAGGGGATCAATAACCTGATGGTGACTCTTTTTGAGCTCTAAAGTTCTTCTATGGAGAGAGGAGAACCTTACAGAAGGACAACCATATGTGCAGCAATCGCCATTCAGGCCTGTATGGTAGAGTGGCCTGACAGAAGCCACTCCTTAGTAAAGGGCACATAGCAGCCAGCCTGGAATTTGGCGTCTGGCACCTGACGGACTATTAGACGATAAGAAACAAAATTATCTGGAGTGAATCCCAGGTGTTACCTTTGGAGAAAACCAGGCACCACTCATCACCAGGCTAATACCATTCCTACAGTGAAGCATGGTGGTGGCAGCATCATGCTGTGGAGATGTTTTTCAGCTGCAGGAACTGGAAGACTAGTCAGGATAGAGGGAAAGATGAATGCAGCAATGTACAGAGATATCCTGAATGAAAACCTGTTTCAGAGAGCTCTTGACCTCAGACTGGGGCGGCCGTTCATCTTCCAGCAGTACAATGACCCAAAGCACACTGCCAAAATATCAATGGAGTGGCTTCATGGCATCTGGGCCCAGCCAGAGCCCAGACCTAAATCCTATTGAACATCTCTGGAGAGATCTGAAAATGGCTGTACACTGTCACTTCCCGTCCAACCTGATAGAGCTTGAGAGGTACTGCAAAGGGGAATGGGCAAAAATTCCCAAAGACAGGTGTGCCAAGCTTGTGGTATGATATTCAAAAAGACTTGAGGCTGTAATTGCTGCCAAAGGTGCATCAACAAAGTATTGAGCAAAGGCTGTGAATACTAATGCACATGATTTTTCAGGTTATTAATTTTTAATAAATTTGCACCGCATGGAGTAAAAAAATCAGTCCTGATTCTGAAGAACAAGATGAGGAGCTTCAGAACATCATCAGTCTCAGTCTCAGAACTACAGGTGGAAATGCAAAGGAACTTTAGAAATATGAAACATATAAATATGGTGTTATGACAACTTGACATAACCAAATACATCATAACTTTTTACCTAGACATTATTAAGACAACAAAACTTGTCATAAATCTCTCGATTGATGAGGGCATTATAATTGTTCTATGAAATTTGCAATACTGCAATTAAGAGTTGACTTAAATTATAGTGGTTCAAAATGTATTTGCCATTAAATTGTCATAATTAATGCATTATCATAATTAATGATGATATAT
>CAIGQQ010033975.1:3164570-3176065 GCA_903798035.1 Danio albolineatus | reverse complement strand
TATATATAGTATTGACACTTTTAATGAAAAATTTTGATGACAAATTCAGTTTCCACAAAAAATCATGACACAATTATAAATGGCCTCATGACAATCATGTTTATGAGATATTTATGACAAGTGTGTTGTCTTGAGAATGCCAAGTTGTCAAGACTAAGACAGGTTGTGATGTATTTGTTTTCTGTTAAGTTGTCTTAAAAAATACATCTCAAACAATGCCTTCTTTGTATTTAAAATGCATAACTGAACTATTGACACTTATTGACACTATACGACAGCCACATATTCACCATCATTTCAGTTGGATGAACGTCCAGTATAATTTGCTGCTGCACTGAAAACATTCAAATTATGGAAATAAAACAGGTTGCAAACAGCAGTTCACATTCGACCCGAATAAAAAAGTAGTGAGAATCTGTGAAGCACTGCCTACACACATGTACTTGCTTTAAAAAGCATGAATTGCCTCCTTTCATCCCATTGAATAACATAAAACCATTTTTTGTTGTTTAATCATTACTGAGAAATTATATGAAACTTGTGCAGAGCTTTTTTTTTTTTAGATTTACAGTTATGAACAATTGGACCAACAATAAAATGAGGCTCTCGTGCAACAAACTGAGAGCACTGTATATATGCAATATACTATTGTATATTTCTGAGCATATACTATATGAGAAGTGTGATAAAGACCAGCAGAAACTCACACTCCAATTCTGTCATGCAGAAGTAGCCAGAATGCATGTTTTCAGGTTAACTGTGCCTCTCTTAGGCATATATGTGTCTATCCTTAGACAAGAAAGAGCTTGTAATTCAACCAGCCGTAATTGGACAGAAGTCATTAGACCCCAAGTGCAAACAAGAACCAAGCAGTGAGAGACATCAATATCAATTAGAGGTCGTGACTATTACTGCGACAAATGAGATGTCAGAAATTAGAAGATGTGAATTTGTTTCATAGGCTGGGCAATTATAGTTTCCCGAGATAAATCTGTAATTAAGCGTTTGTTCAATTAGAGGATCCAGAAGAAGGGTGTTTCGTATGAGAATGCTCTGATGTTTGGCTTTAATGTCACGAGTGATTGAAAATGTACGCTAACTATGACGAGAAAGCTTGAGATAAATCATTTAATAGTACTGGGCAAAGGCAGAAATTCAATCAAGGCACTTTTGTTGTGAAGCAGACGCATTTCGGAATCACTGATGGTCATTTTACTGGGAGTAAGCATGCTCGATAGCAATAGGCTTTCTAAAGAAACTTATTTACTATGGATCTAGCCATTGTTTGTTTGGCTTCAATTTGTTTTCTCATTTGGATCACTTTCTTTTCAATCAGGCCTGAATCTGAAGGCAAATGGAAATAAAGACCTGAAACTGAAGTCTCAACCCAATTAGTAAGATATGTGTTGTTGTTTTTCTAGATGAATGCATTTTCAGTGCAGAGCAGGTAATCAATTGTTTATTACAGCAAAATGCAAACAAGAATGCTAAGCTTTGCATATTTCCAACTGATTACATTATAAAAGTTTCCCACTGCATAACTTGACGTATTACATAGTTGCTCTTTATCTGTTTAGATCTAGGCTGTGTATTGAACTCGAGAAAAAAGGGGGCTATTATTACCAACCTGTTTTATCATCGTAGAAGAAGCTATATTGTTTTACACTAGACATATTTGAAACATCTAAGCTGTTCTCCCCCCAGAGCTATGGTGAATGTGTTCATTTTGGTAGAAAAAAAAAAAAAGCACATGATCAAACATTTTAAAAGCAAGTTCCTCTGCTCCACATTTGCAGCTTCCTACTAGATCAAAATGTCTCGTTATCAAAGTTCTCATGATTTAGCTGTCTATTGAGATTGCTGAATTCAAGAAAAAACAAACTGGGTATTATTACCAACCTGTTTTATCGTAGTGGAGGAAGCCATATTGTTCTACACAAGTATTATTCAAAAGACTTTTTTTTTCCAGGGCAATAAAATCTGTTTAAAAATATTGTCTGATCAAACAGTTTTCTTTTCTTCCCATCTGCTAAAGCAAATGGCATGATATCAATCCATTAAAAACTTGGATTGGTTGTAAGATGCAATAAAATAATCAAATGTGACAGTTAAAAGTTAAAAATAAATGGGTTTTTGTGATGTTTTAAAAAAAAAAAAAAAAAATATATATATATATATATATATATATATATATATATATTAGGGCTGTCAAAAAATTAATCGTGATTAATCACATCCAAAATAAAGGTTTAACATAATATTTGTGTGTGTACTGTGTATATTTTATTATGAATATATAAATACACACATGCATATACTTGATAAAATGTTGGTTTATATTTAGATATATAAAAAATATATATATGTATGATACAAATTTTACATTTGAATATGATGTAACTACTTTTATGTAACTTTTTTATATATAGTTTTGGCTTCTATGAATGTGTTTATCACATATACATAATAAATATATAACACACACACACATATTATGTCAAAACAAACTTTTATTTTGGATTTCTCTGTATTTTACCCAAATTTGTGTTTTTAACCAAAATTTCTGTCGTGTTTTACCCAATTTGTGTAATTTTTACAGTGTATTTTTGTCAAACAAAGGCAGTCTTAGTGAACTTGAAACATTAAAAAACATTACTAAGTTTATTGTTATACAATATAACTTATTCTTTATAAACTGGCAAGCAAACATGTAGTAACAAGTAGTGTCTTTTTGTTGTTGTTAAATATTTTCAGTGAATATTTTCAGATACAGACATATTTCATGAAAAAAATTAATGGTAGCACATTTTAAACTTTAGTGCAAGTATCTCTTGACTTTACCCATGTCCGTCATTAGTTTTCAGCCGTAGGCCGTTTGTTATTTTTAATTTTTTTTGGTAATTTCATTATGTCTCACTTTCTTAAAAACCCTGAACCGAGCATTGATAGCTCTTGTATATAACATTGCAAAGGATATATAATGCACTGTATATAAAAGCCTTATTTACAGCAGTCCGAATACTATAGAGTTGAAGTCAGAAATATTTGCAATCCTGAATTGTTAGCCTTCCTGTATTTTTTTTTTTTTGCCCAATGACTGTTTAACAGAAAGAAGATTTTTTTTCAACACATTTCTAAACAAAATAGTTTTAATAAGTTATTTCTAACAACTGATTTATTTTATTATAGCCATGATGACAGTACATAATATTCATTCATTCATTTTCTTTTCGGCTTAGTTGCTTCATTAATCTGGGGTCGCCACAGGGGAATGAACCGCCAACTTATCCAGCATATGTTTTACTCAGCGGATGCCTTTCCAGCTGCAGCCCATCTCTGGGAAACATCCATTTACACTCATTCACACACATACATTACGGACAATGTAGCCTACCTAATACATAATATTCTACTGAATATTTTTTCAAAATACTAGCCTAAAGGGCATTTTAAAGGCTTAACTTAGTTAATTAGGCAAGCTAGGGTAACTAGGCAAATCATTGTATAACGATGGTTTGGTTTTTTCTGTAGTTGTTTTCGAAATTGTAAAAAATATATTTTGCTTAAGGGGGCTAATAAAATTGACCTTAAAATTGTTGTTGTTGTTGTTGTTGTTTTTATAAAAATAACAACTTTTATTCTAGCCAAAATAAAATAAAAATAAGACTTTCTTCAGAAGTAAAAAATATTATAGTGAATACTGTGGAGAAAAAAAATCTTGGTTAAATATCATTTTGCAAATATATGAAAAACAAAAAAATAAAATAAATAAATAAATCACAGGATGGGTTAATAATTTTGACTTCAACTGTATTTGTGTTTTGTTGATCAATTCTCTCAACATTTACACTACCTGACAAAACTCATGTCGCCGATCCCAATTGTAAGAGCAACATATAATAACTTGACTTCTTGTTGATCATTTGGAAAAGGGGCAGAAGGCAGATTTTTTCAGATGAATCACCTGTTGAACTGCATCCCAAGTTTAGTGAAGGAAAAATGATGTTTGGGGTTACTTTTTGTATGGGGCATGCCAGAGATCTGCAGAGTGGTTGGCAACTTCAACAGCTTGAGGTATCAAGACATTTGTGCTGCCCATCACATTACAAACCGCAAAAGAGGGCCAATTCTTCATCAGGATAGCGCTCCTCATACTTCAGCCTCCACATCAAAGTTCCTGAAAGCAAAGAAGGTCAAGGTGTTCTAGCATTGGCCAGCCCAGTCACCAGACATGAACATTATTGAGCATGTCTGGGGTAAGATGAAGTAGGAGGCATTGAAGATAAATCCAAATAATCTTGATGAACTCTGGGAGTCCTGCAAGAACGCTTTCTTTGCCATTCCAGATGACTTTATTAAGTTATTTGAGTCATTGCAGAGATTTATGGATGCAGTCGGCAAAACACATGGAAGTCATACACAATATTAACTCTTTTTTTCACTGCACCATGACTTTATATTTTGTACTGTACACTATTTCTGTTAAGTGAAAAGACTTTTGTCTATGCAAAGTCAGACCTTACTGTCCTAATTAAATAATTAAATTAATCTAGAGGCCTTTGCCTTTCATATAAGCCACTTCTGATACCAAATGACCAACTAGAAGTCAAGTTATTATTTGTTGTTTCTAAAGCTTGGATAGACGACAAGACATTTGTCAGTCACTTCCGATTAATCTATCACAGCTCTAATGCAGGTATTCCTATGCCAACCCGATCAAAAAAAAGAAAAAAAAAAAAAAGATTTCAACTTCACAACAACCAGCCTGCCAGTGTGTTTCCGCATCTAAAGATTGACACCACTGTTTCGGGGGACACTTTTTGAGTGGCAGCCATCTCTTATAGCTTTCCAACAGTTGCATCATGTGCCTGAGCCACTCTTTCGGGTTCCCTTCCCCCTTTTCAGTGTCCCTTATATGCCACGCTAATGCACTGTGGCAGGGCCTTCGGTCGTCTTTGGTTCAGCCCTTTCCAGTAAGAGTCAGTCATGCATGAATGATGCCAGCAGAGAAGCCTCCGTCCCCAGCCACGGTGAAGCCGGACAGGGCATGTGTCATAAGAGTGCCAGTGAGGCGCTTTAATCTAGTTTGTTTCGCTCCCTTTCCTGCCGCCTCACAAAAGAAGAGTCTCTCTGTTTACCGAGCCTCACCTGCCCTAAGGAGGTCAGCTCGAGGCGAAGCGAGTGGTGTAATGCAGACACTTTGTACGCTGCTTTCAAAACGAGATTACAGTTTACCGAGCAAAGTGACTCAACACCTTTCTGAAAGCATGAACGTCTGTGTCAAGATCTAACGCTCTTTTTTTCTGACATCTTTCTAGAGCTCACATTCACCTGGGTCTTCAATGAGTACCCTCACTTCGTCCAGCAAGACAGCCGGCGCTTTGTGTCTCAAGAAACAGGGAATCTCTACATAGCAAAAGTGGAACCGTCCGACGTTGGGAATTACACCTGTGTGGTTAACAACACCATTACCAAGGAGAGGGTGTTCAGTTCACCGACACCTTTGGTTCTGAGAAACGATGGTAAGAAAGGGGTTTCACAAATCACAAATCGCAAGCTGTCTGTTTAACATCAAAGGGCTTTTCACAGTCCCTGTGTAAACAGTGTTTCATAATAATTTATACAGAATTAACAATTAATCTGCATGGGCACTCATTTCACGTTAAACATTCTTGAATCCAAGGTTGTTTTCTTCCATTTGCATATTTGCTGCGACAGTGTCATTGATTAGATTCATTGATTGGTTGTTTTTCCATTAACAATTGATCATCTAACACTAACAATTCATATTGAGGGTTCCCGTGCACTCTTAAAAAAAAAAGGTTCTTCAGTGGTTCTTCAGTAGTTCTTTACGGTATTTGAGGTGCTATTTAGCACTTTTACTGTGTAAAGAACCTTTAAAGCACCATAAAGGCTCTTCAGTGGTTCTTCAGTGGTTATGGTGCTATATAGCACTTTTACTGTGTAAAGAACCTTTAAAGCACCATAAAGGTTTTTCAGTGGTTCTTTGGGGGGTTTAAAGTGCTTTATAGCACCACTACTATTGGTAAGCACTTGTTCTTATAGCTAATTCTCATAACTCTTATGCCGGTTTAATTTGGGGAAAGGGTAAAGTAACATTATGAGCACCTTAAAATATAGGTGCTATATAGCACCTATTCACAAAAGTACTATATAGCACCTATTTTTTAAGGTGCTGTATAGCACCAAAAAAGGTCCCCCCCTCGTTACGACCAAAGAATCAGTTTTGGTGCTATTTAGCACCTTTTTTTTTAGAGTGTGGGTCATCATTGGAAAATCTTTGGAATATCCTGGAATTTTAAAAGGCTCTTCCAGACATTTTAAGTCAGGATTTTTTTTTTCAAGTCATGCAATATCATGTCATTTAACTGGGAAAGAAAAAAAAATGCTTTCCATTAATAAAAATTTATTTTTATATACTTTGTTAGAGGGCATCTTTTCATGTGTTTTGCCTATTGGTCAGTACCATGTTATTACTTTACCATTTGGCAATAAGCAATCACTTAGGTCAGGGTTGCATTTGACCTAAGTCAGGGGTGCCCAAACTCAGCCCTGAAGGGCCGGTGTCACACCTCAACACACCTGCACAGATGTTTCTAGAAAGCCTAGTAAGAGCTTCATATGCTAGCCCAGGTGTGTCTAATTGCGGTTGAAACTAAACTGCAGGACACCGGCCCTCCAGGACCGAGTTTAAGCACCCCTGACTTAGGTCAAATGCTGTCACCAGGCTGTATCTGTTAATATACTAAATATTTGGGGTTGTTTTGTGTCTGCTTAGTGCTCAACACAACAACAGCTACCTGTAATAGTTCCAGTAGCTCCTGGATATGTCAGTAGTTTAAACTGACAAGACTTTAAAACTCATGCAGATGTTTTGTTTGTTGTTGCTAGAGTAATCGAGGCACAGTTAGTAAGGGTGTATGTTCACCAAATTGTTTTTTCAAGCTAAGCATATTTTATTTTTCAGTTGTTATCTGGATTTTTAAGATTTCCAGCAGTGTGCTGAGACACTGAGCATGCGTTTTATGCAAAGTGCTGAGCGCTCAGTGTTTTTGAAATGGTCCTACAGTTGGAGAACTGCTTACAGCTGAGCATTTTTGGAAGAGCACTGGTGGTTTTAGCTGGACAAAAAAATAAATAAATAACGATTAAGTGGACACACGCCCTAAAGGCACTGCCCTTTTCTAGAAAAGGGGCAGGGAACAGCAACTCATTTGCATTTAAAGATTTTTTTTGCATCTGGCCAAAATAGGCCATTTATAGTATTGCATAATAAATTATTTGTATTTATTTACCTTGTTCAACTTGTTCAAAACTTTATTGTGATTAATTTTCATCACCTCAAGGTGGCTGACAGTGTATTATAATACATAAAAAATATATAAACATATATAATATATATTTTTTTGCAATCATTGAAGTTACATTTGCAAAACATATTGTTTTTATTTTTCTACTGTCGTTATCTTTACACCAGATCTCACAGATGTTTTAAAGTTTTTCTCGCTGGGGTCATTAAATCATCCACGATTTGTCATGAGATCTTCATTCATAAATGTTAGATGCACATTTACGCCCTAGGAACCCTAACCTGCACCCTTGACAGTGCCTCCAAGAAAGCTGCATTACTATTTGAGAAGGATCCTGATTTTACTATGCATGTTCCATAAATCTTTAATAACGTGTCTTGAGTATTTTTGGCACTGTCTTCTCTGCTCTCCTTCTCATTGACAGGTCTTTGTGTTTTGCCATTTGTTGTTGTTTTGCTTGTATTTCTGGAGTACAAAGCTTGTATGTCGTAAATCATGAATGACAAAGCCGTATGCATCTGTGGTGTATTGTCTGCCCGTGGCAGGAGCGATGGGAGAGTACGAGCCTAAAATAGAGCTTCATTTCCCCGACACCATTCCAGCTGCTAAAGGATCCGCGCTGAAGCTAGAATGCTTCGCCTTGGGAAAGTAAGTCCGCTGTTTGTGCACCTGCGTCTGTCTGCGTCCTCCCGCAAACTGTTGCCTGAGTTCACACCCTCTCTTAGCGCCATTTATTTTTATCCCTTGATATGAAATACACCCAATTTGTGATCAGCACTTCAGGTTCCCTCTTAATGCGATTTGCAGTCTGTCACGGAAGCTTTTTACAGAGGCCTTTTCACTAAAATGGCCTGCTTTGCAGAGAGCAATGACCCGTAAGATTTACTCCTTAAATAGTGTGGAAATAGAGCTCCATGCTTCTTTTCAAAGGAAGAGCAGAAGGGCTGTCGTTTTAGAGAGGGGGGTAATGCAGGTTTTTCAAAAAGCAGGAGATGATAGCTTTTCACACTATACAAGGAGTGCGTCACCCCAGATTCAAACGTGAATCAGATCCTTTTACACTCCGATTTCTTAATGGGGTTCAGCTTTGAAGAAATGAAGGAGGAAATGGATTTTCTTTTGCCATACATTATGGAGCTTCACTTTCTCCTGAAGCTGGTTGAGAATGATGCTTAAAATGGCAGTGTCATGCATTTGATTGATTCCTAGGATATACATGAAATGATCAGAATTATTTTTGAATGCAGTTTATCACTGTAGATGTGAAGTAATTTTTTAAAAAGCACAAAATGTTGGGTTTTAAATTATTTGAAAAGTATTATATGCTTATCAAGGCTGCATTTATTTAATAAAAGTACAATGATAATGCTACCTGAAATATATATTTTTACATGCTTATTATATTATATTATATTATATTATATTATATTATATTATATTATATTTAGGGCTGTCCAAGAATTAATCGTGATTAATCATATCCAAAATAAAAGTTTAACATAATATTTGTGTGTGTACTGTGTATATTTTATTATGAAGATATAAATACACACATGCATATACTTGATAAAATGTTGGTTTAAATTTAGACATATAAAAAATATATGTGTATGATACAAATTTTACATTTGAATATGATGTAACTAATTTGATGTAACTTTTTTATATATAGTTTTGGCTTCTATGAATGTGTTTATCACATATACATAATAAATATATATAACACACACACATATTATGTCAAAACAAACTTTTATTTTGGATGTGATTAATCACGATTAATTTTTGGACAGTCCTAATTATTTTATATTATATTATTCATTTTCTTTTCAGCTTACTCCCTTTATTAATCCGGGGTCGCCACAGTGTAATGAACCGCCAACTTATCCAGCAATTGTTTTACGCAGCGAATGCCCTTCCAGCCGCAACCCATCTCTGGGAAATATATTATATTATATTATATTATATTATATTATATTATATTATATTATACGCTGAAGTCTAGATGGGATACAACTGATGATACTCACGTCAATATAGCATCATTTTTGTGACACTGTACGACAAATAATATTTTTACATTGTCATGAGGGTTGGGTTTAGGGTTGAGTAGGCACTAATAAAATACAATGAATGCATAATTTATTAAATATTGTTCACTTTCGATCGCAGCTGTATCCCTTCTAAGCAACAACAGTGGCGCCCATTATCCGTCAAATAACAAATAATACAATTATTATTAAGCTGTTTAACAGACAAACTATATGTTCTATCACATATTTGAGAATTGGAGTGTCAGAAATTTCACAATAGAACTAGAACATTTGTCAATATTTACAGAAAAGGGCAAAAAGAAACAAAATACGATACATACATAGATCATAGAGGCTGGTGGGTCACTTGATAAACTTGACGCATTGCCATGAGAACTTGAGAACAAGAATAACAAATAAGCTCCTATCCCCTGCCCCTGATTATTTGTCACATTAGTGTGGTGTGTTTGGTTGACTGATTTTGTTAGCTGACCAGTGTTTATTTATTTTCTAGCCATTCTGCTTATTGCATCTGAGCCTGTGCGCTTCGTTTTCACTCATATTTAAACTTTGTTATTCTCTTTTTTTGTATAATTGAAGCTGTAGGTTGGGAATCGCCATTTACTTTTAAAAACCTGTTTTCTCCTGGTTTGTGGCAGCGAGGTAGAAAGGGAAGTTGATCGTAATTTTATTTGGGGTTTTTATTTTATCGGATTAATCAGGATTATGTACCCGCAAGTTAGCTGTCTTTTTGTTTGTTATTTTGGCCTGGATTTCCTTCCGAAGAGATGCTTCCGATATTTTTATTGTTAAAAAAATTAATAAATAAACCTTGTTATTCCTTGCTAAACTGGTTGTGATTATTGTGAGCTGGGACAGGATAAGGGGAAAACCCTAAATTTATTATTTAAAAGTTTAATTTATACTTTTGTTATCGTTCTCGCCAACCCTGGACTGGTTGCGACGTAACGAGTCAGCTGGGATATTAAAAAGTCACGCGTGAAAGGGTTAACTAATAACTACTTGCATATTAGCAGAAAATTGCTATAATATTGGCATTTTTTGTATTATAATTTTTGTAAATAAATTCTGACATCATTAAAAACATCAGTAAAAAATAGACATCAAAGTTTCCTATAATGTAATTGTTAGGATGGAAAAAGAAGACTTATGTAGCTGTAGAACATCGTCCAAGCAATGCCAAGGTCTTTGATTTTGTCCCTATGCATCAATGATTAAATACCTTGAAAGCTTTGAATAATACTGTCTGCTAAATGCAAAAAAAGAGTAAGTGCTATATCTACACGTATTAAAATGCATAGCTTGGATGAAAGTACATCTCTTTGGATATAAGTCCTAGTGAGAAAAAAAAAACCTACAGTAGTTATGCCAAGGTCATGGATTTGACTCAATGTAATAAACGCACAAATGAAAAAGTATATGTGCTTTAGAAAAAGTATGAAATATTTACTAATTTTGGCCTTCTTCTGTTTACACAGTCCGGTTCCTAGGATCAGCTGGAGAAGAACCAGTGATGTTTCATTCCCAAATAAAGTCAAACTGAAAAATTCCAACGCAATTCTGGAGATTCCCAGTTTTCAGCAAGAGGACACAGGAACGTATGAGTGCATTGCTGAAAACAGTCGTGGAAAAAATGCTGCAAGAGGTCGAGTGTCTTTCCATGGTGAGTTATTCTTGATTTGTTTTAGGTGTTTTTTTATTATTATTATTTAATACATTTTCTTTCCATCTATCTTTATTAAAACACACACCCTATACATTTACAATTCATGAACACCTTTGTCAAGATTTCATTGTTGGTACAGTATTTGTGTACTGTATACAGTATTTGTGTATTTCTTCTGCCGCTAGAAGTCTTTGATTGGTAAAAATAGATCTTTTTTTGACAGGTCATACTGTTGTTTTACAGATTTATGTTGCCATATGGCTCTAGTACTGCAAGGAAACCGCAGTGATAAATCATTATATAGAAGTATTGGATATATTATTCAAGTTTCTCATTAATTCTGGAGATGCCTTATAGAAATATCATTGTATTTATCCAAAAATAACATCATGATTTCTGTTTCCGCTGAGAAAAAATAAATAAATAAATAAATAAATATATATA
>CAIGQQ010033975.1:3141163-3157122 GCA_903798035.1 Danio albolineatus | reverse complement strand
ATTTATTTTATTTTATTATTATGATTATTATTTTTATTTATTTATTTTATTTTTTTATTTTTTTTTCACAATGATGCCTCTTGATGCCCCTTGCACATCGTCTTATTATCGTTTGGTTGTCATTTATGGTTGCACTGAGACTAAAATATAACTCAATTTACTACAGTTTTAACACATTTTGTTTTGTTTTGTTTTGTTTTGTTTTGTTTTGTTTTGTTTTGTTAATACACAAAGTTAACATAAACTAACCATGAACAACTATATTTTAATTAGGTAGCATCAACAAAGTTAATAAAACTGTAATAAATATATTGTTTATTCTTTGTTCATGTTAGGAAATACATCAACATTAACAACATTTCCAGTATTGTAAAGTGACTTATTTTACTTTGTTTTATTATTTCATCTTTAATTATATATTTAATAACCCTGCACTGAAGGGATGGAACCACACCATATCCTCTCAGCAGAATCTTATATAAAATTAATATAATATAAACAAATGTAAATAAAAGCAATTTTTTCCCCCACAATGATCCCTCTTGTACATCGTCTTATTATATTTTGGGTGCCATTTCCAGTTAAATAAAAGTAACTTTAAGCAGATTTTGCCATGGTATGAATAATTTATGAATATATATCCGCATACACTGCACTACACACCTAAAATCTTACAAAAAAAAAAAAAAACAGCTTTAACAATAATTAAAAAGTTAACCGCTATTACTAACCGTCAAAAATGTATTGTAAATATGTAGAAACAAAAATGATTTCATCCCTAAGTGAGACTGAAATCTTAATTTGCACTTATTGGAGTTCAAGGTCAGTGCAAACATTAATTCTCATTGCTGACATAAAAGCAAAGGCAAAAAAAAAGCCAATAGCTGTTTAAGTAGGTGAGACTCCCATCAACAAACATCAGCGGTTATAAAGCAGCAGAAAGACTCCATTAGAACTGACCTGCATTGAGGCCGAGCGTGACCTGCTTCTCCATCACACATCACGTCAGTCTCTCCATCTGACTCTTTGTGCTGAGTTCAGCCCTTAAGAACAGCCCATAGGCTTCAATGTCTGCTGTGCCATTAGCAGAACCATCAGCTCAACACTTCTCTACCTGTCTCACATGCTTTTCCGACTGAACGCCCGTGCCAAATGAATTGGCCATTAGTATTTCAACATTTCTTTTCTGTTCATTGAAGCAGAGGGTCAGCGTTTTCGCACTTTCTAATTTGTAACCTCCTCTAGCCGCTGCAAAGCCTTCCTTTCGGCGTTCAGCATGACGGACTTTTAGTTGGTGTGTAGCATTTTTGTAAAACACATTATTCAGGTCAGCAGAATGGTATAGGAGGGCTGATACAGTTAGCCAAAACTTCTAAATTAAAATCATATACGCTGTTAAAAATGCTGGGTTCCACACCTTCATTTTGGGGGACAACTTATTGTTTTCACTACTTTACGTGGACTGAACAGAAAACAATTAATTTGTCCCCATAAAAATAATAATAATAATAATAATAATAATAATAATAATAAAAACGTAATTGTCAATAATTGTGTTGATACAGCTCATTGTAAAAAAAAAAGTGTTTGAACAACCATCAAAAATAATTTTTTGGATGTATGTACACACATAGATGCACATTTGTTTTTGTGAAAAGTGGGTACATTACATAGGTTTCCATTCATTTTATATTGTCCAAACTGTACATTATATTGCCCTAACCCCACCCTACCCCTAAACCCAACCATCACAGGAGACTGTGTGCAGCTTTACTCTCTGATTAAACTCATTCTGTTGGAGTTTATTGAACTTATTTCGTTCCACCCACTTTTAATACTGTGCTCATCCACATTTTGTCATCCAACTTCCGGTACGCTGACACAGTACATCAGATGACTGTTTCGGAAAGTCATTACATAGTATATATAGTTAGCTTTCATTTTAGAAAAATGTCATATAATGCTAGTTCAGTAAATGTTTTGAGCTGGGAGTACTGTGAAACCTCCCTGCAATGATCAGATGGTCTCATATTGCCCCATCCAACATTACCGTTAATGTGGGTAGACGATATGAGCCAGAGGTAACTTACGGGGATATTTTTTTTTGTCCTGTCACAAAGAGTAGATGGAGCGTTTATGAAGACTTATAAAAGTAGCGAGACCTACCAATATTTACATAGTGGATGTGTTCTATTGCACAGTGAGGTTGAGCTCGTCTGCCACAAAAAGACCCTCAAGAATTATGTTGATTCAGCTCATTTTAAATAAGTAGTTTGAACAAGCAGCAAACATACAGTATTTTTGAGTGTATATCTGATGAATATTTACTAAAAATTGTAATGCTCAGTTTCAATAATTTTATATATGGGACATCTTAAAAAGGAATATTGCATCAATGCCATATATTATGAAGAATAAACGACTAAAATAGCTGTTAAAATGGTTGGTTTTAGTTTTAAGTTTTATTTTAATGCATTTTGATGAAATAGTGCTTCATTTTTATTTAGACTTGTTTTCATTTAGACAATTTTATTAACAGTTTGAATTTTCTTTTTTTTTTATTGCTAAAGGTTAATGAATTTATTTTATAGTTTTAGTTAGTTTAGCATTCCAAGTGATTAATTAAACTAAATTGAAATGAAAAATGTTGAGCTGAAACAGAAATAATTCTAGGTGAAGTCAATTATGTTGATAATAAATATGACATTTGTTTTATTATTTAATACAATGTTTGTAACATTTCACAATACAGGACACATAGTTATTGTTAAACAATTTATTTACAAAATGAACAATGTTTTTACAGCTTTTATTGATAGTTCATCATTTATAAAATGCATTAGTTAATGCACTCTGAGTTAATGTACACAAACATGAACAACTATATTTTAATGAACTCACATTACAAACTTCAATAAATATTGTAAATAATGTTCAGTTTGTTTGTTCATGTTTGGAAATACATCAACAATAACTACAACATTAACTACATGTCCCATATTGTTAAGTGCCACTATATTTAAAGAAAAGAAAAGAAAAGAAAAGAAAAGAAAAGAAAAGAAAAGAAAAGAAAAGAAAAGAAAAGAAAAGAAAAGAAAAAAAAAGAAAAGAAAATTTAAATACAATTAAATTTTATGAAAAAAATAATAAATAAATAAATAAAATAAAATAAAATAAAAATAACAAAATAAAATAAAACACATTTAAAAATAATAATAATGTTATTTTCATCTTCAATAACCCTGCATTGAAGGGATGAACCCAAACCATATCTGCTCACCAGAATCTCATATAAACTTGGCAGTATTTTCTTTTAACTTTGCCCAGAATGCAATCATATAATCAAGCATACCCTAGCGACAGCATAGCAACCATTTTTTGTGTACTTTTTTTCCTTTTTTCTTTGATTGTTTGTGCTTGTCTCCACAGGGCCGAGTGCAAATAGAGAACGGAGCTCTCTCCATCTCCTCACTAAACCTCTCAGATGGCGGCATGTATCAGTGTGTGGCAGAAAACAAGCACGGCATCATTTACTCCAGCGCTGAACTGATGGTGCTTGGTACGACCTCTGTGTTTCCTTCAATCCTTCATTTGAATGCACAAACTTTATCGTGTAAGGTCAAATTACAAAGCAGCACCGCAAACATCCATCTAATTGAGCGCTCCATTGTAACACTCATATTTCCCCAGTTTTGATTCTGAAATTTCAATCATGACACACTGGTCAGTATTGTGCGGTGTTAAATAAATGGCGTCATTTGAAGGATACGACGCAGTAAAATGTAGGTTTAGGTAATGACAAATGGCCTGGAAGAATCTGGTGGAAGAGGACAGCTCTATTTGTTAAGTCTTTTAGACTTTTCTAAAAGGCTTTCTTCCTGTTTTTTTGCCAGAGGCTGTTTGAACGTCAATCGCTGTTCATCACAGATTCCATTGAGGCTTTAAGTGTCCCAATCTCTCTCTCTCTCCTGCAGCCTCTGCTCCCAGTTTCTCCCAGAATCCTTTGAGCCGAACGCTTAAGGCGCGCTCGGGTAGTGACGTTAGCCTAGATTGCAGACCACATGCTTCGCCCAGAGCCATTAGCTTGTGGAAAAGAGGGACTGAGATACTGCAGAGAAATGAAAGGTATTTTTTATTTTATTTTATTTTATTTTATTTTATTTTATTTTATTTTATTTTATTTTATTTTAAATTTAATTTAATTTCAATTTCAATTTCAATTTCAAATTCAAATTTAATTTAATTTAATTTAATTTAATTTAATTTAATTTAATTTAATTTAATTTAATTTAATTTAATTTAATTTAATTTAATTTAATTTAATTTAATTTAATTTTAGCTTTTGGAGTTTTTATTTTATCACACAGAAGGTTTTTGCTTTGCTATGTGTTGTTAATCAGTTATTCTTTATCCTCAAGGATTTTCCTTTTCCCCAATGGGACCCTTAAGATTACCAACATTACCAAGCGGGATGGAGGTAGCTACACATGTGTTGCTAAAAACCAGTTTGGCTCAGCTAGTACTACAGGGAAACTGATCATCACTGGTAAGTCAAACACACACACACACATTATATATATATATAATGTATATATATATAATTTTTCCAATAATTATTTATTTATTTGTTTATCTAGATTTTTCTGGTACACATTTCGTTAATTAATTATTATTTATTTTTATTTACATTTATTTAAAACAATACATTTTATAAACAAAATATTACATTTTTGAAACCTTTTGTGGTGCTTTTATTTAATTTTCACACATTCGTCAGTGAAACAGTGCCATTGATTCACACATACCGAAAATGCAGGCTTCAGTTTGCATGGCAACTTGCCTAGGTTTTGATTAATTTGTTCAAAATTTGCCAAATTTTATGATTCTCTGTGTTATTAAATTATTTTTTTATTATTATAACTGGGCTTTACAATAACTTCTGCAACTGCTTAAATCACGAATTAAACTGCGTTGAGTTTTCATTCAACATTTAATTTCATTCAAGCTTCATTTATATAAAGGTCACATTTCTGCTTGCAACCTACATAAATCTGGTTTCTCCACTCTTTTTTCTTTTGTTCTTTTTTGGACTGCTTACTGCTGTTCTCCATTAAACAAACAACAAAAGACTTGTTCTATTATCCAAAGAAAGATATAATGTAATTTCTTTGTAGCAAAAAAGCTGATTCATCCTTCCTAAAATATTGCGTCGTTCTGTGATAATCATTTAGCTTTAGGCTTTAAAGTAGTTTTGGATGAATAACAGCTTTTTTTTTCTTTTATTTATTTTTTTATTTTTATTATTATTATTTTTTTGCTGCACAGACAATACACAGTCCAGTTCTCTTTTCTTGTTGACTCAGATGCTGTACTCCTAATGCTTTAACTATGATTAGCTTTGAATGAAATGCCACATCTGGCACATATCGTGATGCATTGCTTCATCTGTTTGGAGAAATGTATTAGCCAACTGACAACTCCATTCTTCTAAGTTTCTGTTGTCACCGCTGTCAGCCTTTCAAGTCAAAAAATCACAAAGCGTAAGATTTGTTTTAGATAATCAAGCACACAGAGAAGTCTCACACAATGCCACTATACACTATTTCGAGACAAATGGCTTTGTTATCAAGTCTCTGTGTCTAAAAAGTTTTAAGACATCTTTTTCAAACTCCTGGAACAGTTCAGAAATGTTAATTTCATCATCATTAGCTCATCCTCATTTTCCAAAACTTTTATTATTTTCCTTTTACTGTGGAACACAAGAGGGGATACTGTATGAAGAATGTACTATGTTTTGTTTTCATGGTTTCACAGTAAATTGTCACAGTAGGTCCAAAAGTTCAGAAAAGAACAACACATTATAGTTTATGTTGTCCAAATGAATCATGTAGGTTATTTCAAGTCAGTATGCATTTGTTTTATGTCATTCTTCCAAACCAGTGAGCAAATAAAAGGCAACAATAAAACCCAAGAGCTAAAACAGTTCAATTTGTGAATGAAGTTTTGTGAATAGTATCGAGTTTGAGCCAATTCATTGAAAATAGTTCATTCAAAATAATCATTCATTCATGAATCAAGCATCAATAGTGAATCATTCCTATAGAATTCCACTATAGTATGCTAGGTACACCAGTGTTGTGTTTGACTGATATTTACCATTCTTATAATGATTTTGTGGTCTTCCACATTTATTGTAAATGAACGGAAAACACTATTAATTCTTATATTTCTGATTGACAATAAAGTTGAGTATAAATCTGTACAACCATGCTGGGCAAAACAACAACAAACAACAACAACAACAACAACAACAACAAAAGTTGAAATAGAAATTAGTTCAATTTACAGTTGAAGTCACAATTATTAGACATAATTAACCTAGTTAAACCATTAAATTGCACTTTAAGCTAAATACTAGTATTGTGGAAAATATCTAGTAAAATAGTATGTACAGTCATTATGGCAAAAATAAAATAAATCAGTTATTAGAAATTAGTTATTAAAAATATTGTGTTTTGAAATGTGTTAAAACCTACAGAGCGGCTAACAATTCAAGAGGGCAAATAATTCTGACTTCAACTGTACATGTCGGTGGCAAAACTGATGCTCGTTTAGAAATATCATTAGCATTGGTATTAAATCTATGCTTACAGAATCAAATCAGAAAATCACAATGAGAGCTTGTGAAGCAAAATCAAATTGGGACATCTGAATAAAAACATAGCGCTGGTTTGCACTATTTATACTTTTGATAAGGTCATAATTATTTTGTTTTTGTTTTTTTTAATAATGTGCAATCTAAAATAATCAAGTATGCCATTTTTTTCTAATTAAACCTGAGAATCCAATTTAATTTACTGGATGATTAAGCCTATTATAATGTAGTTTGAATGACTTTTAATTCAAGTCTGTTTGGAATTTGTATGAAATAAACTAGTTATCACTCAAGCAAGAGTGTCTGAACATATTTGAAAAGGTAATATTCAAATTGTGCTCAACACACAAGACTCGGTGCAGTTACAAGCTGAGCTGCATGCAATGTTTTCAGTCTCAGTTTGCAAATCCAAGTCTGCATCCAGATACTATTGGCTTTTTAGAGCACAACATCTGTCCATCTCAGAGCAACACTGTGATAATTTATTCCGGAATAAATCTGTTTTTTGATTGAATTGATTGGGTCGTGAATGATTCAACGATCCGTTTATAAAGTGACTCACTTGCTGCAGTGTTTCTACATGAATCAACTGTTTTGAACAAATCTTTTACATGAATGATCAGTGAATCACTCATTAAGAATTGCAGCCACCTACCAGTGAACAAAAACAAACACTGCTAAATACCGTTTAATTTTCGCTATTGAAGAAATCGTTAAAAAAATGCAACATTTCTCAGAGCTAGTTGAATATGACAGTAGTTCGTCTGGGGTGAACCGTCTCATTAATTCTCATTTAATACTCCCTTCTCCAGTGCTGTGTTTAGCTCGTGTAACCTCTTGCTTCAGTCTTCCACACTCCAGTCCACGTTTCGCTAATTACTCATTGTTAAGGTCATCCTTAATTGCTGTGGCCATTATCCACGTGGATTGTTATTTCCTCATTAAGCTATAGGATGAATGTTATCCTTCACTTTTGTTACTCATTACATAGGGTATGGGTTTAATCAGCTGTGTTTTCACGGAAAATCAGAAGAAACTCATTAACTATGTTCTGTGCATGAGCCCGTACATCTTTTGTGGGGTTTCTTTTCCTTCTCTCCCTTGTATTTCTCTCTCATTATGTTTTTGTCATGCACCAGCAGTTGACCTCCTTAATGTAATTTAATTAAAATGACCTTTACCTCACAAAGTGTCTTCACCCAACTGTATTCTGCACACGGTAGACGTGCTGCCAATTCATTTGCCTCTTATTAAAATTCACTTTATTTTCTTCTTACTTTAATAGTCCCCTTATGGGATGGCAGCAGCCAAATCTAAGTATAGTACGCAGAAATTAAGATTATTTATTACTACTATAAACCACCGTAGGTTGGTGCGGAATAGTTAACCCACAGACTCGAATACTGCTCATCAGGATGGTAATGTAGGACACTAAATTGTCCGATGACCTAAATGTTTTATTTTATTTTATTGTTTTAGGTTTGTTTAAAAAAAATAATAACTAATAATATAAAAAAAAATGATAAAATGTTAAAAACATGAAGTTATTTTATTTAATATTATATTACTACTACTCCTAGTACTACTACTACTACTACTACTACTAATAATAATAATAATAATAATAATAATAATAATAATAATAATAATAGTGACAATAATAATAATAAAAAACATTCTACACATATAAAAATATAACAATAATAGCATTCTCACCAAAAAAGTCTCCTTTCCTGTCCTCAATATACTGTAATTTTCAATTTTGTTAATATTTTATTTGCTGTATTGTTTTGCTTAAAGGATTAGCTTTTAATGATGGTAAACTATTTATTGATGCATTTTTTTATATTTATATCAACATCTCAAAATACATTTGATGCTGCAGCACATTTCAGTATCATGATGCAAAACAATTAATATAATTGTTCAATGTGGCTCATCTAATTCAGTTTTATATTATTAATGTATGTATTGATTACTGTATTTTTTTCATACATCATGCAAAAAATGTTTCATTTAAAAGTCATTATGATAATGATAAAAAATAATTTTAAACTATTTATTGATGCAGTTTATTGTTTATTATTATTTAAAAATACATGTTTATTGGTTTCAGTATTATAATGCAAGCCTTATATTATCAATTGATACGTTAATTGTTGTATCAAATCACAACTTTTAATAATTTTCAACATCACAACAATATTGGTTGCAGTGCATTTCAGTATTACATTGCAATCCTTATATTATTATTTAATAAATGAATTGCTGTATTATCTGTATAAATCTTGAATAAAATAATATATTTTAATATTTATTCAAACTATTTATAGATGCATTTTATTATCAAGTGAATTATACTTAATTTGACATCTCAAAATACATTTTTGGTTGCAGTGTATTTTAGCATCATAATGCTACATAAATGAATGGTGGCTTATCCAATAAAGTCTTATATTAATGCATTAATTGCTGTATTACTTGCATAAATCTTGATTCAAATAATAGATTTTAATAATTGTAAACTACTTATTGATGCTTTTTATTGCTAAGTATAAATTATATTTATTTCAACATATCAACTCACATTTTTGGTTGCAGTGCATTTCAGTATTACAATGCAATCCTTATATTTTTTATTAATTAATTATATTTTTAACTATTTATTAACATGTTTTATTATTGAGTATAAATTATCATTTTAACATATCCTAATACATTTTTGGTTGCAATGCATTTCAGTATCTACATAATTACAGTTCAAATGTGGTTTATCCAATAATATCTTATAATAATGCATTAATTGCTGTATTACTTGCATAAACCTTTATTCATATAATAGCTTTTAATAACTGTAAACTATTTATTGATGCATTTTATTATTAATTAAAAATTATATTTATTTCCACATGTCAAACATTTGGTTGCAGCACATTTCAGTATTACAATGCAATCCTTATATTATTTAATAAATACATCACTGTATTATTTGTATAAATCCTGAATGAAATAATAGCTTTTAATAACTGTTGACTATTTATTGATGAATTTTATTATTGAGTATAAACGATATTTATTTTCTCCAAATACTCTTTTGGTCGCAGCGCATTTCAGTATCATAGTGCTAAATAATTAATTGTAATTCAAATTCGTATATTAATGCATTAATTGCTGTATTACTGGGATAAATATTGATTCAAACAATAGCTTTTAATAATTGTAAACTATTGGTATACGTGATATTTATTTCAACATCTCCAAATACATTTTTGGTTGCAGCTCATAATGCAAAATAATTATGCAGCCTACTCTTTTTGGATGATCCTTCATGTCAGGATCATGGCTTAAAAATGCTGCAGCCTCTGGCGGCAACACACTGGGGTTTTTGAAGAAGAGTGATTGTCTGGTTATATTCCTGGTCACAGAAGATGTTTTCTCACTTCAGCTTGTATCCCAGAGCTAAACTGACAGACTGTGTTGGCACTGTAACTAACAGAGCCCACGAGGATCAGCCAGAGCCCCAGCAGCACAGAGATCACAGTGGGTGAGAGCGTGGTGCTGCCCTGCCAGGTGACTGCCGATCCAGCCCTGGACGTGGCCTTCTCCTGGGCCTTCAACGGTCAGCCCATTGATTTCCATCAGGACGCCGACCACTTCGAGCGAGTGGGAGGGGTGAGTTTTGTGGTTTTAGGGTGATTTTGCAACCTCAGCAACCTTCATCCCACACCACCACCTCCAAACATGAAACATTTATAGGGAACAGGATTTTCCTTGTTGTTTTTTTATGCAGGCATAGTCTAACATTCACAAATCATTTATGGAAGCCTGAATACAAAAAAGAGAGTCTTCAAGCTATAGTAACAAGCAGAGGCTGATGTAATGTAAAGTGCGCATGTATCCAGGTTTATCTAAGATCCATTTCAGTCTCTCACATAATGGAAATATGCCAATATGTGTTGATATAAGCTAGACAATATTTCTACAAACATTTATGTTATACTTTGGAAAATTAGCATAATGAAGACATACACAAAGACAGAGGATGAACCGTCAGTGAATTGTTATGATGTCGCGTTTTGTGAAGGCAAAATTAAGAAGATAAAAACGTACTACAGTGACGTATTTTGCTTAGTTCCAATGAATCTACTTGATCATCATTATTTTGCATTGCTAGTATCTGACTCTGACTTAAACTAATGGAGTAGAGGTGACAGTTGTGTCTAAAAGGGATTTTGAAGCAGAAACTAGTAATTACAATAAGATAAGTGTTACATTTCTTACACATTTTAGATGTCGGGCCAATGACAATGCACCAGGTTGGCTGGCCAATCAGAGAACTCTGAGCTTTTTGGGGGGAGGAACTTGATCAAAGTATTTCCAACGTTATCTCATGCCAATTCTAGGGTTGGGTGATGTCGACCAATTTGGCATCGTAAGATGTCTAATGTGAAACATCGCGATAGACAATGGCATCGTTGTCATGGGCAACAGTGAATTAATTATTTTTGAATAATAAATCAATATGTAATTAGTTAATTATTTGTAGCCTACCGTTTTAACTACCTACATGGTCTTTGTTTACCCATAACCAAATCAAAAATAGATAAGTTACAAACAAATGACAATGACACCTGTCAATCACCTTTTCAACGGGACTCTGGCATGAATAGGCAGAGTGATCTGTGTTGTTATAAAGGCATCGACAACTTGGTTGGTAAAAAAGGTGCACAACCAACAGAAACCAACCAACAGTATCAAAAGTACAAGCGTGAAAGCGAAAGATTGAAGAAGTGTACTGACGCCGTGACACGTTACCTGATAGATTCAAAAGACCGAAGAGTCATTAGTTAGATACAAGATTAATTAAATACCATGTTTAACAACTATAGGGAGATGTGATCCAGCGGTACATCCTTGATAAACTGTCCGACGTGAACTGCTCTCTGGGGTTTTTATGCCCAAAGCATTATCGACCCAACCCTAGACAATTCATAACATGTTGATTTGATGGCTAATCCATATACTGTAAAAAATATTCTTACTGCCTTAAGCTTTTTTGTTAAATCAATCTTTTCTAGTCATCTAAACTTACATTAGTCTAACTGACTAAAAATATTTAGTTAAACTTTGTATGAATAAAAAAGCAGTTGAAACCTGATTAACTTGTTAAAATAAGTTGAAGTAACATAAAATATTTTGTTGTGATGGCTTTTTGTCATATTATTTTTATAGTGTATGAATTTGCGTGATCTAATTCTTACATATTAGCATGATATGCTAATGTCCCAAAAATGGTAGGATTTAGGGGTGGGGATTGGTTTGGTTTGGTGCCACGCCTCCTTTTAAAATTCGTACATTTTTGTACGACTGAACCCATATGTAATTGTAAAAATTAGCCATAGACGTGATAGAATAGATGTGAGTAGAAATACACATGGTGTTATAATGTACATGAAAATAATGTTTTTGAACAATATTACATAAAAATTATCTGAAACGGTTGTTTTATATTAAAATGTATTACAGTATGTCTTACAATGCGTTGACAGTGAAGGCAGTGAGAGCATCAAAGTTTGCTCTGGCCACCCTAACGAAAACTCTGTCTGCCTTCATAGCATCAGTGGCGAGAGTGTCAAAATTCACTACATTGATCTTGTATTAAAAGGCGTCACTGCAGAATATCAGCAAATCAGTTACATTCCCAGATGTACATGATGTACATGTACATGCTTTCTAGCCTGAAAATGTTGCACACTTTTTATCAAATTCATTTAACAATGAAAGATGAAGTTTTTATGTATGCTGTGGCTCTGCTCGACTTATCCAATAAGTGTGCATATGTCTGAAATATTCTGAAGTCGTTATCGTTAGCTTAAGATTCCCGCTTATATATGGACTTGATTTTAACTATCCTCGTCGCCACACTGGCGAAGACGTGTTACACCACTCTTCTCCGCCCGCTCCCATTGAAAATGAATGACTTTCGGCTACTAAGATGCTCTCGCTGCTTTCAGCGTGAACAAACAGTTAGGAGTTTACCAATTATGCTAAGGGACGTTACACTTCTGACTCACTCTAGGGGTAACTGGCTAATCACAATGTATTGGGTTGCCAGAGCCTTTTCAGTCAGAATAGAGGTACTGCTGTAAAGTACATTGTGTGAACATGCTACATTAAAATAATGATGTTTGCTATTTGCTTAAACTACTTATATAAAATAATTTGAATCTAAATTCTTGAGTTTTTTGGGGGGACAACTTAATTGTTTTATGTTCACTGAATTTAAATTTGTAAAAACCTAAATGTTAACACTTTCATGTTGTCCTAACACAAATTGATTGTGTGAAACCCAACATTTTTTACAAAGCATGTGTCTTTTAACTACTGAAGTATACAGTATGAATCTATTCTAGTATCCTTGATGAACTAAATAATGACTTTTGATTGGCTGTTTAATTGAAATTATCTAAATCTTGAATGACAGAAACACGTGTCAAAAATATAGGTGTCCTTTCAAAGGTAGTATTCCAACAAAGAGATAATTCAGTCATCATTTAATCTCCCCCGACTTCTTCAAACAGTTAGAGTTTCTTACTACTCTTGAACACAAAAGATGATGTGTTGGAAACCGGTAACCACTGACTTACATACTGTACTTCCTCTCTACTATGGTTGTCAAAGGCTAATTTGAATGTCCATAAAGATTTGGGTAACACTTTATTTTGATGATCCTTTTGAGTATCAGTAGACTGCGTAATATCTGCTGATACTGCTCCTTTAACAGGCATTTAACTCACTATAAGAAGCTTTGCAATGTCAATTTACACTAACCCTAACCCCAACCCTAACCCTAACCCCAACCTATCAGTCTACTTATAATCTAATGAGAATTAGTTGGCATATAGATGCAATGTAACTTAATTCAACAAATGAACAATCAAAATAAAGTGTGACCAAAATTTGGAAATACTTGAGGGTAAGTAAATGGTAAGCAAATGTTGTTATTCAGGTGAATTATCTCTTTAATAAAGCAAAATAAATTTAACATGAAGAATCTAAACAATAAAATGTGGTTGCACTTTCCTAATACACAATGTGTTTTATAGAATGTGTTTATATTACAGAATAATAATGAAATACATAAACATTTTATCAATTTATTTTTAAGATCAGTTTAATCAAACCAAAGAACAATAGATGTACAGTAATGAAGCCTTTGTAGTGAGTATATCTCAAAAACAAGCACTAGGAAGACTAACTGGGTTTCATCTGATGGTTGTGCTTCACGAGCTATTTGGAGTTCGAATGCTCTATTTCTCAATCAGAATCGTCTGCCATTATGTCTGCAGTTTGAAATAGGATTCTTGAGATGAATTTTGCCTTCTTGTTGCGGGTCGTTCTGTTGTTGACCTACATTGAATGCGAATGATTCCGCGTGTATGGCAAACAGCTGGTGTCTGCAGAGTGAACCAGGGAAACAGGCCAGATCAATTAAGAGTCTTGTTCCCATTTTACCCTTCCGCTTTCACAGGGCATTTTACATTGCAGGGGAGACCGTTCCTTATTGGTGCAAAACTCAGAATGAATTGGAATCCTGCATTGAGAGATGCTTTGTCTGGAGTTGCATTGATTTTTTTTCTTTCTTTCTTTCTTTTGGTTAAGATTTTTCTTTGGTTGGATGGGAATTGAAACTGAATAATATGCAAATTTTGGATGAATTATATAGATTATTTAGTAGAAAAATCACAACTTTAAAAATGTATTGAGGAAAAAGGTGATTTATATTATATTATATTATATTATATTATATTATATTATATTATATTATATTACATTATATTATATTATATTATATTATATTATATTATATTATATTATAATATATCGGGGCTGAGACCTTTTATACTGTTTTGTGAACATTACAACACATTTCTCTTGCCTTGCCTTGTCGAGTTTGACATTTGCTTTGTTTCTTTTTTACATAGTTTGCCGTCTGTACTGACCCTTCACCTGTTTACTGACTACACTTTGGATTACTCTACTTAAACCTGTTTGTTCCTGTTTTGGCCCTTGTTATGTTACGTTACGTTACGTTACGTTATATTATATAATATATTATATTGTATGATGGTATGATTAAATTAATAAAAATGTTCTGCTTTTTTCCTACCTTTTTTCTATATACATTTTAATATTATTATAACATTATTTATTATAAAATGCATACTATTTTTTATGAAACAATATACAAAAATATATAAGTATAAAATATAAACATGTATAAATATAGATATCTTTGCTGGAATTTTGTAGTCTGTAATTGTAGTTTTGCATGAATTGAAAAATATTATCTTTTTATTTCTAAAGATGGCTAAACTATTATTTTAATACATGTATGTTTAGTAAATCTTTTTGTTCAAATGCACCGACATACCTCAATTCACTGAGAAACGGATACAAAAAATTCATATTCAAATTAGGGTGTACTCATTTATGCTGAGTTTAAATGAGTACAGCCCATTTTCAATATAAATATTTTGTATCTGTTTTTTATATATATGCTCTTTTTAACACCATTTGCACCTACAGGTGTGTTCATAATCAAATTCCAGGACCCTCACACCCACAGTCAGACCCTGTTTTTTCACTGCTGTGTGATTCCAGCAAACGTAAAGTTCATAAATGGGTCTTTTCTCAAAGGCAATTACAATGACATTGACATATGCAGATGTGGGTTATAATGAGATATGCTTTTCCTGCATTCACACTTTCTCTGCTCCCTAAGATTACGCTAGCCCCTGATGAGCGTATTACCATAATTAAAATCAGCCGCTCATAGTCTTTCCATCCAATAACTGCAGGTCTAAACCACTGAACAGGCTCTTGTATTGGTATGGATTCAGTTTAAGACATTTTCAAGTATTTGAATTGTGCCTGATTGAGAGGTTTTTGAGAGTGTGGAGAGCGTCAGACTCCTTCATGTAGTATTACAGTAGAGCAGTGATCTGTGGTTTGGGGTTTGTATGCAGACCACTGGAGACATCAGAGTGATATCCTGGATTTAGCTTGTATGAATGTCTGTCTAAATGTTATTTAAAAGCCAGAGAAGCACAGAGGTAAACTGTGTTGGCAAATATATTTTTAATTCATCTTTAATTAACTTTCAGGTTAAGTTTACAGTAGTGTAATTGTTATGTTATTTATAAGGAAAATGTATCTTAATATTAGTTAAAATTATTATTTTTACAAATGCATTTAATAAATAAATAAATAAATAAATAAATAAATAAATAAATAAATAAAT
>CAIGQQ010033975.1:3124785-3141153 GCA_903798035.1 Danio albolineatus | reverse complement strand
AATAAATAAATAAATAAATAAATAAATAAATAAATATTTGATTATTTTTAACCACATGGGAACTATTGTCTAAATATCAGTTAAATTAATGTTTACACAAGTTAATTTCATAAATAAATAAATAAATAAATTAATAAATAAATAAATAAATATTTTTAACCACATTAGAATTTGATAAGAAAATCAAAAACAAATATCATTATTATTATTATTATTATTATTATTATTATTATTATTATTATTATTATTATTATTATTATTATAAAATCGAATTTTGGAGCTATTTCATTGTTTTTCTTTATTTTATTTTATTTATGTACTAAAATATCTATTTTTTCCTATAAGTTAAGTTTATGATTTTATTATATATATTATAATTAAACTATAAATATTTTATTTTAGAAGGAAAAATGGTCTAAATAATAGTAAAAATAAAAAATGAGAACTACAGAGATGTGGATAGGAAAATCAAAAACAAATAGCATGTTTTTAGTATTATTATTATTATTATTATTATTATTATTATTATTATTATTTTAATACAATTGAATTTTTGAATTACTTTACTGTTTTATTTTATTTTATGTGTTTAATTTAATTGAATGTTTTTTTCCTATAATTAATTTTTATGATTTCATTATATACAATATAATTATTTCAAATTATAAATATTTTATTATGCAAATGAAAACTTGAAAATCAATTGCAGTTTATTCACAATTTTAAATAGATACCATGAATGCTGATTTGTTTATGGTTTGAATATGTGCTTGTTTGAAACAATAGTGACTCTGCTTTTGCTTCACACATTTTACCTGGTCCTGGTTTATATAACTGTGGAGTAATTAGCATTGTCTTGCCAATTAGCTGTGTGTGTGTGTTTTCATGAGCTCCTGTGTGTTTTCATGAGCTGGATCTGAATGAATCCTGCAGGCCACCAACAGACAGACACTGTTTATTTAGGTCTACTCGTATCCCAAAGCACTGTAGCTGGTTTAAAAGTGTGGGAAGAGTGTCTGAGCGTTCAGAAATCTGCCTGCCTCAGCTCGATTTAGGTGATAATTACAGAAGAAAACAGCACACCAGACAGCAGACATTTATTCCTGTTGGCCCTTTGATGCTCAACCTACATTAACGCTGCAGCTCAAAGTGCCCTAAATCTGATTTTTCTTGCTTGTGACAGATTTGTTTTTTGTCGATGACCATGTTATGTGTCAAAGTTACACTTTTCATTTGTCATATTTCCCATACTAGTATTTAGCCTAAAGTGCAATTTAAAGACTTAACTATGTTGACTACAACATAGGCTAATTAGGCAGGTTAATGAATGACAGTGCTTTGTTCTATTGACCTTGCTCTAAAATGCACCCACTTTGAATGTTATCACTTGATTGAATGGGCCTTATCGGTCGTTATTAACTGATAGATATGGGCCAGTGGCCAGTGTTATTATCCATCCACATGATTAATCCGCTATACTAATGGAGAAGACTCCAGATCCACATAAGTTTTTACATTACTGTGACGGTTGGGTTTAGGGTTGGGGTTTGGGGTAGACAATAATAAAATACAATTAATTGGAAATTTAATAAATAATATAATTATTGTGGTTAATCAGCTTTACTAATAGAGAAGACTCCAGATCCAGATATGTTTTTACATTACTGTGACGGTTGGGTTTAGGGTTGGGGTAGTGGTAGATGTTAATAAAATACAATTAATGGGAAATTTAGTATATAATATAAATAATTAACCATGTGGATGAATGATAACAGCCTTCTGAGTCTACCAGTAGGCGCAGAAGGCCCCTACTGGACCCATATCTATCAGCTGATAACGGCCATTCAAACGAGAGATTTTTTTCGACTCGGCTGTTAAAATGTGGAAGTGCGCTTATTTTTGAGATCGTTTTAGAACTTCAGATTCAGTTGACTATGGGGGAAATGACAAAGAATAAATAATAAATAGAATAAATGACAAAGAACAAGTGCGTTCATGACTATACAGACAAAGCAGAATGATAGAATAACAAAATATCAGTTGGCGACATCAAGCAGCATAACGATCTGTTTTTGAAGTCTAAAAATCAATGTAAGTGAAAGAGACCAGAAGTCACGTGTCAAAAAGATTCAATTGGCTATGCTTGCTCGTATGCAAAGAAAGACTCAATAGACCAGGTCAATAGACAATCAAAAAATAAGGGAGTCTAATAATAGTGTCCTTAATTATTTTTTATTTTTTTTATTTATTTTGTTTTGTAACTGATTTTATTACAGTCACATAGAATATATATATATATATATAAATCTAGAATAATATAATAGAAAATATGTATATATTATAGAAACAAGTATGGAAATTCCCTTGGTCTGGTAAACATCATTGGGAAAATATTTCTAAAATGTTTCAGGGGGAGCTAATAATTTTGACTTCATCCATGCTTAGGTATTTTCTGAAAGTCTTAATAGTCCAGCTTAAAAATATTTAAAACATGTATTTCATAGATTTATATTAATCAAAATATGATACGCAAGTAAATAAATAAATAAATAAATAATATCAGTTAATAAACAGAGACATACATATACAGTAAATGAATGAATGAATAAGTAACTGAATTAATGAAATACTTTAATACATAAATAAATAAATAAATAAATAAATAAATAAATAAACGAACGAACGAACGAACGAACGAACGAACGAACGAACGAATAAATAAATAAATAAATAGGTAAAACAGTGTTTCATTTGTACAAAAATGATCAACATGCCAATTCTGACCTGTACAAAATAACAATCACAAAAGAACACCTGTCTGGATCCTGCTTCATTTACAGTAGCTGTCTGGAACACCTTTATTCATTTGAGCACATACTGCCACAATTTAAAATCACACACTCAAAACTACAGAGGTTGAGGTTAAGATCTGATTCATAAATCATGTTATAAATGATAATGCATGTTGTAACAGCACAAATAATTCATTATTACAACTTCTTTTCCATTGCGTCTCCAACAGAGCTTTTCTGGTGATCTTATGATTAGAAACATCCAGCTCAATCACGGAGGGAAATACGTTTGTCTTGTTGACACCGACGTCGAGAGCTTGTCTGCTGATGCAATATTGGTTGTTAAAGGTAGGAACAAATCTTTCGTCATTTTATACATGCACATGCACCATGTTCACCTGTTGATATATATTTACAACCTTTGAAGAGCTCCTCCTGAGGTGTGTATTTCAACGTAAGGCCACTACTAATGTTGCAAGAGTTCACACAGTACTAAATGTGTCACTTGGGATGCTTTATGGAGCCTGCTGCGTTTTATTTTTTGTGTGTCGCATTGGTATTCATGGCCATTTCGCATCACGCTTCTGTCCCAGGTGTTTGGAGAGGAGTTGTTTATCATAGAGGATGTCTTTAATTGGCTCATTTACACATCGGCTAAGCAGCACGACGGGCCCCAGAATGCAGTGCAAATTAAGAGAAAACATTTAAATGGCAGAGAATTATTTGGAGCAGAAATGCGAATCATTTAGTCTCGCGTATGCAAGCATACACACATGCAGTGGCCTACGCTAATATCGTCATCCTTGGTAAATGTGAGCAAAGAGCTGTAATAAAAATGTCTTTATTGTTTAAAGAGCCTATATGTTGGGTTGAGAATGGTTAAATTTCACTTTTTGAAGTACCAAACAACAGGATGATATGTATGCAAGGTTAAAAAAACACTTTCGATGTCTTATAATATCTATTTATTTTTACCTCATTTTCCTACCGACTCCCATATGAATCGTCTGAGTGAGTCTTTTTCCCCAAGCACCTCCTTTACGTGACGCGACCACGTCACGTCACCACGTCACGTCCTTTATGTGTCAGCAGCCCAATGCCAGAACATATTGAAAAACATCACTGCAGTTGTACAACAGCGTATTGCTATATTCCTCATCATAACAACAATCATTCAGTAATAATGAACTCTTCATGGACTATTGTAAGCCAACAAATAGTTACATTCGGCAGTAAGCTAAATGGCTACCGCTACATGCTGCACGGAGCAAACACAATACAGACAACTACATCCATATTTACCTTGTTACAGTGAACAAGACTGGAAGAACATGCTGGTCCAAATAAACTGGGTATTGATCCATCCTTTTAACAACAACGGTGCAACAAATCCCGCGTTGTAAGGGTATAGATTGGTGTAGCGCTCTTCAGAGAAATGACGTGAACACAGCACCATATTGGGGCTACAATTCTCAGGTATTTTACCAAAAAAAAAAACTCTCAACCACTCCAGGTAGGGAAAAGAGGTTTCCAGGTAGGGAAAAGAACACAGCTTTTCCCTCGCACTTCAAAGCACAGCGTCTACGGGACATGATTTAACCGGAATGCCGATAAGTTCAGTAAAGTTAGCAACAGATTCGCAGATTCATGTTTTCCGGATCAATAACTCATGACCGAAACATTGTTCCTACACAAATAGCACCTCTTTTCAACCGTCGCAATGTATACAATCACCTACAACCTTATTTTCCTAAAAATTAGCTTTCCTACGCGCTGGACGCATTATATTGAACTCTATGCGCAGGCGGCAAAGAGACCAATCCTTAGGGACCGTCTACAAAGAGCAAAACGCGAAAAGTAATACTACAAAAGCTCCCATACTTCTCTCTAAATCTTTATACTGCCATCAAACTCAGATCACACGCCACTGCTGTCCCACTGGTTATACTACAACACTTATTGCGATACAGTGCTTGTTCTTTTTTTGTTTTGTTTTTGTTTTTTTTACTTGATACAGCGCTTGTTCCACTTTTTCTTCCTGTCTGTGGGCGGGCCGGGGAGTTCAATTTTCCTGGGGTCTGCGCGTGCAACTAGTGGGCGGGGCTTATGTTTCGCGTTGACGTCAAGCCGAAACGGCTAAAGGCTCGTTCTAATAACGATTCATTTAAACAACGAGTCGACTCTTTTATAGATGAATCAATCGTTTTAAACACTTTGCACTTTCAGATTTAAGCCTTAGCTGGACATTTCACTTTACTTAGAGCTGTGTTACACACTGCATGGAAGGTCATTTTCAAAAATCCATAATATGGGCTCTTTAAATGTGTTGTATATACACATTTTTGATTCATTAAAGCATACAAAATATCAGAATATATTTGCAGATGTTTAAGAAATGTGTTTCATGTTTATCAGAAAAGCAATAATACAGTCAGTTATTCCCCTTTGAAAATGTGCATTCTGTGTCAGAATGTCTGTCTTTGTTTTGGTCTGTGAAACAAGTCATTGCTAGTTTACCCACTTATATGGGGACGCTGGGTTGCCTTGGTGAAAAACAGTATATTTAATTCCAGCCATAAAGGTTGCCTCCATGTACGCGGGTGCAGTTAAAAATGCAACCTCCGCGGGACAGTAGCAGTCAACAAAATGAAAGGCAGATTTAGAGGTATAAAGTCCACATGAGGTGGTTTTCAATTTGCAAAAAATACACATATTACAACAGTAAACATTAGCTGTGAAGTTTACATTGTAATGCTAGATTCACAGCAAATGTGGCACACCATGTCACTTGCTTTAGTTTACTCGTGGGATGTTTTTCACCTTAAGTTAATTTTCTGCTCAAGTAGAATTAATGTCTTTGAATTTGTATGGAAAACATGATAGAGTCTGAAATTTGTACATGTCACTGCATTTATGTCAACCAGACAAAATTGGTCTCTTTAAAAATACTACAATATGGGACAAACTAATTATTTTATATACTATTTAGGACAGTATGCTATCTGGGATGCAGATTAAACGCTACATCAAATGTATACCCCTGTGAAACCCGAGGTTATGTTTAATAAATTTTATGTTAGTATCCAAGGTGTAAAAAAAAGCTGATAAAATTAATATACAAATATACTTTTTCCATCTTAAATCATATGTTTGTCATTAACAAATGAATTTAAATATGTTTTGTTATTAATGTTGTTTGCATATACAAATATACAGTATGTAACAGTAGGCACTGGCAACAGAGTTGGCGATCCACATGCAGTTTACTAAAGAGTAGTCCTGCAGGCAATGGTCAAAGACATGAACAAAAACTAGCATAAGAGTAATCTAGAATATGTGGTCAAAATACAGGTTAATGTTCAGGCTAGGCGACAAAACAATGGAAACAATAAACTAAGCAAAGGGTCCAAACACGGAAAGACAAATGAGAAAAATGCTTTGTGATGCTACACGGTGTAAAACAAGACTCAGCAATATAAATATAAAACAAGACTGTTGCAAAGAGAGGTGTCTTTATAGTCCAGTTAATGATTCAATGATGTGTCTGTGTGTCATCATCTGTGATCCGGAACAGGTGTGTGAACAGGTAAACATGGGATTTGTAGTTCTGCAGCGATCTGTATAGACTAGATCGCTGGTGATTGTGACTCGTATACAGTTTACGTATTTTATGATTTTTTTTCATTTATTAGTTTAGTTTTATGTTTTCCATTTATTTACAATTGTGAATTGTATTATTTTGATCTATGCTCTGTTGACTTTTGATGCTGAAAATTCAACCCTACGGTTTAGCAAAGTGACTTTTTAGTAGTTTGATACAATATAATGTAGAAGTAAATAATATAGAGAGAAATAAGTCTGTAAATGGCAGAAAATGTCCTGGAAGCTTATTACAAGGTTTTTGTACCGTAATATTAAACACCAACCCAGACAATAGATCACTTTAAACTATTAGAAATGTTTTTGTTTTTTTAGTAATAGCTTAAAGTTAAACAGCTTTTTCACAGCCTCCACAGTTGCTCCTATTTATAAAGAGTGCCAAACTGCCAGTGGACACACTTTGTTGCCATTGCTTAAACCCAGCATGCTCCAACACAAAGTACTCGCCGTGTCTAACAGCACTCCTACACAAATAGTGAGAGAGTTTCATCAATATGCAGGATGCATGGGCCGAATTTAATGTTTGAGCAGGTGCAGAGTATAATCAAACTCTCCTAATGAATTGAATTCCTTCTGGGCGGTTTGATGGAGTCAGGTCCCCCCAGTCCTCCAGATCTGGTGGTGGTCGAGGAGGTCACAGACAGCACTGCCCAGCTGTCCTGGAGCCCCGGCCAGGACAACGGAAGTCCCATTACTGGATACGGCATCCAGGGCAGGACTCCCTTTACTGTCGGCTGGCAAGCTGTTGACACAGGTACTTTTACACCACTGATATGTGCAATGTGGAACAAACTGCCAACCTCTATCAGAGTCAGTGTCTTCACTACCTTTACTTAAACTTCTAGTTATAATCATTTATGTAGTAATTTCCTAAGCCCTAGTCTGTTACATGTTTTGTCTTGTTTGTTGGCTGCCTTGTGTTGTCAGTGATTGTTATGTCAGTAGCTGCCTTGTGTTTTCATATGTTTTTAGCTTGACTCTTATACCTTTTGGCCTGTTTTGATTGTACAACCCTTTGGATTAATTGCTTTTTGTATGAAAGTGCATTATAAATAAAGAGAAATACAGATAGAAAGCTGCTGTGTATTCAGTGGTCAGCATATGAGAGGCCAATAAATTAATTACTGTTTTCTTTTTACAGTCTCGATTAAAAAGTAATGCTTGTCTTTTATTATAAGTGCTATTAGTCCAGTGACTCCCAACTCAGTTCCTGAAGGCACACTACGGTACACATTTTCAACCTCTTCCTAATCAAACACGTCTGAATCAACTCATCAGAACATTAATAGAGACCCCAACCCAAGTGGCTGCAGGAACTAGGTTGGGAAACACTATATCAGTCAACTAAATCCATGTAACTAATTTTATTTTATTTTATTTATTTTTTTGTTACTTAAAATAAAATAAATGTTAATTAATTTAATTTAAATTAAATGACTCTTATTTTATTTCAGCTAGCTGCCATGAAAATATCTCACTGTATTTATTTGTTTTATCCTTAAACGAACTAAAGCTAAATACAGAAAGAACTGAAGTTATGTAGACATAGTTTCAGAAAAAAAAAAAAAATAAGATAATATAAATATAATACAATGCTATATATACAAAATGAACATGCAAAATACTAAAATTGACAAAAATAAAAACCTGCAATAATAAAAAAAAATTGTTATATAATGAAAGCTACATCAGGTAAAATAAGCAATGAACACATCACCAATTTTCTCAGAAAACATATTTTTAAAGGTGCTGTTGACTTTGACTTTTTAGAAAAGCAACCACAGACATCCATATATGCAAATAAAACAAATCTAATTAGATTACAGCTAAAGTTATGTGGATAAAATGAAATGAAACATGGAAAATGTATTGAACACATGAAGAAAGGAAGGTGAAGAAAAGCAATGAAAGCCCAGACAGCAGCTGAAATCTCTCAGAAGTTATTCAGCAACCCTCTGCCATTTGTCATTATAAATTAATATTAACTGCTTCAGTACATTATCAGGATGATAAAGATGAAACCAGGTGGACATTTCAGCAAGTCAGTGATCCAAAACACAGCCAACGAAACTCTCAAATGTTTTCAGAGAAAGAAAATCAAGCTGTAGAATGGCCCCGCCAACCACCTGACTACAATACAATACAATAGAAAATACAAAATAAAGATCAGATTGATAGACGAGACCCACTGAACCATCAGGATTTTTACACTCTGTTGAAGTCTGTGAAAAACAAATTATACCTGAGCAATTCATGTGATTTCATTCTTCATATGAGAGACATTTGTAAGCTGTCATCACCAACAAAGCCTTTTATATTAGTTATTTAAAAACGTTTCAGTAGTTCACTTTTTCCTTGTCATTCCATTGTTATTACACATTTTTTAAAAAATATTTTTAATTTTTTTTTGTTTTATTTTTATGTTTGTATTGTTTGGGTTATTACCAAAATTTGGTTCCATTCCATGCTAACAGCTCCTTTTAAAAAATGTATTCCCAGAAAAAAAAAAACATGACGTGTTCAATACTTATTTTCCCCGCTGTATATAAATCAGTTATATATAGTATAATGATGTAATGATGAATAATAGTAATGCTTCATCCTAAAACTATTTTACTTCAGTAAGTTTCTATTGTGTTTTGCTGTTCAGTTCCTGAGGTGATCAATGGAAACACTCTTACTGCGACCGTGGTGGGTTTGAATGCCTGGGTGGAATATGAGTTCAGAGTGTTGGCCAGTAACAGTGTCGGCATGGGAGAACCCAGTCCCCCATCTACCAAGATCCGAACTGAAGATTCCAGTGAGTAAAGCAGCGGCATACTCTCTTCAATCTCACTTCCTTATTTCACACAGTCATTGAAATGGAAAGCACTGAAGCAGACCATACATCCTCCCTTCTCCCTTCATCCGTCACATCCATCACTTTTATTCCACATGCAATACGCAAACCTGCTTTCATTTTTTCACAAATATCTGATGGATGCTTTAAAGCAAGACACTGCTGGTGAATAGGATAAAATATTAACATCTTTTAATTTTTTTATACTTCAGTATTCTAAGATGTTATGTTCAGATATGCAAATTACTTGATTAGTTCATTAAATATGTGCATATTTGCATATATTTCTAGCACAAAAAACTGAACACCAAATGGAGTCGTGTTCAAATCCTTGTTTCATTTTCAGGAATCTTTTTTATCACTCCATAATTTATCAAATGCTGCAAACAGCCAGAAAAAAAATCACATTTCATTTTTAGAATAAAATGTTGTATATAACCAGACAAATTACACATTAACATATTTCTCTGTAAAAACCTTAAGTGCCTTTGAAATGAAGATTTATGACTCAAATAAAACAGTTGTTTTATGAAACAAATTTTGAGAAGATCTACAGATTTAAATTGACAAAGCACAATAAAAGAAATGCATACAAACGTGTATTTTAGATTTTCTCCTTTCATTGCACTTAAAGGTGTAGTAGGTGATCTGCCAAAATTCTAACCGGTCAGCATAATATATTTTTAAACAGTCCCACCCCTGCCGTCCAAAGCCACACCTCCTGATAACATGAACGCACACATTAAAGATGACAGAGACCCACTAGATCATGTCATTCGCCACTTAGAAAACTTTATATTACTTTATAATACTCATTCATTTTCTTTTCGGCTTAGTCCCTTTATTAATCCGGGGTCGCCACAGCGGAATGAACCGCCAACTTATCCGGCATTTGTTTTACGCAGCGGATGCCCTTCCAGCCACAACCCATCTCTGGGAAAACTTTATAATACTACAATTCTGAAAAAAAGGTATTATATCTAGCACGTTCTCAGTTGTGTAGCAAGCAAAACTTGTTATAATGTGCAATAATTCATGCATGCAAAAGGATCACCGGTCTCAATCCCTCGCACGCTTCGTCATAAAGTGGTTGTTGGAATTACCCCTATCACTAAGCCATACTTAAATGCTATTTCAGACAGAATATTCAGATATTATATTCTGAATATTTTAAATATTCAGAGTAGCATGGTAAACGATATAGGGACCATGTCACAGGTTGTCATTGTTGAAAAATGAACCAATGTTAATATAAAAACAACTTCACCTCAGTAAAGAAGGCTAGACGGAATAGCAATGTTTACTTTGTTGTTAAACTAAATAAAAATTGACATTGTCAATGCTGTAAAAGGTGCTTTATGAGACTGATGACTTTATGAGTCACATTCATCTTTTGCCTGAAGATTTCAGTTGATGAACAACACTTCAGTGCAGATAACCCATTCACAGAACAACACAATCTACATTAGCTTTGTGTGACTAAAAGAGTTATAAAACATAAAATTACCTGTTTGAAAGAAATACGTCAGCCATGTTGTCATCTTTTTCTCTAGCGTGCAAAAGTAACTCCAATATTTATTCAAGATTTTAAAGTTTTGATTTAGCATTTGTTTTTACCGGCCACTCTCTCGTGTGCACATGAACACGTGTACACGCGCAAATGGCTGATCTCTGTGAAGGGCTGCGCAGATGTACATATCTACATTTGTTGATATACAGTTTGAGCTACTTATCAGAATTATGGGAATTGTCAACCTGACAAATTTTAATTGGATGAACATTATTTAGTCTTATGCTTCAACCAGAATATAAAAATACATATAAATACATTTAGATCATTTACTTTAATCATTACTATTGTAATGTGAAAACTTTCAACCAGCACAACAAAAAATGTCTTTGAAGACAATCCGCAACTGCACCTTTAAAAAATAAATGCTTTTTGAAAAGCTAAAAAGCCTAAAACCTTAAAACTGAGAGTTGCATGAAAAAATTTAAGCTGCAGTATCTCGCCCATTAAGAAGTTAAAGTGATATTTTTAAGTATTTTTATGTGATGAAAAATTAAATACACCTTTGATGCTCAGACATAAAAAAAATCCCAATCAGAGCTGTGCCGGCGGCATTTTAATCTCTTCTTTGGGTTTTTGCCTGCAGTGCCTGACGCTGCTCCCACTGATGTCGGAGGCGGAGGAGGCACCAAATCAGAATTAGTGATAACATGGGAGGTAAGTCATTTGTCAGATTTTACTGCTCCCTCGGCCAGCCTGGGCTAAATGCCGGTGCTTAATTGTGTAGAATGAAATGTAGCCATTTTATGATTGCGGCCCACACCAAGAGCCATCCCCTTCTGGCCTCCGGACTGCTAGCTTTAATACTTCTGCTCCAAATGAAAGTCAGCTGAGGGCCAGAGACTTTCTTTAAAGTTTGTTTCGCTCGCAGATAGGCTTCATTCTATTCAGATGCATCGTGGAGGAAATAGGGCTTCAGCAAGGGAAAAAGTCTGACATTCATTTGCTGTCGGGCGTAAGAAATACCTCAGAAATGCTTTCATTTGAAGTTTCAAAGCCTTTTAGTGAGCTGTAGTGGTGATTTAGGGTATTTATGCCAACCTAAATGCTAATGTGTTTTGCAAAACCAATTTTACATCATATTCTGCAACTCTACCGTTCCAAAAGTGACTGAAGTTGTGCAATTTCAGCAAAAATGGAATGATTCAAACTGTGAAAAGCATTTGAAATGCTTGTAATTCAATGAGTTTGAGTACAGAGTATGTATATATACACTGAACATTAGTACATTACCTTTCATAAATGTATTATTAATTGTAATCATTTTTTATATTATATTTATAACGGTTTTACTTCTTTCAGCTGACCAGAGTCCTTTAACTCTTCCACACACACTCTAAAAATGCTGCGTTGTTTCAGCTCAAAAATGTATATAACATTTTGTAAATCCAAACCCAACTTTTGGGTTAAATCTTAAATTTACAATGAGCTTTTTATTTCAGCAGTTGTACTTTGACAGGCTGTTTACAAGACACTGATTCCAGACAAAATCAAATATAATTTTATGCGTTGTCTCTGTTCGCTTACATGACAATGACATTCGGGGGACTAAAAAAGTAAATCTGAAAACGTGTTTAAAAAAGTGGAAGTTCTTGAAAATGCAACAGTAGCCGTGTATGTGTAAACACTTGAACGTAAGAGTCTGTGAAAACGATGACATCATGCGTTTGCATGGTACGCATTTAGGAATGTGTATATTACAGTTAGGCATGAACAAACATATGTGGAATAGTGAAATGGTGGAATACGTGGTACAGCAGTGTTGTTTGTTGCTCAAGTGGTTGTTAATGCTTCATTAGCGAAGCGTGGATTTACCTCACATAACTATAACAACAGCAAAGATGCATCATACACACAAAGCTAATTCTACATATAAACCAGTGCTGAGCCACAAATAGCCTGTCCTTCCTTATAATGTTTACTAATAAGGTGACAAATACTAGCCTGGCATATGTGGTATATCGTTTTTGGCCATTTTAGCAGATGTGTAAATGTGGATTGATTTAAAACATTGTTTTTTTATTCTTTTTTTTTTTTTTTTTAATAAAAGGGGGGAAATTACGGAAGTCCTAAGAGGCCATGCATTAAAATATTTTTTCTCTTTTTATGTCATGATCATGACTTAATTATCTCGTGATCTCGACATAAATCGTTTTCTCGACATAACAAAAAGTTGTTATATCGTGATCATGACTAAATTTTCTCGTGATCTCGAAATAACAAAAAGTCCTACTTATTCTGACTTCCGTAATCAAATGCCTATGAAACATCATGTAAGAACGCATTCGCTTTTATTTTGACCAGAAGCTAAATCAAACTGAGATAGTTCTATGCCTTTCAGTGATTGACAATTTCTATATCAGTGTCTGACACTTGAGAAGGAAGCATTCGGCTCTCTGCCTTTATTGTCGAAGATATAGCGACCCTGAGAGTATCGTCAGTTTCATTGCCAGTCAGCTTGAAGGACCAGGACGTCTGCACGGTTATAGAATGATTCTAGAAAGGTGCCGTTTAAATGGTTTGCGACTGACCAGAGAAATGGTAAGAGATGTGCAGTTAAGTTTGAGAATAAGCAGAACTTTTTGTTATATCGAGATCACGAGAAAATTAAGTCGTAATCACGACATAACAACTTTTTGTTATGTCGAGATCACGAGAAAACGAGTTGTTATGTCGAGATCATGAGATAATTAAGTTGTGATCACGACATAACAAGATAAAAAAAATTTTTTTAATGCATGGCCTCTTAGGACTTCCGTAGGAAATAGTTTTTTGGCTACATAATTGTAATGTAAACAAATTCAATAAATTCAACCCAAAACTGGCTAAAGTACAGGGTGATTCAAAAAGAATACCACAACTTTAAGGCTGATGTCGAGTGTCTGAAGGGTTCATATTGAACATCTATGAACTTGTTTCCTACTGAAAAACTTTAGGTACTCTTCACATTGATTAATTACCCAAGGTACCATCATGTTTCTTTGATTAAATACAGATTTCAAAGTTGTGTTATTCTTTTTAAATCACCCTGTACTAACCCAACCACTTAATTAAAGTTATGCATTTAATAAAAAAAAATAAAAAAAGAACCAGGCAGATAATTTTGTCCATATTAGAACCAAATCTGTGTTGTAGCAACAGAGCAGTTTTAAGTGTATCCTACTAATTTAAGGCCATAAAAACAGCATGCATAATAATAAAAAAATGTCTTGAGAGAGGAAGAGCTCTTTAGACTAAGTGCAAATAAAGCCCTGTTGTCATGTGGGTCAGTTGGTTTGTTGACCTCAATTTGTTTTAATATCACTATAGTTTTGTGTTCCACTCTAAGCCTGTTCCAGAGGAGTTGCAGAACGGAGAGGGCTTTGGTTACATCATTGCTTTCCGGCCAGTGGGAATGGTGACTTGGACCAGAGTGGTGATTTCAGCACCCAGTGTCACCCGCTATGTTTTCCGCAACGACACCATCCCGCCGTTCTCACCGTTCAACGTCAAAGTGGGAGCCTTCAACAACCGCGGAGAAGGGCCTTTCAGCACTATTGCAACTGTGTTCTCCGCAGAGGAAGGTACAGTAGTTTTTTCAAATGTTTTCCTTATAAAAAAAATAACTTCCAGTATATGAATGTTAATGTCATATTTGGGTCAGACGGAAAGATGAAAGGGGGTTTCAAACATCAAAGAATAAAGTAGTAATAGGTTTTTTCCACTTCATGATTTTATTTTATACATTATTGGTTAATTTAAGTAATTAATTAACAGCTTTTATGACAAAAATCTTGTCAGACTTATGTACACTCCTCAAAGTATCACATCACCAGTGTTGTAAAGTAACACATTACAAATATTCAAATAACTGTAATTGAGTAGTTTTCTCAGGATTTGTAATTTGCTAAGTAGTTTTAAAGATGTGTACTTTTACTTTCCTTTGAGTACATTTTTAGTGCTGTATTGGTATTTTTTACTCCACTACTTTCCTTCAACCTGCAGTCACTACTTTATATTTTCTTGTATATGGGGATTAGAAAAATCAGTCCAGTGATTCCTGTCCAATCAAATTGCACATAGAAGGTAAATCGCATCATAATGAACTTCCTCAAGGTGATTTATAATAGCAGCAAACTGTTTGGAAGCATTAAAAGTGTCCAAGAAGATGTCCAAAAGCACACATTAACCAAGAGATTGTTTAGATGCATGTCACTGATGAAAAGATGTTTACTGTACACTCTCAGAAAAAATGATATAAAAAAACATTTATTAAAATGTCTTAAATGTTAAGTTTACAATACCTATAGATTTATGTTTTAGCAGTTGTTTTGTATTATTGTATTGTAGAACTAAAATGTATGTTTATAAGTATCTTTAAAAATATACTGTTAAATGATGATTCTTGTTTTAATATGGAAATTATTCATAAAAATCACTTTGCCTTTCCAGTCATATTTATTTTCATAGATACTGTAATAAAGGAGTTGTTCAACACTTTTGTACCTTTTATATGAGAACAGTTGTGTACCTTCATTTCAGTTGTACCATAAAAGGCACAGAACAGTATCATAAGAGGTCTTTTCAGTACCATATAAGGTACAATTTTTACAAATGTACAAAACTGTTCCTCAAGGAACATTATTTGTACCATTGTGTACCTTTTTTTCTGAGAGTGTATGATGACTGAAATGGCCTTAAACACATTGAAGTTGTACCCCAATGTCATGGTGATATTGCATTTTGTTTGAAAATGAAAATCGAGTTGACGTCAGAACCCAAAGTCCAACCTATAATCAACGTCGAATGATGATACAGTTTGACGTTGTGTGGACGTTACCACTATGATGTCTATAAGATGTTGGGTTTTGGTTGCCATACCTGAAGAATAAATGTCTGTATTTGACGTCAATATGATGTTGGCTCAATGTTGAATTTTGATCACTTTCCAACGCAACCTAAAGCCAACCAAATGTCAACATCTTTTGACGTCATTTTTGGACATCAAAATAACATTGTTGTTAGACGCTGGCTAAACATTACATTTTCTTCACCTAAAATCCCAACCTAAATCTAACCTAAAATTAATGTCTTATGACGTTGTGTGCCTGCTGAGCAATAACTACATGCACTACAGAATGTTACATTTACACACATCCACAAATTACATGTAAATGCATCAGCTTTTTACAGCGTAATCCTCACTACACTTAAGTACTTTTGACTCATACTTTGATTAATTATTACAACAGATATTTTTTCTCTCCTTGCACTACAAATTTAGGCAAGTAATGGTACTTTTACTTGAGTATGATTTTGCAGTACTCTTCCCACCACTGCACATCGCAAAACAAAATATTAATAAATTGTCATTTTAAATCTTTATGCATTTCCACTATTCTTCAAAGTACTTTATTTGACCAATTTGCTGATTCTCTTTTATTATACACATTTTAACACATTCTTCCTCTTCTTTATTAGTTATTATTATTATTATTATTATTATTATTATTATTATTATTATTATT
>CAIGQQ010033975.1:3101391-3119116 GCA_903798035.1 Danio albolineatus | reverse complement strand
AATATATATAAAATCAAATATACACATTACTTTTCAAAAGTTGAGTGACTAAGATATCTGAAGAATCCCTTAACAATGAAAACCAAAGTAATGATGCTGAAAATGTCATCACATTCTGAGAAATGAAGCAGAGAAAAAAAACACTTCCAGAGAGCAAAAAGTAGAAAAGAAATAATTTAGCAATTTGCCTCCCTTAGATGGATCTCATTATTGTCTCATTTTTAAATTGGCTTAAATCTTCCCATACTTAATGCCTCAATATTGATATAACATATAACCTGAGGTTAATAATTGATTATTTCATTTCCGCTGTATAATTGTTTCTCACCTAGCACACAGCTAAAAGTTAATTGAAACTGCATATCCTCAAGAGAATCATTTTCACAAGAATATCATATTTCCAGACAGCCAGACATAAATTCCCAAGCTTTTAAGCTATGGAAAAGACAGTCCGTTAAATGAAGATGAAGAAATAAATGCGCATCAAATTCCTTAATTTATTATTTAATTATTTTGATTCTAGAATTAGAAGTCAATATTATCAAGCATGATGAAAGTCTTATTAGAAATAGCATGCCATATATATGTTTCAATATTTTGTATTAATTTTCAAATATAGCCATTCACAAACCATATAACCATTATCAAAAATAGAACAAAACATCGCTGTCAATTACTTCAGCCTAAAATTATTTAGAGAAACATAGAAATGTTAATAATAATAATAATAATAATAATAATAATAATAATAATAATAATAATAATAATAATAATGGGCGCCACGGTGGCGTAGTGAGTAGCACGTTCGCCTCACAGCAAGAAGGTCGCTGGTTCGAGCCCCGGCTGGGTCAGTTGGCATTTCTGTGTGGAGTTTGCATGTTCTCCCCGTGGTTGCGTGGGTTTCTTACGGGTGCTCCGGTTTCCCCCACAAGTCCAAAGATATGTGGTATAGGTGAATTGGGAAAGCTAAATTGTCCATAGTGTATGAGTGTGAATGTGTTTGTATGGATGTTTCCCAGAGATGGGTTGCGGCTAGAAGGGCATCCGCTGCGTTAAAAAAAAAAAATATGCTGGATAAGTTGGCGGTTGATTCCGCTGTGGCGACCCCGGATTAATAAAGGGACTAAGCCGACAAGAAAATGAATGAATTAATAAATAATAATAATAATAACAAAAATAATATACAATATATACATATACTTTACTCAATACATTACTTAATTTGGTCAACATAATAAACAAAAGGCTGCCACATCTTATAGAATTGATTACCCGATGCTCTTAAAGAGTATCTAATTTTTTTAAATGTAAAAACAAGACATCATCTCTCTGGTCCATTGGATAAAGCTGGGTGGAAGGGGATCTTTCCATTTGAGCAGAATTGCTCTGCGCACTAATAAAGAAGAAAAGGCAAGCATCTTATGCAGGTAAACAAAAAGAAAGTCTTCTGTGGAGATTCCAAATAACGCCACGTGTGGTTCTGGCTCTAATCTATATTGAAGCACAACAGAAAGGGTATCGAATACTGATCTCCAAAAGTTTAGCAATTTAAGGCAAATCCAAACATGTACATTAAAGTATCCTCAGCGGCCTGGCATTTATTACACAAAGAACTAACACCTAATTTAACTTTAGATATATGAGCTCTATGTACTATTTTAAACTGAAGAAGAGAATGTCAGGCACAAAATGATGATAAGCGAACACGATTCCACAGATCATCTGACAGTCATATATACAGTATTTGGCAGATTTTTGTATTGTTTGTTTATTTATTTATTTATTTATTTATTTATTTTGTTTATTTGTTTGTTTGTTTGTTTGTTTGTTTGTTTGTTTGTTTGTTTGTTTTGTTTTAGCATTAGCTTTGTAGAGTTGACTAAACATTGTAAACCCAATTAACGTTCCCGCTAACTATCTCTTTAGTAAAAAAAAAAAACATGCCAAAAACCTATGTGTGTAGTAGCACTCCTTTTGACAAAAATTTGCATATTTAGGGTCACAGTGGGTTACAGGAGTGTGTAATTGTTCTGGCACAGAGCTGTTTACATCTAAATCACAGTCAAGGATATATAAAATGCCCTTGTGTGTCCTGGTGAACAGGTGGTGTATTGGGAAGATGACACCAAGCCTGATACAGTGGGTAAAGTGCGGATCACTGGAAACTACACAGCAGTGAATGTCAGCGGCCTGCAGGGGAACACTCAATATTACCTAGCCGTGTGTGCCTTCAATACTGCAGGAACTGGCCCACAGTCTGCACCAGTCAACATTACCACCAAAAAACCACGTAAGTTTAAGTGCATTTCTACGTAAGCTCATTTTTTTGCAATCAGACTTTTTATATCACATGTTAACTCAAAATTATGACTTACTAACTTGATATTATGACTTACTAAGTCAAAATTATATTGCATTTTCTCAAAACATATTGTGAAAATGTTATATTATATGATTATTTTGATGCAGGTTTAGCTATTAGTTATGGCTAGGGCCACACGGAATCTGCGCGCGCAGAATTCCGCAGATTTCCGCAGATTTTTAGCCCATCATTGATTCTGTTTATTTACTTCTGTAAATGTGTGTAAATTTATATATAATCAGTTTTAAAATTAATTTCAGTAATAATATTGACTAATATGAAAATAATCATGTGATTTATTTACAATACAGTTTTTACAGTACTATTTTCGGTGTTTTAGATATTTTATATGAGAGGCGTGCTTTGTTTACCAAATAAAGTAGATCTAATTAGATTCACATTGTAAATATTAAATATAAGCTAATAAGGTGTTACTTTTTATTTCATAAATTAAGATTTTAGTTATGATACTCCCAAAATAATTCTGCATAAATCTGCAGATTTTTAACAAAATACTCTGCGGAAATAGCAAAAAATGTCCGCAGATTCTGTCTGGCCCTGGTTATGGCCTGCCATTCCACTAAGAACTCAAGAATTTCACAAAACCATGTTTAAAATGCTGCCTACACCATTACAGTTATCCGTTAATTAACAAGTTACTTATTTCATGATAAACATGTTTTTTTCTGCTTATTTATGGTTGTGAATTGTATTATGGGATGTTGATCTCTGCTCTTTGCTTTCTGCTTTTATCAAAGTGACTATTACTTAGGTTTTAGGGATTTGAAACTATATATTGTATAACAAGTCTGTAAAAGAACAAGCACTATCAGTTTAATACCATGTTTCTGAATTATAATTTACAACACCAAACCAGACAATATATCACATCAAACTGGTGCCACCGTGAAATTAAAAAAAGCATAAATAAATAATATTTTAAAAAGCACGAATCCCAAAATACATACATTTATTTATCTACAAATATTTTTACAGTGTATAGCTAATGTATTAATAGTTATATTAATGTAAGTGCATTAATGTAAGCTCATTATAGCCTGTGTTGTGTCCTGTCCAATCAGCTTGTAAGTCTTTTAGTCATAATTTTTTAATGCCGTCATTTCTCATTACTGTGTCATCATTTTGACTTTAAATAATCATTTTGACTTATGTCATAATTTTGCCTTAATCACTTTTAAAGTCGTTATTACTAGATAGTTTTAGTTCAAGCTAGTCCACTTTTTATCTCGTAATTATGGTGTGTTTCAAGTGTTGTTTGTTACCATCTTGAAAATTGACTTCCATACATGTTAGATGATTTGTAAAAAAAATAATAATAATAAAATAATACAATATAATAATAATAATAATAATAATAATAATAATAATAATAATAATAATAATTTAAAAAAATAATAAAAATAAAAATAAAAATAATAATAATAATAATAATAATAACAAATAATGATGTGATCATAAGTGGCTCAGTAATTTTTATTTGATGTGTGCATTCGTAATTGGGTGGTGCAAGGCTTTCAACAATGAACTGTGTATTCATCTTGGCTTTAATTTAATTACTCTAATCATTAGGTCGTTGATACCATTTGAATGTTGATTTGCAGCAATGTTTCTCTGTATCGGCTGACTAGTGCTGCAAACAAAATGATTGTTGCTGAGGCAGGATTAGACTCTAATTTCTTTAGGTATCATTAAACCTTTAAACGTCTTCAAAGGCATTTTGCTTGAGGCATCTAGTTGTAGATTTGTGCTATGAGCTATGCCAGTGAAAAATTCAGAACTTTTGGACAGATCATTACGTGCACATACACATTTCTTCTTGTGTTGATAGTAAAACTTTTTACAGAAAGAGCTGAAGCTTTAAGGAGTTTTTTCACAAATGAAAGAGCTTTCAACCGTCTATTTTTGTAGTTGTCAAGAAAAGTCATGTTTATTTATAAAGCATTTAAAAGCAGCATGCATTGACCTGAAAAAAAGGCCCGAATAACTCTTAGAAAAGCTAAAAAGGCATCAAAATGTGAAAGCAAAATAAAGAAATTTCAGCAATTAACCAATTAAAGGGTTCATATGGAAAAGCCATCAGATTTTCTTCTAAAATTAAAGGTGTAGTAAAAAGGTGATCTGCCAAAATGCTGACAGGTTAGCATAATATCTTTGAAACACAGTCCCACCCCTGCCTTCCAAAGCTACGCCTCCTGATATCATGATCACGCACATCAAAGATGACAGTAGACAACCCACTTGATCATGTCATTCGCCAGTTAAAAAACTTTATAGTATATCAAGCACATTTTCTGTTGTGTAGCAAGCAAAACTTGTCATAATGTGCAATATTTCATGCATGCAAGGATTGCTGGTCTCACTCTCTCACACGCTTTATCCTGAAGCGACTACTGTATGCTATTACTAAGCCATAATTACATGCTATTTGAGACCGAATACTCAGAGTAGCATGCTAAACAATATAGGGAGCACGTCACAGGTTGTCATTGTTCAAAAATGAACCAATGTGATGTGCACACCAACTTTACCTCACTAAAGCAGGATAGGCGGAAAAGCACTATTTACTTATGTTTTTTTGTTAAGCGACATTATCGATGCTGTAAAAGGTCCCTTATGAAATTGAAAATAGTCACATCAATCTTTCGCCGGAAGATTTCAGTGGCTAAACAACACTTCTGTGCATATAACCTATTCATAAAACAACACAATCCAAATAAGCTTTGTGTGACTAAAATAGTTTTAAAACATAACATTACCTGTCTAAAAGAAATACTTCAGCAACAGAGTTATCCTTCCTCCAACGTCCCAAAGTAATTTTTACTAAACTAAAGTAACTTTAACTACATTTTAAAGTTTTGATAAGGCATTTGTTTGCTGTTACGGTCACTCTCTCTCTCTCTCGTATGCAGGTGCATGCACAAACTGCCTGCAAAACAAATCTACATTTGTTGACAGACAGTTTGGGAATTGTTATAGGAACTGTCGACCCGACAAATTTTAACGGGTCAAACTTTTTTTAGTCTTACAGTATGCCTCACCCAGAATATAAAAATCCATATAAATACATTTAGATCATTTACTTTAATCATTACTATTGGAATGTGAAGAGACTTTCAACCAGCACAACAAAAAATGTTTGAAATTTTTTTCATTCTCCTATGTTCATGTTCAGTTGTTTTATTTTAAAGGCAATAAAAACAACCCTTTCATTGACATAAAAGTGAAATAACAACCTACACAGCAAAAATGCTCATTTTAGAAGAAAGATATTAGAAGGCTCTTGCATCTGAACGCTTTGTTTGTTTTTTATTGAGAATAGCAATTTTTATTTTTACAAAAGCGAGTATCTTATTATTCTAAATAAAGCAAAATAGCAAGTCATTTATTAGAGGTTGACAAAATGTTCATTGTTGCAGTCTATTTAAAAATAATGTAAATAATTCTAATTAATTTGTTTTAAAATCTTTTGAATGAATGATTTACATGATCCAAAGACTAACAAAGACTTGTTTCGCTACAATTATCCAATCGGGTCTTTTTGATGCTCTTAAATGAATAGTTTAGTGACTCATTTACTGAGACTTGTTTCATTACTGACTAAATGAACTTACTGAATCAACTTTTTGAATGATTGTTTGAATGATTCATTCATAGTGATTTGTTTAATTACTGGGTGAATGAAAATTCTTGAGTTGTTGAATGAGTGACTTAATGACTCGCTAAATAAATCGGCATTGTTTTAATGAAACTCTTGAATAATTAAATAAATAATTTATTTGCTGACATATAAACAGGAAACTTACCAGATGAGTCAGTGTACTGAACAGACGGATTGAATTAATGATTAAATTAATGGATGATTTAGCATATGGAACAAACTTTTTGAATGAATGGTTCAGTAACTCATCAATAGAAACATAACATGTTTAATTACTGGGTGAATCGGAGTATGGATTAACCTCTTCAATAAATGATTCAATGACTCATTTATAAATGCTAAATTTAACAAGTGTCTTGATTAAATCATTCAAAGACTCATTTGTAAAAAATAAAGACTCGTTTCACTTCCAGATAAATCAGCCATTTTCAACAACAACAAAATATTGAACTAGAACCTAAAGTTCGGTTGCTTAGTGGTTGCTAGATAAAATTACTCTTTATAATGCAGAAAATGTAACCAATGTGTGGTTAAAATAAGTAAAGCAGTTTCATAAATATACTTGTTAGCTGCTCTGTCTCAGAAAAGTGCAAATACTGTATAAATGATTTACCTGTACTATATGCATCCAAAATGTTTCTTTTAGGGACAAAATTATAATAATTCCTTACACATATATAGTGCTTTTCGAGACACTCAAAGTGCTTTTACACAATGGGGGGAATCTCCTCATCCACCACCAGTGTGCAGCATCCACCTAGATCAGGGATCACCAAATTCGGTCCTTGAGGTCCGGTGTCCTTGCAGGGTTTAGCTCCAACTTGTCTCAAAACACCTGCCTGGATGTTTCAAGTATACCTAGTGAGAGCTTGATTAGCTTGTTCGGGTGTGTTTGATTAGGGTTGGAGCTAAAATCTGCAGGAGACCGGACCTCCAGGAACAAGTTTGGTGATCCCTGACCTAAATGATGTGACGGCAGCCATGTTGCGCCAGACCACACACCAGCTGATTGGTGGATGAATCGGGGATTGACTTCACATTGCAGTATTTTAATAACTAATTGCGCAGCACTTCAATTTGCTTGCTAAGGTTTATTCCTTTATTGAATTCAACATGATAATGGATTGCACATTATCAATATTTTCTATCCTTATTTTTGCTCATATGCTCAGCACCTGGACAGCCTCCGCAGAATGTAGAGTGGAATCTGATTGGCTCTCAGCTCATTCTTCAGTGGGATCCTGTCATTGCTCTCGAAACGGAATCTGAGGTCACTGGATACATAGTGAGTGTTGCTATCTTTACAAAAGCATTGAGATATATTTTTTTCCTAGTTTCACTAGACATAAATTAGCTTTCCATTTAGCATGCAGACATCACCACACCAACACTGTCAGCCAAACAATGGCACCAGAAACCACACTGCATTTTCACATCTGATACTATTGATATATATAATAAGGGTTGTCGAGTTCAGTCATTTAACAACAAAGATATGGCAGTTACATGCCTGAAAACCCTCCATTTGTGTGTTTTTATAGATAAGAGCACAGCATATTCTATTTCATGTCTCTCTCGCTCTCTCTTAATTACACATGCATGCAATTAACAGCTCTCACACTGCTAATTTCCCCACAAGGGAAAACAATCATGAAGCTCAGGGGAAAAGCACTAGCCATTAGCATCAGTAAACATTATGTGAAATAACAGGGCATCACCTATGTTTAACTCCTTTCATGATCGTATGCATATGTCCCTCTTGCATCATTAGTAGTTCTTGCTATGTCAAACATCGCTGCTGTTGATTATACTTAGAGACCACTTGTGTGAATGGAGCTCTCTAATATTAAATGTCTGTAGGCGTGAATGATGCCTCAAAGCATGCCGTAAAACTAAAAGTTTGGTATTATGTTATTTTGATGGTCCCTTTTATACATTTTGATTTAGACTTTAAAGGACACCTACTTTATCCATTTTTTTAAGATGTAAGATATGCCCTTTGGTGTCTCCTGAATGTGTCTGTAAAGTTTCAGCTTAAAATATCTATCAGCTTATTTATTATATAATGCAGAATATGCCCATTTGGCCTCAAAGTGCAGCTGTTTTTGTAGCTTGCGCCTTTAAATGCAAATGCCCCTTGTGTGTTGTACTGACACTGTGCTGCAGTTATGAATTACATAGCCATTTTACTCTCTATACTTTATTACTGACATGCAGCTGATCACAGAGAATTAAAGGCAAGGCAAGGCAAGTTTATTTATATAGCACATTTCATACACAGTGGCAATTCAAAGTGCTTTACATAAACAGGAATAAGATTGAAGTATAAGAAAATAAAAACAAATAATAAAAAAACAGATAAAAACAGATTAAAAATGAGTTAAGACAAGTTATAAAAGAAAGAAAAGAAACGAAAGACACAATAGTGCGATCTGTCGGACGTAGCACAGTGCTCATTCAGTAAAGGCACAGCTAAACAGATGTGTTTTCAGTCTTGATTTGAATGTGCCTAATGTTGGAGCACATCTGATCATTTCTGGAAGCTGATTCCAGCAGTGGGGGGCGTAATAGCTGAATGCAGATTCACCCTGCTTTGACTGAACTCTTGGAATTTCTAGTTTATGTGATCCTAAAGATCTGAGTGATCTATTAGGTTTGTATTCAATGAGCATATCTGTAATGTATTGGGGTCCTAGGCCATTTAGTGATTTATAGACCAGTAGTAATACTTTAAAATCTATTCTGAATGTAACTGGGAGCCAGTGTAAAGACCTGAGGACAGGTGTGATGTGCTCTGATTTCCTGGTTCTGGTCAGAATCCTGGCCGCAGCGTTCTGGATGAGCTGCAACTGTCTGACTGTCTTTTTGGGAAGGCCAGTGAGGAGGCCATTACAGTAATCCACCCTGCTGCTGATAAAAGCATGAACGAGTTTCTCTAAGTCTTCACTGGAAACAAAGCATCTAATTCTTGCAATGTTTTTGAGATGATAGTATGCTGATTTAGTTACTGCTTTGACATGACTGTTGAAACTGAGATCTGACTCCAGAGTCACACCAAGATTCTTGACCTTATTTTTTGTTGTATGACCCTTAGAGCCGAGGTACGCATTCACCTTGAGAACCTCATCTCTGTTCCCAAATGTAATGACTTCAGTTTTCTCTTTGTTTAACTGAAGGAAGTTTTGGCACATCCAATTGTTAATTTCGTCAATGCATTGGCAGAGGGTGTCAATGGGGCTGTAGTCATTAGGCAGTAAGGCTATGTAGATCTGAGTGTCATCAGCATAGCTGTGGTAGGAGATTTGGTTCTTTCTCATTATTTGGCTCAGAGGGAGCATATAAAGGTTGAACAGGAGAGGTGCCAGAATTGAGCCTTGTGGGACTCCACATGTCATGGGTGTCCACCTCGACCTATGGTCACCTATACTGACATAGTAACCTCTCCCTTCAAGGTACGATCCGAACCATTTGAGGACCGTCCCAGACAGGCCAACCCAGTGTTCCAGCCTATCCAGAAGTATGCTGTGATCGACAGTGTCGAATGCAGCACTGAGATCGAGCAATACCAGCACTGTTAGTTTGCCTAAATCTGTATTTAGGCGAATATCATTGATTATCTTTATAAGGGCGCTCTCTGTACTGTAATGTGCTCTGAAACCAGATTGAAAATTGTCTAAACACCCCTTCAAGCTTAAGAACCTGTTAATCTGGTTAAAAACAACTTTTTCAATGATTTTGCCAATGAAAGGGAGATTTGAGATTGGCCTGTAGTTGCTCAGTAGGGTGTTATCCAGGTTGCTCTTTTTCAAGAGGGGTTTAACTACTGCAGTTTTAAGTGAGTTTGGAAAAATCCCTGAGAGAAGTGAAGCATTCACCACTTTCAGAAGATCCATTTCTAGACTGTTAAACACAGTTTTGAAGAATGATGTGGGCAGCGTGTCAAGATCGCAGGTTGATGTTCTCATAATTTGCACAATCTCTTCTAAGATTTTACCATCAATTTCCATGAAATCAGACATAATGTCTGATTTCTGAAGTTGAGGTTGAGCTTGTCTGACGTCGACACAACTTGGCTGATTGGATGAGCTGATTGCCTTTCTGATATTATTGATCTTATCAGTAAAGAAATGAGCAAACTCATTACATTTGCTTTCAGAGAGTAGTTCACTAGGAATCCTACTGGGGGGGTTTGTGAGTCTCTCTACCGTTGCAAAGAGGGTACGCGTGTGATCTATATTGCTGTTTATAAGGCTTGAAAAGAAAGTCTGCCTAGCAGTGTTTAGTTCCACATTAAAAGCATGAAGACTGTCTTTATAGATATTGTAATGGACTACTAGTTTCGTCTTCCTCCACATGCGCTCAGCTTTTCTGCATTGTCTTTTCATCATCTTTACCGATGTTGACCTTGTCCAAGGTCCTTTCTGTCTGCCAGTTCTCTTCCTGACTTTAACAGGAGCAATGTCATCTATGACATTCTTAACTTTAGAGTTAAACAAATCAAGGAGAGAATGGACAGAGTCTGCAGATATGCTTGGTGTTAGTGATATGGCCTTCATAAACTGCTCACTTGTGTTCTCATTTATGCATTTCTTTCTGACAGGGACAGATCTGTCTTCAATGGCTGGAGTGATCAATACATCAAAGAAAATACAGAAATGATCAGATAGTGCCACATCCTGAACAACAGTCGATGAAATGTGTAAACCCTTAGTTATAAGTAGATCAAGAGTGTGTCCACGATTGTGTGTGGGTCCTTGAACATGCTGAGTCAGATCAAAAGTGTTAAAAACAGTCATGAGTTCTTTTGCAGCATTGACTTCTGGATTATCAACGTGAATATTAAAATCCCCAGCAATAGTAAAACAGTCAAATTCAGAGGTTACTATTGATAACAGCTCTGTAAAATCATCAATAAAAGCTGGAGAATATTTTGGAGGTCTGTAGATAATGATCAGTAAAATGCGTGGAGCACCCTTTAGTGCTATGCTCAGATATTCAAAGGACAAATAATCACCAAATGACACTTGTTTACACTCATAAACATCTTTAAACAGGGCAGCGATGCCTCCACCTCTCCTATTAACTCTGCAAACACTCAAATAATCAAAGTTTAAAGGAGCTGCTTCATTCAGAACTGCTGCGCTACAACTGTCATCGAGCCAAGTTTCATTTAAAAGCATAAAATCAAGGCAATTTGTGCTGATAAAATCATTGAGTAAAAGTGACTTATTATTAAGAGATCGGATGTTTAAAAGTGCTAACTTAACTGTTTTAGCTGTTTTCCCTACAGTAGTCTCAGATCTACATTTAATCGACACCAGATTTGAATGATTTGCTATACGGCTTGAAGAGGCCTTTGGTTTTCTGTCCCGTAATAAAACACATATCTGCGTAGAGAAAGCTACAGGCACACAGGGTTCCTGCTTGTTCTGTAAACATCTGATAAAGATACTGTTATCTAAGCAGGCACCCGATATACATCACCGACAGCTTTTGTGTTCACCAGCTGAAGATGGGGCGCTGTTTGAGCCCTGGCGGTGTGATCGTAGAGTTCTTCCAAGTGGGCTCAGAGGTGGTTGTGGAGCACGCCGCTTTTTGGGTGATAACTGGGGGCTTGCTGCAAAGGAGTGTGAAAGTTTAGTTCCAGCAAACACCAGTTCCTCCATCTTTTTAGAAAAGTCCAAGTGAGGCGAGCAAGGTGACAGTGAGAGCGTGTCTGGTGACAGGGGTGGTAGAGGTTGTGGGTCTGGAGATTCTGGCTGCTGAAATATATTTTCCTGGCTGTTTTCCTGTGGATCATTGTTGAACGCTGAGACTTGCTGCTGTTCAGATGGATCACAGTCAGTCTGTGTTGGGCTCAGTGTGCAGGGCGCAGGCGGCAGTGTTTCTATCAACAGTGGTTGTTTTGGCTGCATGGCGTTATCACTGTCCTTGTGTAATGCATCAGCCCCAAGTCCACTCAGGAGCTGATTTGAAGTCCTGTGGTCATCCTGACATTTGCTAGGTGTGTGTGTGTCACTTGGGTTGAGTTCAGTGACACACACAGCCGATGGATGATGAAGGGAGAAATAGATATTGTCCTTTAGCACCTTTGCACCAAGTTTGTTTGGATGAAGGCCGTCTGATGTAAATAGTTGTCTTTGGTTCCAGAAGAGATTGAAGTTGTCAATGTAATTCAGTCCTTTCCTGTTGCATGTTTTCTGCAGCCACACATTTAGGCCAAGTAGTCGTGAAAACATATTTGTCCCTCTTGCAGGGAGTGGTCCACTGATGAACGGCTGAATTTTCAATCTTTCGACTGTTTCCAAGAGTTGACAGAAATCTTTCTTGAGCAGTTCTGACTGCTCCTTCCGAATATCATTCTTCCCCACATGGATGATAATCCGTTTTGCAGTCTTGTGCTTCTTCAGAATTTCTTCAAGTTCTTTGTTTATATCGGAGACTGTTGCATGAGGGAAGCAGTAAGTCATTGTAGATTTGCTCCTGAAATTCCTGATTATTGAATCTCCTACCACTAGTGTTCTTATCTCAGGTGCGATCGGTGCAGAAAGCCGCTGTCTGGTCGGCCTTGAGCCTCTGCTCCGTGAAGAATTAGCTGCTGAGTCATGCGATCTCTGTCTGACTGCATTTGGAGATTCTTCACCCATATTACTCAAAACTTCAAATCTGTTCTGAAGCTGTATTTGAGTCCGAGCTGTATTTGGGGTAGAGGACGCTAATGCAGCAGCGTATGATCTGACCCCGCGAGTACCCTTTGGTCTCGCACCTTGTTTATTCCATCGGTTATCAATCTCATTTTCAACAGTTTCACTCTGTTTTTCTGGGCTTAAAACAGTAGCTGGAGTAGATTTACGGGACTCACCGGCTGTATGCTGTGACGGTTCACAGTGAAGCAATCTTTTGTGATCCGGCAGTTCTGGTCGGGTCGCAAGTAACTTTGTTTCAAGAACAGCAATCTTTTGTAGAAGTCTGTGGCACTGACTACAGCAGAAAGATCCTGAATTAATCCGATCCAGAGGCATTTTCACAGCCGTGTTTTCCCGTCTCAGGAATGTAAGCAGCTGGTAGCGGGAGGATTGTTTAGACGATAATTCCCCTCTTGTTGGTAAAGTTGTATTCCAGAAAGTTTGTAGATTCAACGTTGATCTTCAAGCTGTGTTGTTTGAGCACTGTGCTGATAGGCTCAAGTTAAAATTAGAGTATAAAATATAAACGTAAGAGTGCAGAGAGCGGAGCAGTAGCGATAGACGTCCGAACAGTAGCAAAGCAGGAAGCAGCCACCCAGATCTTTTAATCCCAGTTTCTTTCCAAATCCTGTTCTATGGACATGTTACATGTACGCGCCTGTCGGTCAATAACTTCACATTGCAATGGGCTTCAAAATCACTCAGATTTGGTCAATTACTGCACATTGCAGTGGGCTTTAAAATCACTCAGATTTGGATCCTATTTTAATGTCAGGAAATAAAATTGTTGTGTTTGTATCACTCTCATATGACAGTTGACACACTATACATACACACAGTTTTTTCAAAAGCTTCCAAAAGTTATTTTAGCATCATAGGTGCCCTTTAAGGTTAGGGCAGAGGTTAGTGGAAGTGTTCTTGCAAAGTGTACTTTGTACTTGCAAATTTTCAAGAGTATGCCTGTTAGTGGTGCAGTATAAGCAGATATTATGCAGACAGTTGCCATATCGTTGCAAATGTAGCCTATAGAGTCAACAAAATATGCAGAAGAGACCATCAAAATAAAGTGATACCAATAGTTTGATAGTGATACCTAATATGTATATATTTATTACAAGGCTGTCTGGAATACTTGATTCTGATTAGACAGTCACAACATTTCATGGTATGTTATTCAAAGATAAAAAACAATTAATCTAATAAGACAGACTCATACAGGTACCTAAAATCATCTTGGCCATCAACAAATACCTTCACATATATATATATATATATTTAAAAAAAATAACATTTATTATTGATCTAACTTTATCTAACATTCTATCTATCTATCTATCTATCTATCTATCTATCTATCTATCTATCTATCCATCCATCCATCCATCCATCCATCCATCTATGCTTTCCCAGCACATTTAATTATATGTGTATTAGACAACCTACACTGGTCTCACGGTTCGGTTACGATTGTTATGCCATCGATTCGTTTCAGTTTGATATCACGGTGCATTGTCGATGATTTCCACACACAATTTTAGATTTTACTTCACAGCACAATAATTATTCTATTAAAATTTGGAAATATATGTATTTATTATTTGCAATACAATTTTATTGCAAGCAGTTAGATATATGAACCGTACCTTTATTTTTACCTGCTCAAAGAAAACACTTTTTCAATGTATCAAACAAAACTCAAGTACATGCACAGAACAACATGAGCTTTTATAGCGAGCAAACACATGTAAACATTATCCTGCTTGCTTTTTGAGCATTGTCGAGCGAGTACTTGCACACCTATGATTGGTCACGCACTCAACAGTGAAGGCTGCGATTGTCTCCGTTCACTGATGAATAACACTGATAAATGGCAGTGGCAGAAATATTTCGTTGGTTACTGAAATAGCTTGAATGGTTGATCTTTGACATTAATTATGGTCAAACTGAATGTTTGAGCTTGAACTTTATTGGAGCTGTCAGTTTGTTGCATTAATTAGTCTAATTGATTTAGAAAAAAATAATGAGCACTTTTGCAAGCCCAGTTTGTCACTTACAATGGCATAATAATATCATGTCTTAGAATTATCTTCATTTGACTTGCTTTTTCCGCCAGTACAAGTGACTAATAGCAATTTAAAAAATGCACTTCTAACTAATTTTATTTCCAAAGAAATGATTGACAAGCTCAGCTTTCATTACTCTAACTAAGATCTGTGACAGACCGGGGTTTTTGTTCTTCCCACAGGTGCTGTACAGAAGACACCGGAATAACGACATGTACTCCATCATCACTAACAAAACCTCGGCTGAACTGACCCTCAACCCTAACGACAACTACGTCATCCAGATCAAGAGCCTCAGTGAAGGAGGTCTGGGGGAAGGAAGCGAACCCATCCACATCCACCAGCTCAGTGAGTTCCCCTTTATTTCCTCTTCCGCCGCCATTGATCAGCTCTTAATGGCGATTCAGGCGGTTTGGGCGGCTAAATATTTCGCTCTGTTCGCTGCAGTCTTTCAGAGTGTCACAGAATGCGACCTTTTAAGAAATGCACGCTGCTCTGCTATCCGTCTCTGTCACCGCGGAGCCACAGCGGCATATAAATGAAGGAGAATCACCAGTTCCTACGGCAATAAAAACATGCTTGATTTCCCTCTTCTTTCTTACAGAGCTTTGCTTGTACAGATTAGACATTAGCAAGTCATAGTCACAGGAGTGTCACATTTCTGTCAATGGGTGTAAATTAGTGACAAACAAAATAATATCCTCTTTTCTTGGGTGAAAACTATTTGATGTTTGATATACTGCACTGTCATTTTGTACATGTCGTTTAACATAAAATCCACCTAACATGAACATGAATTACTTTATTTCAAGTTACAAAACTAATAGCAATAATATTGATTACAATATCAATAATACTATTATAATAATTATTATAAAACATTTAACAATAATATTTGATACTTTTCGAAACTGTAGAGATCTTGATATTTTAGTGATGTTTTATCACTGTTATTTTATGATTATTGATATATAATTGCAGTTTTTGATCATCTTAAATTTATTCATTGACATTTTTTTAAATGCATGAAATAGAAAAATAGTTTATGCATATTATTTAAAGGTTTTCATTTTTTATTTGGGGTTTTGTTATAATGGATATAAATTGTATTCCACATTTTGTTTTTTGTAGTATTATTGATGTAATATACAGTTGAAGGCAAAATTATTAGCCCTCCTATAAAGTTGCCATTCTCAAATATTTGCATGTGATATTTAACAGATTATATTATATTATATTATATTATATTTATTATATTATATTATATTATATTATATTATATTATATTATATTATATTATATTATATTATATTATATTATATTATATTATATTATATTATATTAGTCATGATCACCAGTGATAGCATTTGCAGAGTGCGGGAGAACTACAAATCTGCTATTCTAATGAACTACAGATCCCATCATGCACTTCACTCGCACACCTGGCCTAGATTCCCCTTGATTCCAAACACACAAAGGCTAAAGCTGTTCAGGACTAATCAGAAAGGCTATAAACACAGCATTGTTTATATTGTTTTGCCACCTGCCCTGATCATTTGCCTGTATTTAAACCACACTTTTTGATTATCTGCATGCTTCTGATGTCCCTGTTTTGACCATTGCCTTTTTGACATTTCTTCTATAAAAACTGCATTTGAATCTGCACCCCTGTTGTATGCCAACTCTTCACAAAATTATGTTATATTATATTATATTATATTATATTATGTTATATTATATTATATTATATTATATTATATTATATTATATTACAGTATATTATGGTATAGATTTTTTTATCTGTAGAAAAATGTATTTCTTTTAATTTGGCTGTAATAGAAGTTTTTATTTTATTATTTTATTTTATTTATTATTATTACTATTATTATTATTATTATTATTATTATTATTATTATTATTATTATTATTATTATTATTATTATTATTATTATTATTTGTAAGGTCAATATTATTAGCCGCCTTAAGTTGTTTATTAAATTAATGAAGTTTTATTATTTGCTACAGAACAAACCATTGTTTTCCAATGACTTTCCTAATTAACCGAACTTATTTTTTTAAAGTAACTAGTTGTTAGTACTTTGAGTTCTAGTAAATTTGTTGTAATTCTCCTAATCATATTAAGGTTTGTTTGTTTTGGCCTACTTTTTGCCTGTATTTATTATTTATTTATTATAAAACAAGCTAAACTACTGGAAATAAAAAAGGGAAAATACTTTTTAAAGTGACTTTTTATTCCCTACATTTTCTCCCTTAAATATATATAGAGAGCTTTATATACAGCTGTCTGAATGAGGAATGAGCTGTCTGACATTTGAAAGCCAATGCTCTGGTTTTCTTTCCTTTGGGATGTAAACAGTGCTTTCTAATGTACGTATGTGAATGTGTTTGTCTCCAGGTATGGGTGCTCGTGGATCTCGATCAGGAAGGCTGTGTTCACTGTCTCTTTCTCCACTCCTCATCTGTGCTCTTTCCTCACTCAGTGCCTCCTGATGTTCACCGGAAGAAAAAAACATTCCTGCTCTTCTCTCAAATAATGCTTATGCTTCCCGTCACAGTCTGAGCGGATGCAGTTCTCCAGCTCTGGCAAACAGAGCTGCAGGATATTGAAATGTCAAGGGAATGTTGGGAATCTGTCATTAGTAAACATGTCCGAGCCCCACTAGAGAGTAATTGAGGCTTTTGGGAAGATCTGGAGAAAAATCTTATTTGTATTATTAAATAAGATAAATTAATTTAAAGCAAACAGCATTTTTTTAAAAATCAATATATAAACAGTAATACATTCTGGATATTTTCGAACTGGATGTTTTATCTTTAGGATATCATCTTTATGCATAAGATAATTAATTTAAATGTGGTTAGAAAACATTATATTATATTATATTATATTATATTATATTATATTATATTATAT
>CAIGQQ010033975.1:3073988-3091348 GCA_903798035.1 Danio albolineatus | reverse complement strand
GGTTATTATTATTATTATTATTATTATTATTATTATTATTATTATTATTATTATATACTTATTTATTTTACTTTTCTCACTTCTTTGCTAAAACAAATTCCATCAAAATGATTGAAGTATAGAATTAGGAAACTTTTTTTTTTCCCTTTTCAATGGAAGAGTAAAACACAGACAACAGACTGTCAGAACAGAGAGTATCCCCAAAAGAGAGCTCAATCTCTTTTTCATATTCAATATTTTCTTTTCAAAGCCGTGAGCAGTCTCTCTGGGGCCATTTTTGGGGTTAGATTATATCCACATCTTAATTCAGAGGAACTCCCTTTAGAGCTACTTTGAGGAATAATTTACAGGAGCCTGCTTTTGTGAGGCTTCATCACGATTGTCTTTCTCCTGGTTTATTACCAATCATGTGCTTTTATTACCGGGTTTTCATTACGATTTACCATCCTCTCCGAAAGCCCCTGGTCTATAACGACAAAGGATTAATGCAGATCATAGGTTTTAGTTTTGAAGCATCAATAAATATCATACTGATTTCACATTTCGAGTGTGATTCTGGCTGACATGAAGGATGCAGTTTACCATATTGAGTGTTGTAAGACTCCCCACCAGGGTAATTATCTTGCAGATTGCTTCTCGCTAGACATCCTGATACCCTTTCTTGACAACATGCTGGCACCATTAAATCAAGAGACAGAACAATTCTCTCACACTGAACCCTACTGACAAGGATGCAAACTTGATATTGCATAAGGTCGATACATGCTATGCATACATCCAAATGGAACCACAACCAATTTTAGCCTCTCAGATGCTGGACGTCTCTTTGAGTTAATTTTATTCCCTATGAAATCGCTCAGGGTTTGTTACATCTACTTAAGGGCAAATGTGATTTGAGGATGAAGGTCGTACGTGTGTGCAACCTTAAAGAAGCGTACCAAACATCAACACTCAAAACCAACAGAATGGGGAAAAAACTAATTCAAGCTTTTCGGTGACTTTGTAACTTGATATAACAATACAAGGACATTCCCTAACAAGAATAAATAAATCAATAAATCAATCAATAAAGAGCACTTGGTACAAGGCATAGCATCTCTTGTTGTTCACAGGGCCTGATTTTGGTATATTGTTATAAAGGACTGTCTTGTTTTACACATGGTCGAGGATGTTTTCCCAATGAGTATTCTGTGATGGTAACCATGGGGTGAAGTAAGACATGCAGGGATAAGTATTGAGGTTAATAGGTAGCAAGCACCTTTCATCTCTTCTTTTTGTGTATAATTTAAGAGCACAGCTAATGCTAGTGGTTTTATTCTGATGTAAATATACCATTCCAACTGAATTGCAAGTATAAATGATACAATTGTTAAAAAATGTGCCTGCACTAGTCTGTAGTAAAGTCTTCTGAGCAGTAGCAATGTTTTTACTATTAACAATGGGCCATATATTAATAATTTGTCAATAGTTGTATTATGATCATACCTGTCAACATTGGGATGTGAAAATAAGAGATATGCCCACCATAATAAGACATACCTCCCACCCCCCTAAAAAAATCCCCAAATTACTAACTATGTTCTTCTGGAGCTGTTTTATTGTAAATAAACAGTTAAACAGTCAGTATTATGTTTCATTATTACTATTATTTATTAAAGAAAAAATAAACATTAGCAGCAAATGAATTAGCAAACAGTAAAAAAAGAAGTAGACCTAAGTTATCAAATCTCATTAATCTTTTCTTCACTGTTTAACTTAAACATTCTGATTAAAGAGCAGCGAATGAATTTCTCATTTATCTGTATTTTTCGTTTGATTACATTAAATAGCAGATGTCACTTTAAACATGCACACATCTAAAATTATAATGAAAGTATTCTACTGCTTTTCTAACTTTTTATGCTCATTTAGGACAAAATAAGTAAAAAAAAAAAAAAAAAGAAAGAAAGAAAAAAAAAAGAAAACACCAAGAGCGACATCTTTAGATGTTACTATTATTTATTATGTGTCTATGTCCGTTCAAACACGGACCCAAAACCCAGTATCCACTTTCTCTCCGCTTCAAATCGTGTGTACAAAATCTGTTTGGGAAACAGCGTCTATTTATCACTATGGAACGCGTCAGCTGACAGTCACGCACCGCTATACGAGGGGCATAGGAGGGGCGACGGCACCTGTAATAAAAAGGAAAGGGAATCCCGCCGTTTTTATATTTATTTCAAAGTGTTTTCATGCCTAAATAAAACGAAAGCACAAAACAGACCCACATTTAGGATCATGGGGCGACCCCTGGTAGTTTGGCGGTATGGGTTGGGATAGGGAGGATTGGCTCTTTAATGTTTATTGCCACCCTTCAGAAAAAGACTGAAAATACGGCAGTAATACGGGAAAATGCCTTTACGGGATGATAGCGGTATAGAACTGTAAGATACGGGAGAATCCCAGGAAAAACGGGAGGGTTGACGGGTATGATTATGATTATTTTATTTTTTTCTATTTCACTATGTTAACTGTTTACCTCTAAATATCTATATTTGATGTATGTTTTATATATTGCAACAACTAATTTATGAACGGCAGCACAGTGGCTCAAAAATGTCACTGGCGCCAGTTGGCGTTTCTGTGTGGAGTTTGCATGTTCTCCTCGTGTATGAGTTTGTGTGTGTGTGTGTGTGTGTGTGTGTGTATGTGAGAGTGTATGGGTGTTTCCCAGTACTGCGTTGCGGCTGGAAGGGTGTCCACTGTGTAAAGCACATGCTAGAATAGTTGGCGGTTCATTCCGCTGTGGTAAGCCCTTATAAATAAGAGACTAAGCTGAAGGAAAATGAATGATCGAATGAATTAATGTATCCACAAGAATATCTATTACAAAATATCAGTTAATGGTTGGTAAACCAGCAACAGAAAACAAACTGGGCTACTTTTCATTCCTTTCTGCCTGCTTTTGAGTTTCATTGGGTTGAAAAAATCACTATGACCTGGCAACCACATAAGAGGTCTAACTGCTGCTCCAGAAAGCATCCCCAAACCAAGACACTTCATCTCCACCTTTTGCTGACTTCTTTACTGATGTTACTGAGGTTCAGTCTTTCAATTAGTGACATTGTAAAATGCATTATTCAAGAAATCACTGATTTGGAATAACAAACTTTTGCTGTGAATGAAAGTCTCATGCCTTAATCTGGACAACTAGACAGTTTATAAGAGGTTGTATATGAGATAAAGCAAAAATAACTGTACAGATTTAGCTGAAAGTTGTTCTGAATAAAACCAAATGATTTAATGAATGTAAATGTAAGCATCAGTTAAATGTCATGCACTCTGTGCCAGGGGTAAAATGACCACTACACGGCTATAAATGCGACATTTTGCATTCTATTTGCAAGGTCAGTGCTGCTTGTCTCCTGTCATTTGTGTTAAACAAGACAATAGAAGTGATGACATTGGATTTTTAGCTAGGGGTTACAGACTACCAATATATTTCTCAATTCTGTGACCCCAAAGCGACATAAACAAACAGCGGATCGATAAAAAGGAAGGATTCTTGCTGGGGGGGACGCAAGTGTCAGTAAGAAACAAATTGAATCACCTTCATAAATGTGGTCCCTGTGGCGCTGATCATATTTAAAATTCCTTTATTCAACCACAGAGGAAAAAAGTACAACCTACAAACATATTCCTCTCCTGCTGCTTAGCTGTACTGGTAAAGATTAGATGGCACAGGTCAAAGAACAAAGGACGGGTAATAAATTGCAGTGAAGCATAGCAAGATTATTTTAAAAAACTGTGTAGTGCTGGTGTTTTGATCAATAGACAAGCTATCTATTCTCCAGTAGGAAAGATAAAGGGTAGACTATTTTAGCTACTAACAACAGTAACTGGTATGCTTAGACAACATTTTCAGGTTTTATTACTGTTAGCTTCAGAGGGCTGTCACTTTGTGGTTTATTAATAATGGGAATACCTACACATGTATAGCAGCATGACTCAATGTTTCTAGTAACTGCTGCCTAAACTAAAAGTTATAAAAGTTACACCATTTCACCTGTAGAAGACAACAGGGGATTGAAAATGAGTGAAAAGAATCACTGAATCATTTGTTAACAACATTTCTGTTTACAAAAACAACTAATTTAGGCATAAAACACAACTTAGATGCGTAATTGTATTGCTATTTGAGCTGTTTTTGTTGTTGCAGACTACTGAACGATTAATCAGAAGACAATTCTCATGCGCATTTTGTCAGTAAAGCTGGTTCAAGTAAACCTCCAACATGTGTTTTCAGATGGAGCAGCATTTACTACAAATGTCACAGCTCGCTGACAAGCTTGTTTAAAATTTAAATCAAAATGTATTTGGACAGTAATGAAATGAAGATAATCATAATCACTTCACAGTAAACTATGGTTATGTAGTAAATGCTGCATGTGATAACACCACACTGAATAACGCTTTTACTCACTTCATAACTTTAGTTAATCCTCCTATGCAACTTTAGCATATCCTCCAATGTTCACATAATCATATGATTTTTAGTCATGCTGAATGAATAAAACCAGTCCAATCTTCTGTTTAATCAGCAACTGTTATGGTGAATTTCAGGGTTTCTTCATGTTTGGAGTATACACACGATAACACTTTCTGACCTTTAGAGGAGATTTAGTATTTAGAAAGATGTGCATGACAATTGCAGGTATGATCAACTGCATTTAAATCATTTGCCAAGCCTTTTTTATATATATCTTTTGATGCTCACATTTTTCACAAAAATGAACTTATTAAACGCATTCATCTCAAACAACTTTGGTTTGAATGTTTAAAAAAAAAAAACAAAAAAAAAACTTCTCTTGCCAGTCCTGATTCTAAAACAAAACTGCAGTGCTTGTGTAGTTTTGAGGCTGTCAGAGTAAAAACAAAAACTGTCGCTCATCAATTTCTGTTTCCTTTTTGTTTTCTGCAATATTAGACTGAAAGATCTAAAACATGCATAGACTATACAAATCACTCCTCAAAGAAATAAAAAATAAAAAACAGAGAGTTTAGGGGGTCATTTACACAACAAAACTTTTCATGTAGTTGTTTAATGCCTGGTCGTTAACATCATAACTGTTGGATGGAAAACAACAACTTTTGTCACCATTATGGTTTCCTTTTTAGTACCCAATACGGGAGTTTTTGAAAATTATGACATCATGCACATTAGGTATGAATATGTTCCCAGAACGTGCAGCACAAACAAACAAACATAAATTGTATTTATACTGTATTAAATTTTTGCAACAAGTTTGCGAACATTTTTAAAGAAAAGTGTGGATTTACTTCCCAGATATTACAACCAACAACAGATACGCATCATAAACACATGGCTAATTCTTAATACACATCAGCATTAATGACATGTCTAATGATAACTTTCTTACAGGTACTGTTTACTAACAAGGTAACAGTGCTTATTACTGACCTGGCATATGTAATAGCTATTTTTTTATTTTAATTTTTTGTCGATATGTGTAAACATGAAGTGTTTCCTAAACGTTGCATATATGTAAAACTTTTTGAAAACACAAGGATTAAAAAAAAACTGGTTTTAATCTACATTGTTACAAACAAAACAAAACATATCTTAAAGGTGTAGTAGGTGATCTGCCTAATGCTATCTGCTAGCATAATATCTTTGAAACAGTGCCACCCCTGCTGTCCAAATCCATACCTTCTGAAATCACGAAAGCACACCTTAAAGATGACAGTAGACAACCCACTAGATTATGTCATTCTACAATTAGAAAACGTTATATTACTTTATAATACTATAATTCTGAATGAAAAATTGTATTATATCTAGCACGTTTTCAGTTGTGTAGCAAGAAAAATTGTCATAATGTGCATATTTCATGCATGCAAGGATTACTGGTCTCAATCTCTCATGTTCTCTTATTCTCTTTGTCCTGAGGCGACTACTGGTCGCTTAGTGGTTGTCTGGCAGGATGCAGGAATTACACTTATTACTTATCTATACTTGCATGTTATTTCAGACTGAATATTCAAAGTAGCATGGCAAATAACATAGAGCGCATCACCACTTGTCATTGTTCAAAAATGAACTAATGTGAATATAAAAGCAACTTCACTTCAGTAAAGTCCTTTTAAGGCAAGTCATTTCACTCGACAGCCATCTTTGAAACGCCTCTCTTCTCCAAAACGACTTGCCAGGATTACAATTACATTACATATTATGATTAACCAATGGGATTAAACATCAACTGTCTATTTAGTTTCATTTCTAAATGTTCGTATGACACAAAATCTGAATGTCTAGTCCAAGCCCTTTCCCCCGGAGAATTGTCATTCTATAGTGAATACTGATTGGCTACTGTTGTACAAGGCGGGACTTCATTCGCCATATTAACTATTACACTTTTCCCTATTCAAAAGTATACGAGTAGTATGTCTTGTGTATAGTCTTTGATAAAGCACGCTAGGTGGAATAGCGCTACAGTATTTACTTATGTTTTGTTGTTAAACTAAATAAAAAACGACATCATTGATGCTGTAAAAGGTCCCTAAATCAATCTTTCGCAGGAAGATTTCAGTGGCTGAACAATTCTAGCATAAAGCATAACCCATTCGTAAAACAACAAAACCTACATCAGCTTTGTGTGACTAAAAGAGTTTTAAAACTTAACATTACCTTCCTAAAATAAATACTTCAGTCATGGTGTCATCCTTCCTCCAGTGTGTAAAAGTAACTCCAGTATTGATTCAGGATTTTAAAAAGTTTTGTTTCAGCATTTGTTTTTATCACTGTCACATACACACGCAAATGGCAGATCTACATGAACGGGGTGCACAAATCTACATTTGCTAACGGTTTGGGCTACTATTCCAAATTATTGAATTATTGGAATTGTCGTACAAATTCTAGTCTTATGCCTCACTCAGAACCAAGCGGCAACCTCCCGCTCTCCCTCTGGAAGCCAATACGGAAGTAACTAAAACTGGCAATTCATCGAAAATTCCGCTAGTCCTGGCTGTCCTGGCTCCATAATAGAGCAAATCTCCAATGAGCCCACTGGTGAAATGGCCAATTTTACAGCAGAAAAAAAGGTGTTTACAGCCTGGTACAAAGAACGATTTTGGTTCATATAGCTTATATTACCCTTCATGACAACTGTGAGGGGGGTGATTTTTTTTATAACTCATCCGTTTCCTTTATATTAAGCTAAATTAAGTTTGCATAATTAAGGGCGTGGCCACTTGAGTGACAGCTAGTCCCGCTGGTCGCCGTCACGTCACCTCAGCTGATTCCGCCTGATTCATCGTATTTTTGTGTTGTTTTATATGGCTTTACACAGTCAGTTGCCTTTTGGAATTATTTCCTGCAATTATCAGATAATATGGCATGCTGTGTGCGCTCAATTGTGCTCACAAACCATTCACGTGGCAGGTGAGTGAAATTATATACTTATACCATCTCTATAAATGTAATTGCTTTATTTAGGATAATTTATGATTTATAATGTTCTTCAGAACTCTAATGCATTCCAGAATCTGACAGATTGATCAGCTGTAGTCTATAAAATCGTTATCTGAAGCGTTGTCATACAGTGTTCTGCCTGGATTTCCTAAATAGCCTTGCATTTACTAACACAGACTATATCTGAAGTATTTGGATGTAATTCGCACTTCCTTCCTGTTGAAAAACGTCTTAAAAACGATGTTGAGTGGCTTGATGTATTACAACAGTGTTTTCAACAGACTAAACACTTTATTGATATAGTGTACAACCAAGCACGTGTGGTCAGAACACAAACGAGTCGCAGTTAATGAAATATTAAGTGTTTCTTCCATAAGAAAGCCCAGCTAAATGCCAGCATGCGTCCCGTAGCTCCGCTCACACTTCGCCCACGCTCCGCCTCTTTGCCCTTGTTTGGTATGCCTCGGTTGGTGCGATGACGTGCGAACAAAATGGCGACGGTTGGCCACGCCTACTAGTAGCTTCTTTTGGGTTCATCAGAAACCTATGGGTGATGTCACGGATACTACGTCCATATTTTTTACAGTCTATGCTCAGAACATAAAAATACATATAAACACATTTAGATCATTTACTCTAATCATTGCTATTGGAATGTGAAGAGACTTTCAACCAACACAACAAAAAAGTTTCTGAAGACAATCACCTACTGCACCTTTAACATAAGTTAGTTAGTTCCAAGCCTGCGCTGTAAAGCCATGCCACTTGGCCAACCAGTTAAGTTTCAGTTTAGTTTGGACCAATTACAGATTTTAGCTAACATGGAGGTAACTCAGCTCAGCAATAATACAATGACAACAAAGAGTGATTAAAGTCAAGCTGCTTTAATATTACCCACTGTAAAACACAAGATTGGATTAAACTAAACTGAAACTTAAGTGACTAGCCAGCTAATCCAACTTCATGATACAGATACTGTACAGTAGATGTTACAAACTGACACCATCTCATCAGATGTTGGAACTTAGCAGCTTATCAAGTAATGAAACTTAATTTTACTAAAAAATACGATTGCATCACCATTGAAAGGGTACAGTTTTAAAAAGTTGTTTGTTTATTTGTGTGTGTATTTTTTTCCCTGCAGCTTTCACTAGCTTCTTTAAGGGAGTTAGTTCCGAGCTCATCTCTGTCAGAGTTTTTCTTCTCTCACAGCAGGTGGGCTCATCTACACCACTGAAATCTCAACAGTGGGTAAGCTGCCACTGACGTCTTTAAAGTAATGATATCTTTTCAAAAACCATAACGACTTATAAAAAATAAATCATTCGGAGGCCCACCGTAGATCAAAGCACACTGTAACTGTGTTGTGCACTTGTTCTGTTAACAAAGCACCCGTAGACCAGCTGCTGACTGAGAAGCGGATGCTTTACTGATGCGTAGGAACATGTGGGTGGAGAATAAAGTTTACAGAGAAAGTGCTGTACATATATATATATAGAGAGAGAGAGCTTTATTCACTATGATCGAGCTATTATTTAAATCCAAGGATAATCATAATAACTGTTGTAAAAGATGTTATTTAGAAGAAAGACTAAAGTGAAGCTTGACTTTATCTTTTGGTGCAGACATCAAAGTGTGCATGTAAGTCCAGTCATCTACACTACATTTAAAAAAAGTCAAAGGTACCTATACCTTTCATAAAACCTTTTCATTCTACAAAAGGTTATGCTCTGTTTTGTTTTGTTTGTGATTTTTAAATTGTTGTGTTTGTTGTATGTTGCTGTTGTACAGTAAATTGGCAAAAGTTGCATCATATTAGCTCACCATCAAAGACTTAAAACTACAAAGAAAACAAATATAACATTGACAACTTTTGATGATGAAAATGTAACTTTGCACTTTTACAAAATATATTTTATTGATATTTTTCATTCATTCATTTTCTTTTCGGCTTAGTCCCTTTATTAATCCGGGGTCGCCACAGCGGAATGAACCGCCAACTTATCCGGCATTTGTTTTATGCAGCGGATGCCCTTCCAGCCACAACCCATCTCTGGGAAACACATTCATACATTCTCATTCGCACACATACACTATGGACAATTTAGCTTACCCAATTCACCTGTACCGCATGTCTTTGGACTGTGGGGGAAACCGGAGCACCCGGAGGAAACCCACGCAACCATGGGGAGAACATGCAAACTCCACACAGAAATGCCAACTGGCCCAACCGGGACCTGCCCCAACCGGGGATCGAACCAGCGACCTTCTTGCTGTAAGGCGAACGTGCTACTCACGCGCCACCGTGGCGCCCTGATATTTTTAAAGTTTAAAATAATTCATTTGTCTGGGTTGGTCACGTAAATGACAGTAGTGTTAAAGGGCACATGTTTTGAAAAATCTACTTTTTAAGCTGTTTGGACAGACATATGTGTAGGTACAGTATAGTGTATATACCATCATATTGGGGTGATATAAACACACCCAGTGCTTTTTTTAAATTTACAGCATTATAGCAGTGGACCAATTGGAGTGGTTTTGAGACCGACCGCAACTTGACGTAGGAGTGCGGTCCCCCCGCCCACCGAATTGATTGACAGCTGTGTATTAACATGTCTCTATAGTAACGCGTATAATCATATCAACAAGACAATCATTAACATTTGTGCAAATATGTATATTACAGAGCATTTATCCAGCATGTTTTACGCAGCGGATGCCCCTCCAGCCAAAACCCAACACTGTAAAACACACTTATACTCTTGCATTCACACACGTACACTCTGGACAAGTTAGCTTACCCAATTCACCTATAGTGCAAATCTTTGGACTGTTTGGACCCAGCCGAGGCTCAAAATTGCGACTTCTTGCTGTGAGGCGATCGTGCTATGCCACATTGTTGCCCTCAATATCACAATCAGTCCTGCCATTTAAAACATTAGGAGCTTAGAAATGTCAAATAAAAAGCATTTCATGTCAAAGCACAAATCTCACATTCTAAAACAAATGACGAAATAAAAAAAATGGCACTTTACTTTTAATATCATCCAGATGCCAAATTTTGAAAAAATATATATATATTTTGATCCATTTCTCAGTGAATATAGGCATTGTATTTTGGTGCATTTAAACAAAACAGATTAATTAAACAGATAGTTTATAGCATCTTTAGAAATAAAATCTTAATAATTATAACCTTAATAATAATATTAAGATTAAATTAAAGCAAAATATGGCGCCACGGTGGCGTAGTGAGCAGCACGTTCGCCTTACAGCAAGAAGGTCGCTGGTTCATGCTTCGGCTCAGTTGGCATCTCTGTGTGGAGTTTGCATGTTCTCCCTGTGGTTGTGTGGGTTTCCTCCGGGTGCTCCGGTTTCCCCCACAAGTCCACAAGTGCGCTATAGGTGAATTGGGTAAGCTAAAATTTTCCGTAGCGTATGTGTGTGAATGAGAATGTATGGATGTTTCCCAGAGATGGGTTGTGGCTGGAAGGGCATCCGCTGCGTAAAACAAATGCTGGATAAGTTGGCAGGTCATTTCGCTGTGGCGATCCCGGATTAATAAAGGCACTAAGCCGACAAGAAAATGAATTAATGAATAAGGCATAATATTGCAAAAAATTACAACCCACAAGATTTCCAAAAAAAATGTTTTTCAATTTCTTTGCTTCTCTTGATTTGTCCTCTTTTTAAAATTTGCATTTAATATTTTTCAATTAGATATAAATTCACATATAAATCTAGCTTTTGGACAATTATCGTAAGTTATTTTGTTTGCTTCAGCACTGACTCATCTAATGTATATGCACAAATAAAATATTGTACAGCTTCCTATTAAATATATGGATTTAAATGTTTTTTGAGAGGTGTACTTATATATGCTGAGCACTGTGGGTTTTGGGATGTGAGGACTTAAAACCATGGATGATTTAAATAATACATGTTTTAAGTCATAATTAGTTTATTCGTGCATGCAAAAACACATGTTCTGTATTTAGAATCTTCTAAAAATCCTTAGAAATTTGGAGAAACTTTATAAAAATAAAAAAATAATAAAAAAAATGAAACATCCGAGACCTCATGTGCTTTAAAAGCACAACCTCTGAGATATAAAAGTTCTCCTGGTATTCTAGAGCAGACTGTTAATTAACTTAACCTGGTCAGACAGATCAATACAGACTTCTGAGTCTGTTTAATTGGTCCACGTCTTTTGGCACATGTCCACCATACATGTTAATGTTTCTGGGCATGATTTCAGAGTGTGAAGAAACACCAGCTGTTCATGCTAATAAAGGCTGAGAGAGAGAGACAAAAAAGAAAGCAGAAAGAGTGTTAGGAAGAGAAAGAAAGAGAGATAGCTGCCATTTTACAAAAGCTATTTTAAGACTTTGCAACGAGGGACGTATTTTAATACTGGATGGCATTTCAGCAAATCATTCTGATGAATATTTTCACAACCTTTCCCATTGTGATGGTCCCTCAGGCGTGGAAGAGACGCACTTACAAAGACTTGTCTGTGTTTTTATGCAATGCAATTATTTTCTCATTCACTGGTCAGACAAGGGCTCTACTTAGGGATCAAATGAGTCTGACAATGTGATGTGCTCATTATAGCTCCCGCCGATTCGAATCATGAGGCATTTTCATGCTGCTCCACAGATTTTGCATTTTCACGAAGCATCTCAATAACCGACAGTTTTGTTCTGCGCTCACTTTCAGACACCTAAAATGCTCCGACTCTGTCAGATATTCACTCTGTTTAAAAACATATTGAGTCGCCTACATAGACTGCATTTTAAGCATCACTCCCGAGTTTGAAAATGTGGGTAGTGGAATCCTAAGGCAACTATGTGTTACAGATAATACAGTGGATTAAGTGCAACAGGGTGAGCTTGGTGTTATTGTACAGGAACACTGTACAATCCCTGTCAACTGTGGCCTTGAGACGAAGAACCAGATGAGTCCACAATTTCACATTTTGAGTAATAGGATTTTTTTTTTTTTTTTGGATTGTAAACATTATATTATATATTTTTATTTTATCTGAAGATCCACAACAAAAGCTTCTCAAATCTAAGGAGATAATTTTTTTCCATGTCAGTATTAAAAATTTAAATTCATTTTGATTTACATTTCTCAAATGTGGAAGAACGGTATTGTCACGATCACCAGCGATCTAACTTCCAGAGATCGCTGGTACACACACAATTCACATAAGAACTGCAAATCTGCCATTTTATGAACTACATCCCCAGTCATGCAACACACACATTCACCCGCTCCAAGTCACCACTGATCAGAGACTCCCAGCTGAAGCCACTCACCATTGATTCACAGACTATTTAAACTGCACAGTAACACTCACTGTTGCTGAGTCTTGTTTGCTTCATGTGACATTACAACGCGTTTCCTTGGTCTTGTTTTCCCATGTTGCTACCTTCGTCTTGCTAATCTGTTTATCGCTGCCTGCCGCCAGCCTTTTGACTCCTCGCCTGTTCTCGACCACGTTTCTGGACCGTCTTCATGCATCTGTTTACTCCTGTTGATCATTGCTTAACTGACATCTCTAATAAACCTGCATTTGAATCCACACATCAGTTGTCAGTGTCACATCCCCGTGTTACAGATATATGTCCAGTTAATGTGGAATAACAGTATAACTATCTCATCATATCAGTTTAAACCAGTAAAGGCCTGATTCCTTTATCTTAGTTTTAATACAGTAACAGAAACTTCAGGTTAATATTAAGCATTTCTTTCAAGCTTATTATTATTATTATTTATAAACAGAAACTACAGTATGAACAATGTAATTACATTGACCTTCTTACAGTACATGCAATTACAATCAATTATTTTCAATAAATAATAAGTAAATACAACAATAAATACACAATGCAGACATACATCATAACTAAATATTGTCGTTTATTAAGCTGGCGCAGCGTACCTAGTATAAACTTCTACAAACTGTTCTCGCACTCCGCCTTCTCTTGATATACATATATAAACACTAAACTCTGCTTTACACAGGACTGGCAGAAAATATGCATTGATACAGCTTTATTATATGTGGTTTAGTTGGATAGGTTAACCGTTTTTGCGCAATTTAGTGCTTCTCAGCATGTTCAGAGAGAGAGAGATCACATCACATATACGGTTCCTCCATCTACCTCTTTCAGTGGACATTTTCCTGGTTTTTGTTCTCCTCATTGATTCAAATATGATCTTCCAGCATCCCTCAAAGCCTTCTTTACTCTGTCACTCAATTTGTTCATGTCGGCTCTCCCTTTTTTGGAGAGGATTTGCCTTTTAATTTCCAAAGCATATTAGGACATATTAGTTTTATCCACGTGACACTATTTTAATGTTTAAAATGCAGACTGTTGGTCACTCAAAAATATCCCAAAACTGTTTCTGTATACCAAGTTCACACATACACTCAATGTCACATGATTATCTCATTTTCTTTTTCTGAACTTATACAGTTAAATCAAATTATCAAATTAATAATCAAAGTAATACAAATTACCAAACGGGTGAATGCGTATTTTTACAGAAAATGTACAGGATGAAGCTTCTGATTTTACTGTTTACTTTTGCTTTGACTTACAGTATGCTAAAAAAAAAGTTTGCTAACAAGCATTGTTATCATAATTTTAGTAGAAATTACTAACATTAGTTGGAAAATTATTACCAAACAGCACAGACAGACAAGAATGCATCTTCTGTAAGTGTCAACAATCAACTCTGGCGCCTAGACTGCAGCTCTGTACAAGAAGTTTGGGCAAAGGAAAAATGGTCGTGCCCAACTGAGTCTGGTTTGTCAGTTTTTTTTCCTTCACATTTTCAGTTGGTTAAGTTCGTCATTTGTTCCTCGCCACTGTCACAACTGGGTTGCTTGTTGGCTGCGCATCGATGGATTTGCTCTTTAGTGTTTGGACTTTCTGCAGTGGCATTTAATCACTGAACAGAGAACTTCTATGTTAAACTGCTTCGACACGATCTTACTTGTTAAAGCGCAAAAGAAATAAAGATTAAATTAATTGAATGAAACTAGAAAGCTCTATAGTTGTGGGACTGAGCTTTTTTTTAATCTAAACCAGGGGTGACCAACCCTGCTCCTGGAGATCGACTGTCCTGCAGATTTCAGTTGCAACCCATATCAAACACACCTGCCTGTAATTATCTAGTGCTGTTCAGGTCCTAATTAATTGGTTCAGGTGTGTTTGATTAGGGTAGGAGCTGAACTCAGCAGCAAGGTCGATCTCCAGGAGCAGGGTTGAGCACCACTGATCTAAACAATGCATAGTCATGTGGAGATCATAGAAACAGCTAGATAATCTAGTTCATTGAAAAGTATTGTATTTATTTATTAGTGTTCAGTGGACTTCATCAAATGTTTTGGACACAGATGTCACTCCTTCAGAAAAATAACTTAGCTGGCTTAGAGTCAGGGCTATTTGTATGGTGGACAGAGTACTACCTGTATAGTGTTCCAAATGAGTGACCATTTGAGTTAGGATGATGCCGTAGGGGCTGTTCACACGGGGTGCGCTCTTGCATTGAAAAACAGCTCAACAGAGTGCAACCGACTGGAAATGAATGCAGCTGCCACTAGAGAAAGTTTTTAAAAACTTCTCAGTTTCTAAAAACATGTTTTTTGTGAGATGAAACAACTAAAAACAGCCATAAATTCTGAGACGGAGCAAAATCTAGTGCGGTGCTTCTAGACCAGGGGCTACCAAAAGTTATTTTTATTATTATTATTATTATTATTATTATTTTTATTTTTATTTTTATTTTTATTTTTATTTTTATTTTTTTATTTTTTTATCATACAATGAAAGAAACTTAATTTGTATTTTCAAACTACAAACCAATCAAGATGTAAGATGTTAATGTTGATGTTGTTCCCAATAACTTTTTATTTATTTATTTTTATTATTACTAGAATTGAAATAATATAGAATTAAAATTTTAAATCTTCTGGAATCACAAAATTACTACTGCTAATTAAAATATATACTAGGAGTCCCAGTTTTTGTTAATAAAATAAGCATACAAATTTGTAACTAAGCAAAATTATCAGTCATGAAACACTACTAAATTACAACACTAATTACAAATATACTAAATGTTGTCGTTGTTTTGAAATGCTACATAATTACATGTGAAACTTTTAAAGGAATTGAACATATCACCAAAAAAAGACGACTTTAAAACTACAAATTGAGTGAAGACCTAAAATCATCCTACCCCCTAAATTAATATTTTGGTTCTTCGGATCGGGGCGACATGGTGGCTCAGTGGTTAGCACTGTTGCCTCACAGCAAGATAGTCACTGGTTCATGTACCGGCTGGGCCAGTTGGCATTTCTGTATGGAGTTTGCATGTTCTACCCGTGTACGCATGGGATTCTTCCAGGTGCTCCGGTTTTATCCACAGTCCTAAGACATGCGCTACAGGGGAACTGAATAAACTAAATTGAGCATAGTGTATGTGTGTAAGTGTGTATGGATGTTTCTCAGTGTTGGGTTGCGGCTGGAGGGGCATTCGCTGTGGTGACCCCTGATTAATAAAGGGACTAAGCTAAAAGAAAATAATTGAATGTTCTTCGGATAAGTATTATTTACATGTAGCATCCCATTGAACTAAAATCTTGATCCTCTAGAATCACAAAATGAATCATAAAATAATTTATGATGAATGAATAAATTTATGACAACTGACATATTATTTTTGAAATATTTCTCTTCCAAAATATGAATAAATTTACCACTAAACATATGGTTGTATTTACATTCTTTATAATTGTTTGTTTGTCAAAACTTAAAAATTATTTAAATATATTTACAAGAGTATTTAATTTAGATTCTTAAACTCTTCTCAATTATACTATCAGTCAATTGTTAAACAATAAAACGAATCAGATTTTTTTTCCTGTTATTTCACACTTCAACTTTCTAACCATTAACTGTTGCTAATTATAATTCCAACAGAAATATACAAGAAAACATCTCCAGTACGAGGGCCGTTAAATACAGAGTTAGACAATGGGGGGGCCTGTAAATCAAACATTTTGTGAACCTCTGATCTAGTGCATGTTTACACTGAAAATAAATACTATTAACAAACCGCACAGATGGACAATAATGCATCTTCTGTAGGCGGCGAACAACTAGGCAGCCCCATAGGTTCTGGGAATGAGCTTTCATGTGAGTTGAGCTTCTTTTAATCAGGAGCCAGGACACTTTAATACGGGGAGGACAGCTGGCTGTCAAGTTTGGTGGACACACTGATGGCCAGCAGTGTGATTAGTTCCATTGTGTTAATCATGGCTCTCAGAGCATCTGTCTGATGACCATCAAAGCAGAAAAAAATGAAAGCCGTTCAGTGAGTCGAGACAACAACACAGAAAATAACAGGACCTGGCCAAGCATCCTTCATGTTTGTGTTTTTTAATCAATCTAAGAGCAAATATTTAGTTGCAAGACCAGATATTCAACAGAAATATGTTTTGTTGCTGCTTGTTAGAAAATTCTAGATATTGCATATTACCAGGTGAAATGTTATGCCTGATATCATCAAATCAGTCACTTACATTTTGCAAACTCTTTACACGTTTACCCAAACAAATAGACATAATGTCATATGATGTTACATGCATAAAATGCTTTTAATGTAATGCGAACGTCATTTTATATCCAACAAAGTAAGCAAACTGACGGGTAAACATATCAGTCATAAACATCACTGATCAAAAAACAATTAATTGATATTATTTGTCGATACAATAATTAGGAGATTAAGTTATATTAGAAAGTACAGTTAATTTGTAATAATAATAATAATAATAATAATAATAATAATAATAATAATAATA
>CAIGQQ010033975.1:3047448-3064313 GCA_903798035.1 Danio albolineatus | reverse complement strand
TATACATATATATATATATAAATAGCAAGTCCAATTGCGTTACTTTGTGGACTCATGGGTGTGCCGGTCTATAAAGGAGGTGTGTTAAGGTGCATTGTTGGTGCGTTGCTATTTTGAGAAACTGAAATAGACTGCGTCATCGACCGAGTAAAAGCTGGTCTAAAGTCCAGTGCAGAGTGCAACAATCTCACTTGAATTTAAAGCAACAAACACCAAAACTGGGCACAACTGGGATTAGAGCCGAAAAGGGGCAGTTCTAAAGCTGAACTGTGGTGACTGGGCAGGGCCGAGAGCCATGGGAACGGAGTGAGTCCTATGGAGGAGCTCTGGAGTATAAAAGATGTAGAGAGAAGCAGTGCAAGACGACAGAGGACCAGGTCTAGACACTTTGTTTTACTTTTGCTTTTAGTTTGGCTGCAGTCTCCATGAAGTTTGTATATTTAATTTTTTCAATATCAAAAGCATTTAAATGTTTGTCAGTTCTCTGCCTCATTTCTGATGGCCAGTAACTTCATTACATGCACATACATACTTATTTTACAGCTTGTAAAAAAGATCATAATAGGTCACCTTTAAACATTAGTGTGACACGTGCACACACAACACAAGCCCTCTTAAATGATGATAGCCTCTAAGTGAGAAATATTGCTCATGCATGATCATCCTCATATTTTCACACTCAGTATGTTTTACCTGTCTGCTTTTGCTCATGCGAACACTTTTTTTTGTCAGTCGTGCTGCCTCTTGATTCTATGAGCCCTTTTCACAAGACTGTTCTGACACATTTAATAGTCATCAGCATCTAAAATCCTTGAAAGTTTTTGATATTTACATATTTTTTTTAACTAATGAACATTAATATGCATTTATGTGCATAGTATATCCTCTTTGCATCAAATTACAAAAAAAAAAAAAATACTGCTTATGCAAGGTGTTTCTAATGCATCGTCTATGACAGTTTTCCGTTTTCTGAAAGTCTTAACACCATCATGTAGTTTTTCTTTTAATAGTTCAGTAAATAGGATTGTAAAAATGAATTGTTGTACTCCCATTCACTGTGTAAAGACTGGGCTTTAATAAAGTATGATGGTGAAAAACTGTACATTTCTAGTCAAACCATCCTTCTGCAATCTTATACCAAAATCGGGAAAAAGGGCAGTAATAATAGCTAAAAAATATGGGGGAGTGTTGCTATTATATGATTGTATTGTATTAATTAAGTGCTGATGTTTTAAATTAAGAGTAATTTACAAATACCTGAAATTGAGATAATTTAATGACAATATTTATGGTTACAACTGAATTAGTTACAAAATGATAAAACATGAGATGATAAAAACATATGATTTTAGTTGTATCCAGCTAAAAAGTAAAATAAAGGTACCTGGGAGATAGACAGAGAATGGGGGAGAGAGACAAAGACCAGAGAGTAGGCTTCAATGAGAGCTTGATCGCAGTAGAGCCAGAGAAGATGGAAATGAGACAGAGTTTACCACCTATTTTGTATCTTTCTTGCCCATGTGACCAAAGCTCAAATACTGAGACATACAAACTGACCAGCATGTGACCATGTCATAAAACCCCCAATGTCCTCACACATATTAAACAGGTCCTGACCTTATCATTGTCTGCTTTTGGAATCTGTATGGTCTGTCTTGGTGAAAAATACAAGTTTTGCAATATAAACAATGCATGTGATAATTTACACTTAAATGTGCTCTACGATTACCCAACTATGACGTTTTCCGCTACTGAGAAACCCGGAAATGTGAAAAGGGTCTATTTGCATGCACTTCGGCAAACTCCGGTGATGAGCAAGCACTGGCCCTATCAGGTCACTTACAATCCTGTCTACTGTCTGCCGAGCGTCTCTCACACTGCCATCCTTATTGTCAAGCCCTTATACCGACCACGGTTGGTAGATCGCAGTGTTCCAAGGAAACCAAATTCTCGCAATACCTCTTCATTTCAGAGCATCTTATCTTTAAATGGGTTTTGTTGTCTCACATTGATATCAGGGGTAAGATTTCATATAGAACCTGAACATTGCAGTTGGCTACAGTTCTTTGCTTTTATAGTGATCATGGATGCGGGTGGATGTACCTGTGCAGGGCTGTGATGGAGGATTCATCCCCAGTGACCGGTGTTTGATTGCAGGCCATGATTAGAAGCAGCTCTGCCTTTGAGAGACCTCTCCCTTTCCAGCTGACAATATGCATTAAAAAACCCAGCACCTCTGAACCTGTGAACACAGAGCACACACTCAAAATCCTGAGCTTAAGCAGGAACACAACTGCAGCGTAGATTCCCACGCATTCACACTTTTTAATGCTGCTGTCAAAGTTTTCAACATCTCTGTCAAAATCATAAGCGGAATTTATGGTGCTAAAAGAAGGATGCACATTTTGTTTTACTTCACACCATTTTATTTGGAGATGCAAATACAATATTGGGATGATTCGGTTGAGCAAAAAAACTAACTGGAATCATTACTTAATACTTGAATTCGTTGTTCAAGAGTTGTGCTTTTTTGTTGTTGAAAAACTTCAATGCTAACAAATAAAACAGCAAATGTAGCAAGTATTTACTGATAACCCTGAAGTCGTGGTCTTAAAATCACAAGTCCTTGTAAGATGAGAGTACAAATGTAGTAAATAACAAAGAAGAGTCTCAACTCTCAAGATCAAGGCCAGTCTTGAGTCACATAATATTATCATAAAAAGCATTAAGTCTTGTTTGGTGCTTACATTTTTGTGAAGATTCCAAGCTGATCTTGCAAACACATTTAACTCCATTAACTATCTGTCACAGTCTAGAACCCAAGACACTGTGACTGACACACACACATCACATTACAATTTATACATTAATCTTTGTTGTGTTATCTGTATTGTGCATCTGTGTGTTTGTGTAATGTGCATAGGTTGTTTTTTTGTCTAAGTTTAGCATTGTGTTTATTTAAATATCTCTATTTCATTTAAAACAAATAACCCATATCATCTTCCCATTCACACTGAAATAACCACAGACACATTTTCTTTTAAACACAATTTATTAACCAAACATAGAAAGATTACATACACTTACCAGTTTTCATCCCTCAACACCAAACCTGTTCACATTACAAACAAAGCCATTTATACAGTCTTTTCCCGCCTTACATCAGAGCAACCATTTTTCATGACATCATCAGGGTCACAACCCCTGGTCTATGATAAATCACTGTTCTGTTGTTTATATTTGTATTGGTTGTGTGTTGTGTTGTATTTTGAGTATTTTGTATGTGCATTTATTTACTTGTAATCATTTATACTTACGTTTAATGTCTTTTTATGTATTCGTTTCTCCACATGTTAACCCACAACCTGAATAATGGTTTAACCCATGGGCGGGGCCAATAATATAAAATGGCCCCCAAACCTTCACTCTGTGTGGGAAGTTGTAGGAGTAGGTTGTGTGGTGAGATAGAGAGTACATATTCAACAGATTATTTGTTCAGGTCATTTTTATTGATTTAGCTGAACAACCCTGTAAATATTGTATAGTTTATTTTTCTTTATTGTTATTTTGTCACTTTCACCTTTTTGCTGGATTTTTTTCTTCACTTTGTGTCAAATAAATCACACTTCACTTTCAACCACGGCATCTGTGACACTTTTTGCCTCCATCCTCCCGGTCAATCCTAACACTATCCTATTTTTAAAGGCATTTGTTTGTATTAGATAACCAATGAGAGATCTCAGAGAGGTTCTTAAAACTCAGTTGCTTTAATTGAGTTAAATAATCGAGAATATGAAATTGAATACAAAGTGGAAAACATATGCCAAAGTAGTTTGTGGTTCATTCTGCTGTGGCAACCCCTAGAAAATCAGGGAGTACACCTGAAAGAAAAATTAATAAAGTAATTGAGAATATATATAGATGCCATGGTGACGTAGTGGGTAGCACGTTCACTTCACAGCAAGAAGGTCGCTGGTTCGAGCCTCGGCTGAGTCAGTTGGCATTTCTGGAGTTTGCATGTTCTCCCCGTAGTCGTGTGGGTTTCCTCCGGGTGCTCCGGTTTCCCCCACAAGTCCAAAGACATGTGGTGAATCGGATGAGCTAAATTATCCGTAGTGTATGTGTGTGAATGAGTGTGTATGGATGTTTTCCAGAGATGGGTTGCAGCTGAAAGGGCATCCGCTGCATAAAACATATGCTGGATTGTTGGCGGTTCATTCCACCGTGGCGACCCCAGATTAATAAAGGGACTAAGCCAAAAAGAAAATAAACGAATGAAAATATATAATGTTTTATTTTCTACCATGAGCACCAAAGAGATGAGCACCTATGCTTGTAGTTTAGCTTTCAATTTGATGTTGTGATGAATTAATATAAAATATTATGTCTATTAGGGTGGGACGGTGGTTCAGTGGTTTGCACTTTCACCTCACAGCAAGAAGGTCACTGGTTCGAGTTGGGCCAGTTGGCCTTTCTGTTCCGTGTTCTCCGTGTGTTCGCGTGGGTTTCCTCTGTGTGCTCCAGTTTCCCCACAGTCCAAAAACATTCGCTATTAGGGGATAAACTAAACTGGCCGTAGTGTACTGCTGTGTGTGAATGTGAGAGTTTATGGGTTTTTGCCCAGTATTGGGTTGTGGCTGAAACAGCATCCGCTGCGTAAAACATATAGTTGGTGTTTCATCCCACTGTGGCGTCTTCTGAAATTGAGACTAAGCCGAAGGAAAATGAATGAATTATCACTTTTATTTAGTTACCTGATTGTCTTTGACCAAAATGGATGTATTAAGTATTAGTTTTTAAACAAAATCTTAAAGCAGACAAGGTTTTATTTGTCTAATATTTATATGACCTAAAATAAAACGTAGCTTAAAATATAAATGGCTTGAGACACAGCTTTGTTACTGAAAATAAGTTTATACTTTGTACAAATCCATGATCAGGAAAAGCACATTCTGATCTTAAAGAGTATTTTGTTGCATATGCCCCTTTGAGTCATCAATACTTCTGGTTAGTTTTTCATATTTCTGGTTCAATTGTAAACGCAGATCTATCACAAAATGTTTTTAGAAACAGTGCATTGACTGAAAACCACAGTGCTTCGATGTTGGTTTAATGGAGTTATAACGTTGCTGTACAGATAAATTCAGTTCAGTTCAAATTTACAGTAGTTCTGCAAGAAGAGAATACGACACCCCTAAAGTGAGCAAATCCAAGAAACTCTCTAAAAGTTTAAGAAAGAAAACTTGAGGAATCAATATGCAATCACATTTGGCCAATTTAAATGCCACTTTGGATTATATTTTAGAAAAGTATCACTTACAGATTTTGTATATAACATGACTCACGGTAGACTGGGGACTTTTCTATAAAATCCTGTTCATTAGTTTGGGCACATTGGCGTCCTCCTGCAGCTATATTTTCTGCTTTTAAGGCATCCTCAATTTGCCGCAGAAGACGCTGATGAATTTTGACATGTTTATGTTTGCGGTTTGGTGTCAGGCAGGCGGCTTTTTACCTCCACCTGACAGTGTTGCATCACTTGTCTTCCGAAAACACTTCTGAAAATATTCCTTTGGGAGGCATCGCTCCATCAAAAGATGCAACAACATTTCAGATGTTTGGAAGGAGCGAGTAACGCTCCCCTGCAACTCTGATACAGTATACTGCTGATGCGCCGCTAAAAGAAATTGGCAAGAAAAATGAACAGCTTTCTATTTACACTGACACTCCCAGTAGAGTTTTGACAACATTTGACAGTCACATCATGAATAAAATCTTAATTTCATGCACTGATTGAGAGATGACTGCTGCAGTCCTTACAGAAGTAGTATTATGGACATATGTTTTAAAAGTAATATCAGTAGCAATATCATTACCCTGAAATATTTTCTGTAATGAAACAGCCACATCAAGGCCAAAACTATGCATATCCCTGGCAAACTCTTAAAGTTATACTTTCATTCATTCATTTTACTTTGGCTTAGTCTCTTTATTCATCAGAGGTCGTCACAGCAGAACGAACCACTAACTTATCCAGCATATGTTTTACACAGCGGATGCTCTTCCAGCCAAAACCCAGTACTGGGAAATATACATACACACTCATTCAAACACATACACTACAGCCAATTTATTTGATTTTTTCTTTTGGACTGTGAGGGAAACCAGAGCACCCGCAGAAAAACCCACGCGAACACGAGGATAACCTGCAAACTGGAGCAGAAGATCTTTGGGCTTCATTTCTATCATTTTAGACAGGGTCAGGCCAGGGTCGGGCCGGGCTCAGGCTTGTGCTCCAGCTTGTGTGGTAAATGAACGGTCATTTGACGCATTTCAATTAGTGCGAGAAAGTAATCAAATCATTTTTAACATCAAAACGGTGCAACGGTGAAACAAACGATGAAGTCAAAAAGAGCGAATTTTGCAGAGTGGGAAAATGTGCAGCCAGCTGACAGGGAAAATGACGAGGTCACTTGCTACATTGAAACCGCTGTCAAGGAAAATGAAATGGATGTTCTTGGCTGGTGGAAGATGAACAAACAATCCTACCCAACACTTGCAAAATTAGCCAGAGTAGAAATACTATGCATCCCAGCCAGTAGCAGCAGCAGTGGAAGGGTGTTCAGTGCTGCTGGATGCACAATCAGTGAGCGCAGGACCGCACTAAAGCCATTTACAGTGGATTAATAAAAAATTTTATTCTATAAAAACACGTTTACAAAACCTAATCTTGGTGAGTAAAGTATAATAATTATATCATAATTATAACTAAATATTAATTAAATCATAAACGCATAATATAGACAAAGTATATAGGCTAATGTTGGCATTATTCTTTAATTATTCAGCTTCACCGTCACCTTAAGGTCGGATTGTGAAGAGAAGTGGCGAAACAAATCCAGCAGAGCCTCATAGCTTAGAATTTGTTTTAATTTGATGGCTAAGTGTATGTACCTAAGCCTATTTAGAGTGCTGAGATGTTACAATATTAAAGAGGACTTATTTTATTTCTTTGTTCCAAGTTCTAAGTGGCCTATACGTTTGTTATGAATAGATTATGTTAAAACGAGTATAAACGACTCACTCTTGAAAAAAACACAAAAGAGCTGTGTGCTTGTGTATATTTAAATAATGTCTGGCTGTAAACAGGTTCGGGCTTTTAAAAAGCTGTCAATCAAAATGTGCTTGTCGGGCTCGGGCTGAATTCTGTCGGGCCTAACTTTTATGGCCCGATTACATCTCTAATGCAAACTCCACAAAGAAATGCCAACTGACCCAGTCAGTACTCAAACCAGTGACCTTCTTGCTGTGTGGCGACAGTGCAAACCACTAACTTCTTATTCAACCAGCATTTTTTTTTCTGGTAAACAAAAATTATAAATAAAAAAATGCTGGCTTTTCCCCAAAAAATAATAAGACGATGTACAAGAGGCATCATAGAGGAAAAATAATATTTCTCCATTTTATTTACCTTTGAACAAAAAAAGTATTTTTTTATTTTTAAATGTATTTATTTATTTATTTATTTATTTATTTATTTATTTATTTATTTATTTATTTGTTTGTTTGTTTGTTTATTTATTTAAGATATAGAATATAGATAAGCAAATACATTATACTTTTTGTTATTTTATTCCAGCAGATATCTGTTATACTTATTTCCATGTATTTTTGGCCAGATAAAAGGGTTGTGTTTCCTCCCAGCCTTGCTGCCTCCTCTGTTGTTTAATTGCCCTTTGATCATGATGTCTTGAGATTTGAAATACCACAAAGATCCATCATGCAATGAGCCGTGTGAGCGATACTTAATATTTCCATTGATGTGAGAGTTTTGGATGAGTGGAGTATTAATTATAAGCTCGATGTCATTTGAGAGCCTGTGATCATACAGCTATAAATAAACAATAACGAAACAATAAACTACAACTCTATTTAGATGATTGTGCTTCAAAGCACAGATTGCTGAAATCAACATCCCATTCTCTTTTTTTTTCTTGATAACATGCCTTAAATATGAATGCTTTTTTTATTATTGCAAACATTCACATTTAACCAAAACGAACAATAAGAGCTGCTTTGGCTAAAAGCTTTTATAGTCAATTTGCATACTATTAATCCTAAATAGGCATTTGTACAACTTATTTTTAGACATTGCCGTCTGTTATATATATGCAAATAGAGTGTCAAAGTGGGGTTAGATACCATGTCAAACACTTATATACTTGAAATGTTTTGTAACGTCTTCCAGTCAGGTTATAGACCTCACTGAGTATCAACACAAACCACTACATGCGCATGAGGACGTGACCCTGTTATATCATAAGCTTTGTAATTGATTACCTGCCATACTGACTCTGACTGAGAGATATTTCCTGTTCAGAGATGTTGTTGCTTGTTTTCACATAATCCTTTTTTTAACACTCGAAATGCATTTAGAGTCAAACCACCCTCTTCGTTTTCATGGCATACTATCTTTGTCTCAGTGTTTCTGGGACACAGCAGACAGCTCGGATGAATGACCTCAGCCACGGCATTGATCCACACACGATGCATGCCAGTGTACACATAGACTTGTCATGCCAGTATCTGAGTAGGCTTCCAAACTGCAGCCAAATCGAGACCCAGAGGCAGAACTTCAGCGGAGCAAAAGCTCATAACAAACCAGAGAAGGACATTATTCAACAGATTGCAGAGTAATTGGCGTTTATTGCATGTAGCTATGATATTAAATAAAAACAACTACCATTTATAATGAAGCTCACTGAAGCACAGTCAGTGATGGAGGATATATGATAAAAGATAGCTCTCCAGATCAGAGGCGGAACTGGACTTTCAGTATCTGGGAACAAGTCAAAAAGGAATTTGATAGAAAGGGGTCCAAAGTTGTTCATAAAACATTTGGCTGAAGCTAAAGATGTTTTCTTGTGTGCTTACTTGGCTGAACCTGAATTTAAAAAAACAAACAAAAACAAAAAGAGGCTGAATAGACTTAAGTAGCAAAAAAAGAAAGAAAGAAAATAAAACTAAATTAAATGAGATAACAAATTTGGTCCAAATAATATTAAAGAGATCATTCAAAACTGAAGATTTTGTCAGAATTTACTCATCTTTCACTTGTTTCTTCTGATGAAGATTGAAGAATGCTGTAATTATTGTCTGCCATAGAATTAGTTTGTCTTGCTAAGGTTAATAGTTACAGGCAAACTATTCCTTTAAAATTAGACCCAGATGAAAATAAGGTTAAGGGGGCTAAGTGTAGTGTAAACCGCACTCAAGTGATGTACTAGCAACCGAGACTAAATGCTATGAACTTATCAGTCCACCAGTGTCCCATGCTGGTAAATGCCAAATCAAATCTTGCCTGTAGAGCAGTGGTTCTCAAATTTTTTCACCAGGTACCACCTCAGAAAGAAATTGTCTCTCCAAGTACCACCAAAATGACCAGTATTAAAATACAGTAGCGTAGTAGGCGTTATTAAGCAGCTGCAGCACTGCACAGTTCAAAAACGAGATAAATGAATTCCTATTATTAAGAATATGTATTATTGTCAGCCACTTTAAACAATATAAATAGTTTGAACATTAACTGTGCTTGCAGACCAAAAAAACGTCACTGTTTAAATTAAAATGTGCTTTTAAAAGTAATTTAAAAATGGCACTGTTCTTAAAAAGTAAAAAGAAAACTGATGTACATGTGAAGTATTAATGTATAGTAGCCTATTCATCAAAACCTGAAAATGCAGCTTGAACCTGATGAATATATGTCATACACGTATACATTTTTAAATACATTTTGATATATGTTGCATGTACAGATGACATATTGGTACTTCTATACATAAATGTGTTTTTAAAAAACGGCATGTTAAAACTAAAGTGTGAAGGTTGATGGGAAATAAATTATCTTTATTTTCACAAAGTAACATATTCCTAAAGCGTATTTAACTGATATGGTACTTTCTATAAGTTTTGTATGGTTATTATGAACTGTAAATCGCGGAAATTCTGCTATACTGTAGGTTGCCCAGCTTTCGCAATATGTATCCACCTGTCTTATTTTCCACCTATGATCGGACTGATGAAATTGCATAAACAGCACGCATGCTCTCTGTCTGCCTGCGCGTCGTGCATTAAAATCCTTTAACGCACGGCATACACATATACAGTGCTTGACCAATTCATACGTTCAGTACTCCTGAGTTTGCAGCAACTGAAAACCCAAGTTGGACTGGTCTGCTGAAGGGCTTCTCTAGCGCGTGTGTATCCGCTTCGCGCAAGCGCTGCGCGCCTCTTTCTTGTCCTCCGCCCCAAGCTTTTTGCTTGATATTTTTTAACATCTGATGACGCAATGCACTAAAGTCAACATTTTAAGCACTCCTGTGTACTCGTACGCTTCAGGGAACAGCCAATGCTGTCTGATAATGGTGTTATCGTACGTGTCAAAGGGTTAAAAAGGTGTGTTCATTTTATTCTTTTATTTTTCAGCGATTCTTCCGCGTACCACAGTTTGAGAACCACTGCTGTAGAGGATCAAGTAGAATCAGAGGGGTTCAATTGGTGCCGTGACCCAGATAGGACTGAGGCTCAGGCCAGTTGGTAAAAGCTGTGTGGGTCAATGTGACTCCCCTGATCTCAAGAGGTGCACAAGCTGATCTACAACTGTAGTTTACAAAACAAAAAATAAATAAAAATAGCAGAAAGATACAAGTAGAAGAAGCAAATGAGAACACAATTTTACCATTGCAGGTTTTTGAGGCGTATTTTTTTATTTCAAGGATTATATTACTGTCATTACAGTATTCACCTTTTTTTTTTGTCAGTAATAACAGCCTGCTAATCAATATAAACTCAACGGCCACTTTATTAGGTACACCTCTCCATCTGCTCGTTAACACAAATTTTTAATTTTCCACAGTGTACCCATCTTCTCATGGCTACTTCCAGCAGGATAACGCGCCACGTCATAAAGCGCAAATCATCTCAGACTGGTTTGTTGAACAGGACAATGAGTTCACTGTACAAAATGGCCTCCACAGTCACCTGATCTCAACCAAAAGAGCACCTTTTGAATGTGGCGGAATGGGAGATTCGCATCATAGATGTGCAGCCAACAAATCTGGAGCAACTGCATAATTCTATCAAGTCAATATGGACCAAAATCTCAGAGTAATTTTTCCAGTACATTGTTGAATCTATGCCTCGAAGGAGGCAGTTCTAAAGGAAAAAGTAGATTAAAATCAGGTACTAGTAAGGTATACCTATAAAAATGGCCAATGAATGTGTATATGACACCATTTTCCAAAATTAACAAATAAATTATAATAACTGCATATCTTTTTAAATACAGAAATGCAGGTTTATCATAACTGTGATGTCATGCATATTCATATGTGTTCAGTCTATAGCAGGGGTGCTCAACCCTGTTCCTGGAGATTTACCTTCCTGCAGAGTTCAGCTCCAACTCTAATCAAACACACCTGAATCAATTAATTAGGACCTGAACAGCACTTGATAATTACAAGCAGGTGTGTTTGATATGGGCTGCAACTGAAATCTGCAGGAAGGCAGATCTCCAGGAACAGAGTTGGTCAAGCCTGGTCTATGGCATAGGCTACAGACTGAACACCCGAGGGCCATAACTCTGCACACCGTTTCTCCAACCCTAATCAAACACACCTGATGCAACTAACCAAGGTGGTCAAGCCTACTAGGAACTAGTAGTATTAAGTTGGACTTGCTTGGAGCTAAACCGCAGAGTTGTCGCCCTCCAGGAATTAGGTATATAGGCATGAATAAATATTTTACAGCCATGCAAAATAAAATAAAAACAACACACACACAGCAGCGGACTACAGCACTGTACAGTATGTGCACAGCCTTTTTTTTTTTTTTACAAAGACATTCTGCAGTAGTGGTCTGACATGCATAATACAGCGTTTTAATCATTTTTACAGATCTGTATAAACGGAGATACTTTTGACAACTTTTTTATATGTGTACGAATTCTTAAAATGCGAAGGAAAACCTTGTTCTGTTTTTTGTACACAATTGCCTTGTATGCCAGAACTTAGCAGTTTTATTTTTAGCTTTCTCTGCAAAATGATAACCATAATGCGTTTCCTTCAATGCTAAATCAACCCCCAGTATACAATGATGTATAACCGAGAGCACTCTTGTTCCTAACATCTTCATTACAGTTAGAACACCTTTGTTTATGTAGATCACTACCCACGTAGGTAATAGACAGCAGTGACACTGAAAAACTTCAGCATTCAAATGGTTTTTAATAAAGAGAAAAAGAGGGCAAGCTCTAGCTGTCTAAGTATGTACAGAGCATGACATGTACCTCTTAGGATGGCATGCCTTAATCTCATTAGTTAGAAAATGAAGTCTTGATTATTGGCATGTTGTCAAGCATAACCACCCCCATTACTGGTGGCAGGCAGCCTGTTCATCTGTGCCTTTGACAGATTCAGTGTGCACATCCAGAAGGCAGCACCAGCTAATAAACGTCAACATGAATACTGAATATATCTTATTCACATCCCGGTAAAAAAAAAAAAAGTGTAAAGGTGTATTTATAATACACAGACAAGCTGCTAAATCTGAGTATATCACATCACAGGTAATTAACCATCTAATGGTAGAATTACACAGGGAAAGAAAAGATTAACGCAGTTTGTTGTGAATAATGACAAAAGCTTTATTTTTAACATTTCTAACATTTAATCTTAGACTTAAACACCTTTTTAACTACACTACAATGTGTTTGTTTTTAATAAGTCTGCAAAGTACACAACAAAAATTTGTATGCTCTGAAGAAAATGTAAGTGATACAAATAGGGTTGGGCAATATTGCAAAAAAAAGAAAAAACATCACGACATTATGTTTTATATCATTCGATTTCGATAATTATTGAATATTTTTAACAATATGCACAAGCCTTTTCGGTCAACTTAAAAACATTATTTGGCTCAACTTCAACCTCTGAAGTTCAATAAACTCAAAATTCCTTTGCAGCCGATTGTTGTAATTAAGTTAACTCAACTTTTTATTTTTTACAGTGTAGACCACTAAGGAATAGTCCATACCTTCAATACAATAGCATAATTTCAGCACAGTTTATGGCAACTTTGTTTTATTGTTTGACAGATAAAAGTTGGAATTTCAATCATTTAAAAAAATTTATGAAATTTATGTGAAGTTCTAGACCAAAGATTTTAGCAAAAAGGGTAACTTTCAAGTCATTCCTTTCAGGGTTTCCCATGTTTTTTTTTTTTTGTTTGTTTTTTTGAGGTTTTATCCCTCAAGGGTCATTTACTCAATCATGTCATCTGTAGTGTCTGTCAGCATAAACACCGCTGAGAAGCTCCATCTGGGAATTCAAAAATATTTTTTCAAGCAAGACACTGAATTGCCTCCGCTTACATCAGTCTTCAGATCTTAGAAAGAGAGCACCTGTGAGCAAACTGCTAATTATTATCTAACAGTTCATTCAAAATATCAATCTCACTAATTCATCTTTAATGTCATCTTGCCCTGAAAGTCATGGTTATTCATGGAAAGAAGCCTTGAAAGAGGATGATTCGCAAATGTAACTCACTCAGTAGAATACTGACCAAGCAGACACCTTCTTCTTGTCCACTGTATCTGAGTATCTGTTCGTGAACCACCGACAGCAAGCTAACATACCACACTACTGCATTATTAACCACACCAATAGAAAAAGGAAGAAAAAAAAAGTGAGAAACCACTTAGGAATGAGGAATCCACTGCTACCTAATAAATCTGATTCTTGTCAAATATCAAATTTACAGCCTTGTGTTTGGATGAAAGCGGGCAATCATTTACATCTTTGAGCAGCGTTTTGATTGCGGCTGAATGTTCACACCCAGAATAAATTCTCCAAGAGCTTTGAAATCTGAAGGAAAGCAGCAGATATCCGGTGAAAGCTAGATGAGCCGTTCTTAAATTATTCATAACTCACACTCTCTTCCATCAAAGCCTTTGAATGGATACACACAACAAATAAAAGCCCTGGAATTGTCTCCCTCATAGCAGTTCTGATGTGTGGCTTATAACCGTTAGTAATTTTAAGCAGGGTAAGTATGAGATTTTAAATGTTCACGGCACATTTCCCAAGTGCCACTTTCATTTTATTTTTCAGCCCATTGATTTGTTCGTCTCATCTTTGCACTTTTTTAAAATTCCAAACAGCTTTGAATTTCTTTTATCTGTTACTTGTAATAAGTGGGAATCAAATCTACTTTTTTTTTTTACATTCCCACATCACTATCTTTATGGGGACTTCACATAGATGGCCAGTACAGACTGTGCGAATGGAGGCAAAGAAGGTCACTGGACTGCGAAGTTGTTGCGAAGACACTTTGAGGCTTGATTTATAGTGCAAAACACTCTCACAGAGCATCAACAGGGCTATTATACAACGAAAATACATCAAAGAAATAAATAAACTAGACAATATTTACAGAAATGCATTGTGTCAACTGACAATTAGCTGCACACACTTTTCCACACACCTTTTATTCTGACCACAGTCATGCTACATGCCATGTCAAATGGTTGTACGGTGGCCTTCTTAAATTTCCGGCCCCACCTTTGGACTATACCATGCTACTGTCACTGGCCACCGGCGCCTAGACTGCAGCTCTGCTCAAGACATTTGGCCATAGGAGAAATGGTTGTGCTCAACTGAGCCTGGTTTCTCTCGAGGTTTTTTTAATTCTTCACTTTCGCCTAGAGGTGAAGTTTTTTTCTTTGTCATTGCCGCCACTGGCTTGCATAGTTCGGGACCTGTAGAGCTACGTATCGATGGATTTGCTCTTCAGTGTTCGGACTCTCAGTAAACTGGACTGACACGGTTTCAATTTACTAATCTTCTATGTCAGTGGTTCTCAAGCTTTAGTCTCCACGTACCACCTCAGAAATTGTCCCTCCTAATACCACCATAATAACCGGTATTGAAGTACAGTAGCATAGTAGGCCTAATTAAGCAGCTACAGCACTGCACAGTTCAAAAAAGAGGCAGATTAATTCTTCTAATTAACAATATTTGTTATTGTCAGCCACTTAAATAAAAGGTTTACCCTATTAAAATCAATTTACTGATCACAACGGTGTTATCGTACGCGTCAAAGGGTTAAAAGTGTGTTCATATTTTTTACTTTAATTATTCAGCGATTCCTTCAAGTACCACGACAAGGAAGCTTGTGTACCACTACGCGTACCACAGTTTGAGAACCACTGTTCTATGTGAAGCTGCTTTGACACAATCTACATTGTAAAAGCGCTATAGATATAAAGGTGAATTGAATAGAACTGTATACTGTAGGTCAGGGGTTCTCAAACCCGGTCCTGGAGTCGGGTGTCCTGTAGATTTTAGCTCTAACTTGCCTCAACACACCTGCAAGGATGTTTCTAGAAAGCCTAGTAAGAGCTTGATTAGCTAGCCCAGGTGTGTCTGATTGGGGTTGGGGCTAAAATCTGCAGGACACCGGACCTCCAGGACCGAGCTTGAGAACTCCTGTTGTAGGTCATACCAACATGTTGTACATTTATACTTGTCTCTTTTCTTTTAAATGAAAGTAATCATGAAACAATCTCTTTATAGTATTTCCTATAAAACAACACAAAACACACATCGCCATGGGGAAATAAGGAGGCCATACAAAATGTCAGCTTTAGTTGAATGCTGGGTAACCTATCAATAGTTTACAGAATTAAGCAAAATCTGAAAGAAATGGGCATTTTCATGTGGTCTTTTTATTTTAAAATACCTATTTTATACTGTTTTAAATACTATTACACTATAAACATCATTTGACGTAATATTTTTTAAAGTTGGTTCACCTAGACCACGTCTTTGGAATGGTGGGGGAAAACGGAGCACACTGAGGAAACACTGGGAGCACGGAGAGAACATGCAAAATCCACACAGAAAATCCAACTCACCCAGCTGAGGCTTGAACCAACAACCTTTATGCTGTGAGGACATGGTGCTACCCACTGCACTACCATGACGCCCTAATGTAAATGTATTTGTTTTTTTGTGCAAATGATTGTAACAAATTATAAGGAATCAATAATCCCTAGTAGTTTTTTTTTCTTTGAGACACACACACACACACCAAACACACACATCCCAAAACGTTGCTTTCATGCAGACCGTACAATCAGTTTCCTGACCCATATCCTACAGTTTTCAGGAAATAGGTCACCCTTTCCCCCCCAGTCTCTGATGAAAGCAAATAGAAAGACACTTGTGTGCATTGAGGTACAGTATAATGTGTACATTGTCATAACAGAGTCTGAAAAGCCTACATCAGCCACTTCCCCAGATCAGCATCCTGGAGTCTGACACAATGGGGCTGCAGTGCCGTCACTCATCTTATAACGTTGTTAATTAAAACAGAACCACCGGAGAAGAACGTGCTACTGTAACCAGCCCACCAGATTTCAAATAAACCGTCTGAGAAGAAAGGAACGAGAAACCTTCGACAAAATTCACTGACACCTCTCCGACAATGAGGTTTTTAAACTACTGTACTGTATACTGTATGTTTATGAGGAAAATGATTAGGCTTTTAGGAAAGAATAAACCAGCTTTTTACAACCCTTTTTCTTTCTGTTTGCATGGGAGTCAATCAGGAAATAATAATATTAATATAAATAATAAAAGTACAAAAATTAAATATGTTTATTATAAAATGTTCTCTTGATAATACTTATATTTATGCATCTACTTTTATTTATAATTTTACTTATGTACACCTCAAATGTTCATAAAGGTATTATTATTACTACTATTATTATTATTATTATTATTATTATTATTATTATTATT
>CAIGQQ010033975.1:2985679-3007448 GCA_903798035.1 Danio albolineatus | reverse complement strand
GCACATTTTATGACAAGAGTTCCATGGAAAACAAAGAAATGTTTAACCATTTACTGCATAAATGATGACAATACCCATTACGTAAATTTTTGTCATGAATGTCAGTGAAAATGCAACTTTGTCAACAGCCGATTTAAATATGTCTTTTCGTGTTGCTGCGTCTCAGACTGTGAGAAAATAAACAGAAACTACTCTGAATCCCAACATCTTTGAATCTGACGGACTGTGTCATGAACTAAATCTTGATATTTCTATTTATTTAGAGTCACGAAAAAGAATAAACCTACAGACGGCGAGAGGCCAATGTTTAGGGCACAGAGCCTGCAGGTTTGTTTGAGCGAGCTGACAGAAAAGTGCAGAAGAGAGAAGAAAAAAAAGAGAAGACGAAGTGGGTGAATGTAGACTTTTCCGCTAAAAGGTAACAGCAGTAGGTGTACGACTAAAGTGGCGGGGGGTGAGTGAGCAAAGGTCGACAGTATATTCAGGGAGCAGCAAGTCTCCTGAAGTACCGGGTCAAGATTGTTTGCCAGTCTTGTGAGGCGAGAGCTTTCGGCAAGATCAAACACATTTCAGAGAAGACTTGTAGAGCAGATTCTCTGTGAATAAGTGTGGGGTATTCATCAGGGAGTGGTGGTGCGCCACGACTTCATCCAGATAATTGCCCAGTGGACCTGAACGAGGGCACAAAACTATAATGCTTTAGCTTAGCAGGGTGGGCTGGTGATTTAAAAGACAGAATAGAAGGCTCGGAAAGGTGTCAGATGAGTAACCACTGCTCTCCCTCTCTCTCTCGTGACTAGAAAAGTGTGGATGCAGTGAAAAATCTGTAAAGTAACTGAAGCTTTTTTGAGTGTCTGAAGATGAAGCTATCTTGTGATTGTACAGTATCTTCTTTACAAGATGATACACAGTGACCAAAGAATCCAAGGCTTAGGGAGAAGATACCTGGACAATGTTTGGAAAGGGAGAAAGAGAACAAATAATTACGTATTTTATCTTGAGTGGTTGTTTTATTATTGTTATTACTTATTAGGCTACTTATAATAAGAATACTTGTTATTCATTCATTCATATTCCTGAATGAACTTCTAACTACTCCAGAATATGTTTTACGCAGCGGCTGCCCTTCCAGCCACAACGCAGTACTGGGAAACATCCGAACACTCTCACATTCACAGACACATTCATACATTACAGACAATTAAGTTTAGTTGGCAAGCACCCTGAGGAAATCCATGTTAACACAGGTAGAACATGCAAACTCCACACAGAAATGTCAACTGGCCCAGTCGGCACTCAAATCAGCAATATTCTTGCTATGAGGCGACAGTGCTAACTACTGAGCCACTGTGCCACCGGTATTTTAAATTATTATTATTATTATTAATATCAGACTAAATCTTTAAAGTAAATCAGTAAATAAAAAGGCACATTTCATGAAGCACACCAGTTAATCATCTGCAGTATTCATTAATTTATTTGATGGCAAATGTGAGTGTTTTTGGCAAATTATTTGAAACTCCTATTTATGACAGTGCTCAGCTTTCACAATTACTCAACTATGTTTGCAACAATGTGCAAATATAATATAAAATATATACAGTGAACCATAAAAGCATCCATACCCCTGGCAAACTCTGACTTAAAGTTGATTTTATTCAAACAACAAGATTTTTTTCATGGGACCAGAAATGACACAGGCTTCTCCCAGAAGATAATAAGATGATGTACAGGAGGCATCATTGCGGAAAACATGTATTTCTCAGCCTTTATTTACATTTGAACAAAAACTTGAAGTCCTAATTTGCCAGAAGTATGGATACATATTATGTTATGTTATGTTATGTTATATGTTATTCATTCATTCATTTTCTTGTTGGCTTAGTCCCTTTATTAATCCGGGTTCGCCACAGCGGAATCAACCACCAACTTATCCAGCATATTTTTTACGCAGCAGATGCCCTTCCAGCCGCAACCCATTTCTGGGAAACATCCATACACACACATTCACACTCATACACTAAGGACAATTTAGCCTACCTAATTCATCTATACCACATGTCTTTGGACTTGTGGGGGAAACCGGAGCACCCGGAGGAAACCCACGCAACCACGGGGAGAACATGCAAACTCCACACAGAAATGCCAACTGACCCAGCCGGGGCTCGAACCAGAGATCTTCTTGCTGTGAGGCCACCGTGGCTCCCTGTATTGTATTGTATTGTATTGTATTGTATTGTATTGTATTGTATTATATTATATTATATTATATTATATTATATTATATTATATTATTCATTCATTTTCGGCTTAGTCCCTTTATTAATCCGGGGTCGCCACAGCGGAATGAACCGCCAACTTATCCGGCATTTGTTTTACGCAGCGGATGCCCTTCCAGCCACAACCCATCTCTGGGAAACACATCCATACATTCTCATTCGCACACATACTCTATGGACAATTTAGCTTACCCAATTCACCTGTACTGCATGTCTTTGGACTGTGGGGGAAACCGGAGCACCCGGGGGAAACCCACGCAACCACGGGGAGAACATGCAAACTCCACACAGAAATGCCAACTGGCCCAACCGGGACCTGCCCCAACCGGGGATCGAACCAGCGACGTTCTTGCTGTGAGGCGAACGTGCTACTCACGCGCCACCGTGGCGCCCCTATATTATATTATATTATATTATATTATATTATATTATATTATATTATATTATATTATATTATATTATATTATATTATATTAAAAAATAATAATTTAAATTTAATAAAATTTATAATAATAATAATAATAATAATAATAATAATAACAATAATAATAATAATAATAATAATAATTTTATAAATTTATAATAAAATTTCCACTTGTAATTTGTAATTAAAAAGGTATGTTAGCAAATATTTTACATATTTTAAGGACAAGCTTTTTTCTTTTTTTTTTTCAAAACTATTTGACAGAGAATTTGATATCAACAACATACAGAAATAAAAGTAAAAAGCATGCTGCTGTAGTAGTACAGTACCATTTTCCAAAGGTTCATGAACTTAATGGCCCGTTTCCACTGAGTGATAAGTACAGTACAATACAGTTAGGTACGCTGTTCCACTGTCAAAAAGTGAACCATACCATACCACTTTTTGGGCACTCTTTCCAAAGGGTACCTACAGTAGCACAATAGACTACAAAAAGGCAGTGCTAAACACTATTGGTTCACAGACAAACGTCACTAGCACATGCAACAAGCCAAGAAAATGAAAATACAGAACGTGCCATTTTTAAATACACAGCAGAGACATTACATCCTAACAATATATACAAGGCATGGTCGACCCGAGCACAAACAAATCTTGTCCGTATTTGGACCTAAAAACCACAAAAGTGAACTTTTTATAACGATATGGCCCCTGTGCAGCATATTTTTTTTCTTAGAGAAACCTGCAAATTCCTATTCTTATACATATTGGATGCAACGATCAATGCAATTTAATGCTCTGAAATACATACATTTCATGAAGAGATAGTGAATTCCTTTTCATGCAGAGAATTCGTTTAAAAAGAATCATTTTATTGATTCACAGTCAGCTCATTTGAATTAAACACTCAATATGTGATGCTTCTGTTCTTAGAACATTACAAGATTTATGAGTGTGTCTTTCATTTTCTGCAAGACATGCTTAAAATTAGTAATCCATTTCATGTTGTGCCAACTCTCAGAACTTCTTATCATCTTAATATATGCTTATATTTGGATGTATCTATTGCATATGATATCGTGCAATTGAAAGGAGAAAAAAAATCAAAAAACATCAAAATATCTTCTTTTTTCACTATATCTGCTTTCATTTTGAACATATTCTGGGATCTTACATAACTTGAATCTAGAAGACTTTTATGAATCAAATAAAAGCTGTATTCATAGTCATTACTTTCAAACCTTACAATGTTCTGCCTTTTATGACATGGACACTGATTTTTACCATGTTTTACCTGTCAAAAGAGCATAATTGTTTTTATGGAGCAAGATAAAAGCTGCCATGGCAATGTTGTCCTTTGAGACTGTCCTGCCCTGGTCAGAGACACTGTATGTGGGGTATTTGATCTCAATCTAGCGTGAGTCCATGTAGTGTGAGTGGGGTTAATAGAGTTCACTTTAATGATACATGCAATTCCAGCTGAAATGGCACCATGTCACATTCAGCAGAAAAAAAGACGCATTATGCTGTTCATTGACTAAAACTAAACCAAGACATGCCAAATAAACTATAATGCAACTAACACCCTAAATTAAACCATATATTTTAGGTAGAAAAAACAAATATTTTTACTAGTTTAAATAATTCATTTTGGCTAAATTATGACAGAAAATCTATTTTAAGCAGAAAAAGTTTTCCCAGAAATTGTAAGATTTGATCTGCAATGAGTGTGAGAGAGATGGAAGATAACACTAACAACATATTAAACTTTAAAATTGTAATATGTAATGTAAAGTATTATAAATGTTCTACGAGTTCTATAAGTATTAATAAATATTCTATAAAAGTTTTAAAGGTGCAGAATGGAAGTTTGACACCCAGTGGTTGAACTTGGTATTGCACTCCTGTTAAAAAACACATGCAAGCGCAGGTTGCCAGATTGAAAACATCAACAGGAGCATGCATAGAGCCTAAATGCTTATTTAAGGCCTGTTCTGAATAAAAGCAATGGTACGCGATAGAAATAATATTTTCCAAATTATAAGTAGCTTGTTTTGCAAGTTCAATTAAGATTCTCAAAAGAGATCCTTACCAAGCCAAAAATAAAAATAGAAAAAATCCCAACACTGTAATTAGAATAACTCTTTAGGTGTCTATCAAATTATAACACAAGAAACGTGTTGACTAATAAATAATGAGTCCAGAAATCCTGGCAAGACCACCCTGCTCCCCCAAATTTGTCATGGAAATTAGGAAACAGAAAGCAACATTCGGTTTCTGCTAACTGAATCAGGTTCGAGAAATTAGAGCATTAAATGACTTGATTAAGTTCATTCCAATATTCCGCATGGGATGGCAGCCATCAAATTGATTCTGCCGACACAGAACATTAAACACCATGCATAACAAGCAGTGGGTATGATGTGTTGCATTAGCATTTAATTATTTCCGATTGCAATTAAACCGAATTGCGACAAAATAATTTCTCCTGACATTCTTCAAAACTTTTTTTATTTTATTTTCCTATTAATTAAACTGGTAGATAGGGGGAAGAAACATGAACTCAGAGGTAACTCACTTACCCATCAACATGTAGACGATGTAGCAGAAAGCGTGTAAAATTGATCAACCCATCTGTGTGGCACCCTCAGGAATAGCACTTCTCTATCAGTGTCGTTGGCAGGCTGCAAGTGCTAAAATATGATGTGTGCCCAGAAGAGCGTTCCATATGGTGTGTGTATTTTGACAGTGCTGTGACCTTAAGCAGATGTGTCAGTTTTTCAGGTGTGTGTGTTGGTTGAGTGTAGCACCAGTTTTCTATGACATCGCAAACACAGAAACGGCAATTTGTTTAGAATGACATTGCATAGAATCACTGATTTGTTGAACACAGGACATGTAATTCTCAAAATGTGGCATATGGGTAAAAATCAATTCCATTAATGTGAAAGGCCTAAAACATAACAATAATCATGCTAACAGTTAGTTTAAAATGTATTAGAATGCTACAAAAGATGTTATATTATGCCAACAATGGCCCAAAAATGTATTAGGAATATTCAAGTCTTATGCAAATTATCAAAAACATGTAAGGAACATGTTAATCATGCTAATAATTAGTTTAAAATGTATTAAAATGTTACAAAAGATTTTATATCATGCCAACAGTGGCCTTAAAATGTATTAGGAATACTCAAGTCTTGTTTTAAATCATTCGGGACTAGTAAAGAACATGCTACAATGTGCTAATAGTGTGTTAGAATATGCTAAAAGTGTGTTAAAACCTGAATGTGACAAAAATAGTAAAACGCTAACATGCTAAATTTTACAGGAGTCATGCTAAAACATCCTATAAACATGTCAAAACATGATAGCATTGTGTTGAACAAGCTAGCAACATGCTTAAACAGTAGTAGCATGATAAATCTGGAAAAACTTGTGTTAAATGTGTGTTAAAACATACTAGAAACATGCTAAAGTGCTAACAATGTGCTAAAATATAATAGCAATGTTTAAATATGCTATCGACATGAAACAAACACGCTAACAACGCATTCAAGTATTATCAATGTGCTAAAACATGGTAGTAACATATAAATACATGATAGCAGTACATGAAAACACGGTAGCAGTGTGTTAACTTGGTAGCTTAATGCTAAAACTTGATAGCAATGAGGTTGAATGACAGAATGGGCTAAAACCTTTAAAATAACACCTAAGATACCTAAAACTATTTAAATATTATACCTTTGAACTAAAACAATGTAAAACTTACTTATATATTTTTGCTAGGTTTTTAAGTTAATTAACAATTCATCTATAGTTTAAGTATTTTAAGTGCACGTTTTGGAATTTGTTACCTAAGGTTAGAGATTTGAACTTGGCACAAAGTATGTGTGACAGTAATAGCAATAAAACCTACCACTAATAATAAAGAATGAATATAACATTAAGCGCGGGGAGCCTTCTTACAAAATTGATGGCTCATATGTCAGTGATCTAGCACTGCATCGCTGCGGTAAATTTTCCAGTAGACGGATGCTATAAATTATGAAGCCTGTCAATCTTGATTTAGAACATTATCTCTTTTTTTGCTAGCAAAAGAGTATTAAAAATTCATCGGACAGACTGAATGTATACAGCATCAATATTATATTGTGAATGCACTCAACAATGTGGCTAGTATACTAATTTCCTGTAAAAAGCTAGACTTTGGCTAAAAATATGACAAGAGTGTATTTCGTCACCTTAGAATTATAAGTTTCTATCTGACATTTTTGTTGAGTTATTAAAATATTCGTATTAAATGACATCTAACTTACTTTATGGGATTTTTTTCTTTTTTAATTATAAAAAATGTTACACACATACTATTTGCTATATGGAGTGCAAAAACTTTGAAACTCAACCTCTCAAAATCATTCAGAATGCAGTATAAGGTTATAGATCATTTCAATGTGGCGATGTCATTAGCCCATGAATATTTCCTGCTTGTTGTCAAACTAATTCATAACATTAACAAGAGGCAAATGAATTATGACTTAACATTAAAACAGTTATCACAACATTATTTATGTATATGTGGATCTTTTTGGATTCTCGGAAGCTTTGGAAATTAAAAATGTAAAACAGGAAATACATTAGGAGCATAGTTATTGTTTACGTCCCACAAAATGGTCTGTGATTCAAAGGTGACGATTTGTTGACTGCTTTAAGGTATTTAGTGCTAGCCAGATAATAACAAATGAGGAAGCATTAAAAAAAGTTACATTGCCACTTTAATCTTTAACAAACTGGAGGGGAAATAAGTAATTTTAACTATTAGAAACTGCTAAATGGCGACTGATTGCACTTTTATGTCTATCTTTTCTTTTTCATTTCTTCTAAACCTGTTTTTTTCGCATTTTAATCCGTTTCGATCTAATTTTAATAATTTTAAATTATTTTAATCACTTTATATTCTTGTTCCTTTTATTTCTGATTATGTAAAGCCCTTTGAATTATCACTGTGTATGAAATGTGCTTTATAAATATACAGTAGCCTTGCCTAAATTTTTAACAGGTATTGATTAACAAGTATTGAATAAATCAATTAACTGAATTAAATTTAAATAACCTTTGTTTCATCGATGACTATATACTAGTTTTTGTTGCATATAAAGAACAAAAATAGCCCAGAGAAAATGTGAAACGCTGATCTCTACACAGTCCAACTCAATCAATCAAAAAGATGAAGACATCAAATTAATTCAATAGCGCTTTAAATTTCAATAAAGGTCCGTTCATGTGAATACGCAAATAAAATTACACAAATGCATAAAATCACTGTTCAGGCTTAGCTTTGTTACGGCTGTTGCCTGTTTGTGTGTGTGCGCGTATGTTATGACGTCACTCACTGTTTGTTTCCTAGATGGGTCCACCTTTGCGCACCTGCGGCGAGTTGCGCTATTTGCAAATTGGCTATAAATATGGATCGAGATTGAGCGGAGGGAGACAGACTTTACTGCCAGCCATCAAGCCTCTTTTATCTTCTTTAGTTTCTTGTTCTTTTTTCCTTAAGTCTTAGTTTATAATGCTTTGTTAATTGTTGGGTTGATAGTCTTATGTTAGTGTTGTATATTTGTTGGAGAACGGGAGTTGATGGATTCTTTATTCATTCTTGTTTAGTTGTTACACATGATTTTGATTTGATTTGTGATGTTGTAATAAATTTATTAGTTAGACAACTTGATTCGTGTGTACTCTTTATGTTGCGTTTCCTTGATGGATTAATTTTGTGTTTAAAAGAAAAGGGTTGGTAACAAGCTTAGAGAGATAGCCATTCCAAGTTTTTGTTTTTAAGTGTATGTTTTTAACAAGCCTTCAAACCCCCTTGTGCTACAGTCATAAATTGTACAATTATCCAATTGTATAATTTACAGACTCAGTTTACAAATTATTTAAGACTTAGTTTTAAAAGGTTAAAATATTGGAGCAAATGTAAAGAACTTATATCTGGCTTGATACTGCAGCTCGATAACAACAGTCGCTTGCCAAGGCTTGGGTCTGCCTCATTAATATTAATTAGATAACCTGTCTGGACAGCCTTTCAAAATTGAACTGGTTTTAACTCGACACAGCATCTTAAATCCATAGCTCTCATGACCTGCAAAATGACTAGAGACATTCATCTAGTCCATGTTTACACAGAAAAACACTTAAATCACAGCACAGGAAGGCATCCTGTGTGAAAGACCTCTAGAAAGCGAATTAATATTCATGAGCTCTGGCCCTTCGCATTCAAACACAGCAGAATGAAGCGAAACCTGTACGTAACTGTCCATAGCACTGAGATACTCCACACTGACTCACTTTTAAATACGTGGCTCAGGCTACATTTTAGTGAAACTGCAATCGTTTGACTGTATAGTTTCTAGGTACGGGGCAGAATGACACCAACAACTTTTGCTCCTTTTCACACTAATGATATTTACAGGGACATTTTGTCGACACATATTGTTGTCTTGTTTTTTTTATTTAAAGAAATAAATAACAATTTTGTCTTGTCCTATTGTTTCCTGCTTTGTTTCCCAACATTTGATTCTTGTGTCTTCATTGGTTAATTTAGTCACATGTCTTGTTCTTCATTGGTTGTCTTTGTCATGTGTTTTGTTTCTCTTTGTTTGTGTCATGTCATGTGATTCCTAGTGTCTGTTATACACACCGTCATGTTGCTTTTGTTCCTTGTCTAGCTTTGTTTGTGTGAGTTTATGTATGGTCTTGTTCGCTGTTTGTTTTATGTTCATATGTTATGTTCATACCTAGTTTTGTTAAGTTCTTATGTTATTTGTAGTGGTGGGCAGAGATAGACTTTGTGAAACGTTGAAAAAGTTGAATAAAATGTGTGGAGGCTTCGAAACATTTCTCTACAGTGACGCTTGGTGGTCATTTTTTAGGTCTGAAAAAAGATATCTGGTGATGTCTGGTCTGATCTCAGATTCTAGTCTGAGATGTCAAGTGATTTATTGAAGTGGTTAGTGTTCCTGCCTGGCATGCAGATATTTTGTGTTTGAAACCAGGGTGAAAATTAGTTTTTTGCTCTGTTCTTGTTTGGATTTAAAGCTTCAGGACACCCTGGAGTACTTTTTAAAAATTAATAGATTTGTTTGTGTTGAGCATCAGTTAAGACAATGTTAGCACTTGTCAGCTTTAATTGTGGGGAAAACTGCATAATTCATCTTCAGGGTATAAAATAATTATTGGGGCGGGATCAGAATAGTGACAGAAGATTTCTAGACCCTATGAGAAGACCCTGCTTCTTAATTATTCATGAGAGCATGTGCTTTCCGAAGGCAATGCAGACCTGCCAAGCTGTTCTTGAACCACGGCACGGGTCTTATGTGTTTGTTTCCATGATCTACAGGATCTGTTGCATGATTTTCCCTGTGATGCTGTCAGCAACCACCAAGAAACACCTCAGTAACCACATAGCAATTCCTTAGTAACCACCTAGCAATGACTCACACACCCTAGCAACAGTCTAACCACATCTTAGTAACCACTCAGAACACCCTAGCAAATGACTAGCAAGAAACATCTCAATCCATTTTAGAAACAGGCTAACCTATACAGTATTTAGTTATTTAACTATTTAACTACTTCAAACTTTCAGGCTAGGCTTTCTCAAGCCACCATAGTTTATTTACAAACTTTACTTTTCTAGCTATGAGGTTTAAATACTGAATTTTTGTGACATTTTAAGCACTATTTTCACAGGATTAGCTAAAGCTAGCTTTCACGGGATTTCCTAAAGATTTAGAATTAAGAAATATGAAAACAGGACTTGTTTTTAAAATACAAACTTATTACATCATATTTCATTTGAAAAAAAAAATCTGTTTAAGTTTTAAAGTAAAAACTCTAGACAATTGTCATTTATTAGGCAAATAACAAACTGACCAGCACATTTAACTTTCCTCGGTCAGAATTTGGGACATCGAATTTGGCACAGCATGACTTCTGAATGGGAAAATCATGCTATGCCAAATTTGGCACTCCGAACTCTGTACCGACAGCCAATATAGGATTCCGCTTGGTCATAAAGCCTTTTTCGATGGGTTATTTTCAGAGTCATCACGGTATAGCAGTCAAAATTGGAATAATGAGCTCATGTATGGGACAAATTCAGGATCTTTGTCAGGACCCTTTCAGGAGTTCACACTTAGATATCCTTAGCATTTATAGCAGGTTTGGCATGCTGTCCTGGGAGAGAACCCTGAGCTTGGAGATACTTGAGCCCAAGGCTCCCGCTCAGTCAATAAGCATAAAAGGGGATCCGAGATCAGATAGGTCTCAAAAGCTCCCCCTTAGAAAAGGGAGGAAAAGGAGGAGATGGGGTGGAAGGGGGATTCGGACACACTTTGTTTCAATGGTCTGTTTGTTGAATTTAAGTTACACTGCAACTAATTCTCATTAGATTATAAGCAGACTGTAAGGTTGGGGTTAGGGTTGGGATTAGGGTTAGTGTAAATTGACATGTACTTGCAAAGTTTCTTATAGTCAGTTAAACGTCTGTTAAATGTCAGTATCAACAGATATTAAGTAGACAATCAACTAATACACAAATGGATCATCGAAATGGCACCACGGTGGCCTGTGGGTAGCACGTTCGCCTCACAGCAAGAAGGTCGCTGGTTCGATCCCCGGCTGGGCCAGTTAGCATTTCTGTGTGGAGTTTGCATGTTCTCCCCGTGGTTGCGTGGGTTTCCTCCGGGTGCTCTGGTTTCCCCCACAGTCCAAAGACATGCGGTACAGGTGAATTGGCGAAGCTAAATTGTCCATAGTGTATGTGTGTGAATGAGAATGTATGGATGTGTTTCCCAGAGATGGGTTGTGGCTGGAAGGGCATCCGCTGCGTAAAACAAATGCTGGATAAGTTGGCGGTTCATTCCGCTGTGGCGACCCCGGATTAATAAAGGGACTAAGCTGAAAAGAAAATGAATGAATGAATGGATCATCGAAATAAAGTGTTACCGGGGATTCTTCCAAAGCGAAGAGAGCAGTAGGGAGAAAACGATCCATTTATAGCAAGCTTGGATCGCTCTGATTGGATTATTACTGATTACAGATAAGCAGCCAGGTGTGCTTAATCATTTCACGTGCTCCTCTCGAAAGTAGTTTATGAAACTTCACTTCGAACCCCCCTGGCTATGGGCCTGTTATTTTCATGCAGTTCTTTGCACAAGACCAAATAAATTACACAAAATACTTGATACTATGAAAAATACAAAATTCTCCGATATTTGTAATGTGTAAAATGCAGCCTAAGTAACATATTTCAGATTTGCAGAAATGTAGACAGTGCCCTCTAGTAGTCTATAGTGTATTTGTCATTTGAAGCAAGCAACAAAACATACCTGGCTCAATGTGTTTTACAAAAATGTAGTTTGAAGCACATATTTACAAATGAGCCTGGTATGAACGATTTTATGAAGTACAACAGCAGTCAACCTTCTCACACTTTTTGTTTAGATCCATTTGAAGGATGTGTCATTTCACATTTCATGAAGCTGAACACCCGCGAAGGACACTGATTGTCACTTTGTGGATAAAAAGCAGAATTCTTTCGAGGTTGTTGTTGTTTGAATGCTCTGAGTACAAGCAGTGTGTTTAAATCAAGCTTCGCCCGCTATGTGAAGGAGCATCAAATGGAAAACACTGTGCGGTGAATTCTGCGCATCCATTGTGTATTCGGCACACAAGTGTTGAGCGCTGTGAACAGGTGTGAAGTACTCAGGGCTTCACAGCATAATTTGTCTCTATGACACATCTGTCATCCGCAGCTCTTTATTGAGGTGTGTCCATTATACCTCAGAGTGCATTCGACAATTCCTCTAAAAAACCGAGACAGAGCCAGTTATGTGTGACAAAAACATGGGAGATGGATGAACAGCTCACTGAGAAATGAAGGAAGGGGAAATTATAAATACCATGTATAAATCTTAACCAATGTTTCATGTTGTTTGTCAGTGGTAATAGCATCGGTAAACAACATACTTAAGCAACTTACACAAGCAAAAATAGGTTTGTTTGTTGGTTTGTTTGTTTAAGTTAAAGTTTTAAAGATTTAAAGTTAGTTAACTGAGAAATTCAATTGTTGTGGTGTGTATTAATCTTTTTTAATGTTAGTTTGATAAAAACCCAACTGTTCACTGTTAGCTTGTGTCAGCTCAGTTCTATTAAAATGTTAACAGAGGCTACACTTGGATTTAATGTTTTAGTAAATGTTGTATCAAGCATCATTTTTATTGCAAGTTCGTGTTAAATAATGTGGTAAACTGATGAAAATGAAGACTTTAATGTTTTTAAAAATATCTGTATGGTGATTTATGAGGACTTTAAAATAATTAATAATCATGTAAAAATTGCTTATTATATTGCCTTACCCTAATCCCTGATCCCAATCCTCAAAAGATGGTGTAAAGATTAGTTTCATTGACTGTGAATTATATTTGATTTAATTTAACAAGTTACAGAAATTGATACAAAATCTCATCACAAATTTGGCTTATCAGCTGTATGTGTTTTTATTTGTGAATTTATTGCATTTAATTTTACATTAAGATAAAAGTTCCATTTAAAAAATAATTTTAAACATGCACTTCATTTACAAAAAAAATATATATATAGCGAAGGAGAATGGGTCACACTTTACAATAAGGTTTATTAGTTATACAGTATTTGTTCATGTTAGTTAACGTTAGTTAATGAAAATACAGTTGTTCATTGTTAGTTCATGTTAACAAGCATGGACTTGGATGTTAATAATGCATTAGTAAATGTTCAATTATGATTAATAAATGCTGTACAAGTGTTGTTCATGATTAGTTTATGTTAGTAAATGCATTAACTAATGAACCTTATTGTAAAGTGTTACCAGAGAATGATTAGAGTATTGATGCTAGGGCCCCATACCTGGAATTGGGGGTACTAGTGTTTGAACCGTTATCTTACGTTATTTTGTTGTATAAGCTCCAGATTTGGCTTCAGTACTGACTAATCTAATATACATGAACAAATATAATATTGTAAAGCTTCCTATTAAAAATATGAATTGAATAGATTTGTGAGGGGTGTATATGTACCTATGTATGCTGAGCACTGTATATGGATTTTTAAAAATGATTTTATTTTATTTTTTATAGCTTATTTTTAAAACTTGGGGCCAATTTTAGGTTTAGCCTAAACCAGGATTAGGTTTTAGTTCAATTGGGATATTTAAGTAACTTTAACAAACATACACTACAAAATACATTACTGTGTGTCTCTTTAGACAAAACAATAGCACTGACATATTTTAAGATATACCAGTACAACTTGCCTTTCTGTTAAAACAGCTGAAATGCGTATTTAAATCTATGATTACATTAAGTGTTGTCTGTGAAACTGGGGGTTGATGTATCACCTAATGCTGACCAGGGTAAGGACATCAGCTTGTGTTGTATCAGAGTTTTAAAAGTGAAGAACACTTAAATCAGATAGATAGCACTTCGTCATTCAACATCTGCAGTCAGTTCCTGAACTTTGCAGAAATTAGGTGCATATTCTATACATGAGGAGGGGTTTCTTATTTAAATCTAGTAATTAAAGTACAATTAAGGCCTGCTAATAAAATCTCATACCATTCCTTGATGATCGGCGAAGTCAATTACTCCGTATCTATGCATTTTATTTTCTCATTACAATTTCCAGCGCTCCCCCTATTTGCCACTTTTAAATTAAAGCAAGCACTCAGTGCATCAAGCTCGGGTTTAATCAAGTGGAAACCTCCAAAGCCCCTCTGACTCTGCGGCATGCAATCAAATCCAGCCTCTCAACCCATCACCGGGAGCCTGAGCCTCATCAGGATCAGCCACACATCTGCATTATGGTACTCGGAAATATCGGCCACTCGCTGTGACTAATGTCCAAAAGTGAGCCGCAATCTTGCCTGACTTTCACAGAAAGATGAGGTGGCGGAGAGGAGATGACCTCTCGACATTGTTTGAAGGCTATAATAACTTAAATGATGGCAGGCTGAAGTCTCATTGAATGATTTATGGCTGGCAAAGAGTAACATCTGTGGCGGGATGTCAGCTGTCAGCTGTCAAGAGATGAAAGCTTTCAGACGAGACTTGCAGCATTTGCCAATATGCCACAGTATCCTGCAGCCCCAGGATAGAGCAAGGGGCATGGGGTGTCTCGAGCAGATGTCATGCTTGAACGCAGCCTCCGTAACACATTATGATGCGGGACGTGGGAGGGAAAAGGCTGGAGGATGATAGCCGGACAAAACGTGGTGACTATACCGTTCTTGTAGGCGTGTTGTAGAACATATCGCAATACCCAAGGGACTGGTAATCCCATACTTGCAGAAGAGACTGCAGGTCAGAGAAAAACATCTACGTTTAATCCACAGTTTGGAAATCTTGTGGTTTAATGCTTTTTTTAATAGGACGGCTCATCCAAAAATGGAAATTCTGTCATCATTTACTCTTCCTTTGACTTTTTTTTTCAATTATGTTGAAAACAAAAGAAGATATTTTGAAGAATGCTGGAAATCTATTGATTTCCATAATAGAAAAAAAACAAATGCTATTGAAGTCAATGGTTAAAGATTTACAGCATTCCAACAAAAAAAAAAAATTCAAACTGGTTTGAAACAAGTCAAGGGTGAGTGAATATCCCCATTAATACATGTGCCAATATTAAAGACATTATGTGTAAACTGCATCAGCTTAGTTTGCTCAACGCTGTTGTTTAAAGGTAATAATGCTGCATATTGTAATGTGATTGGAAACTGAGAACAGAGGTGCGGATCCAGGTTTTGTTAACAGGAATGGTCAGGCGAGCAATGGTCAACACACCTGTACACAGGAAATTCAGAGTCATAGTCAAATATTAGGCGAATGGTCAGTATAGGCAGGCAACAGGCAACGTAAACAAACACTTCGTAATGTTCACAAAAACAGTATAACAAGACTCAGAAATGAAAGTGTGCGGGTGTGCTGTATATACAGTATAGTCCATGTAACCAGTCTCTGACAATCCGCCGGCTGTGTGTATGCAATTATGGCCCGTTTCCACTGAGTGGTACGGTACGGTACGGTTCAGTGCGCTTTTAAGGCCGTTTCCACTGTCTAAAAGCGTACCGAACCAAACCGTACCGTACCACTTTTTAGTCACCCTTTGCAAAGGGTCCCAAGCGTACTAAAGGGTGACGAAAAGGCGGAGCTAGACGCGCAGCTGAACGACATTGGCTTACAGAGATACGTCATTTGCTTGCGCAACAAGCATAATGAAAACAAAGGACCTGCCATGTTTAATACACGGCCGAGAGAAAACGCTCCGAAATAATATCAGCATATAATAACAAGCCATGGTTGACCCGAGCTTAAACAAACCTTGTCGTCATCTTGAACAGCGACAAAGCCAAGAGAAGAGCAAATTCTTATGGGTTACGAGCCCATAAGCGCGAGCGCGAGAGGTTTCGCTTTGTCTCTTGCGCTCGCGTACTCGTCAATATTTGAAATAAAGTTCTTAACCTGGATTATTATAAACTCGGAATGACGGAATTACTCTCTAATGAGAGAATAATGACAGAGAGGCTACATGTACTGGTGAAGATTAAAGATACAGATGAGAGGTTTGCACTGACTGGGGGCTGTATTTCGTATTTTTTTTTTACCTAAATAAGGCATAAATGTCTGCTGTGTCTAGTTTTTCTGTAATTTGGTAACATCGGAGACTGTAAGGGGCTGTATGTGTTCATATATGCTGCATTTATTTATTTATTTTATATAATCGCGGACCGTAGGCTATTTTGCATCATTGATCTGCAGTTATAATCAGATCATGTTCAGTCAGTAATGAACATTTATACACCAGTGTTTATGTGTATAATAAAGCATCTGTTTTGTGAGAAGTGCTTCTCGTATGATTTGTGAACGACCCATAAAGCTTTACTGTAAACATTTCCTCGAGCGAGTATGACGTCGACTGAAACTTTCTGTCGTACACCACGCCCACCAAAGGAGTACCCTTTTGCAGTGGAAACGCAAGCCTGATAAAGGTGACCCGTACCGACCCGTACCGTACCGTACAGTACCACACAGTGGAAATGGGCCATTAGTCAGGATCAGGAACCAGTGTGAGTGTGTAGTGCATGACTGGAATTTGCAGTCCATATAATGGCAGACTTGTAGTCCGTTGCGATTTGTGTGTTTACCAGCGATTAGATCACTGGTGATTGTGACATATATATGTGAGAGTCAATTTGTAACACAGGCTGATCATTTTACTTCAGAAGAGCTCAGTGTATCCTCAAGAGCCAAGGCTATTAATTTAGGTTTTCCTGCATATAGTCTTTAATAAATCACTACTCATTCCCAGTCACTAGACTTTTCTGAGGGTATTCGAGTGTCACTGAGTGATAAATGTGAGAGTATGTAGTGGGACACCTATACAAGAGTTATTATTATGGTTTCAAGTGTGGTCCTGAAAAATCTCAGTTTCAAGGAGTATCTAGCCCTTCCCCTCAGCCCTACGCCATCAAGTTAAAGAGAACTGAGACACCCCTTCCCATTCAAGTAAACGTGCAAAACAAGGGTTAGAGGTAAAGGAAAGGGCTAAGGGGTAGAATTAGCATTGAGCCAAAATGATCCCAGGTCATAGGGTTTTTACAAAAAAAAGAAAGAAAAAAAGGGTATGTGATTTTGCACAGAAACACTGTAGTCTAGTCCTGTAAACTGCTTATGTTCTTTTACATGCAAAGTTCTTGCAAATGCTTGAACAAAATAGTGTTGTCTAAAGACTTAATATGGAAATAGTCCTATGCAGTTAATTGCACATTTTAATGCTGTAATACTTTTATGATCCAATCAAATCCTAATGGATAAAATCAAGTCTCAGCTTATTGAGACTTAATTAAGACTTAATTAATAAGAATACATAGTTGTAACGTTAATTGTTTTTAGTATTTTTAAAATGAATTCTAAGGGTTTATCCTGTGCTACCTGCAAATTCATCACATTCAACTCAGACTCTCTGGAACTGCATGTCTGTCATTTCTTCAAAACTCTGCCATGATGCTTCTTGCAAAGTGAAAAGTACAGTAAGTGCTGAAAATTGTGTTCAATTTGACCTGAAGGAGATTAGCGTGATGCTGGCAAACATGTTTTTCATGTTGTTATTTTTGGCACAACACAGCAATTAAGAAACAAAATGTTTGGTGAAATTTACCAAGTGGTTAGATTGTGTTTGAAATGAACCTGCAACCTAACAATTAAACAAAACCCCATCATAAATCAACAATATTAGCAAAAGCAAACATGAAATAAACATTCACTGGAGCATCCATGGATTTTAATTGTACCAAATAAACACTCACCGGCCATCTCATCGACTCATTCATGCACAACCATCTCTAGGGTATACAGAGAAAGGTCCAAAAAAAGAGAAAATATCCAGTGAGTGGGAGTTCTGTGGGCACAGATGCCTTGTTGGTGTCAGAGGAGAATGGCCAGACAGGTTAGAGCTGATAGAAAAGCATCAGTAACTCAAATAACCACTCGTTACAACCGAGGTATGCAGAAGAGCATCTCTGAACGCAAAACACGTCCAACCTTGAGGCAGATGGGCTACAGCAGCAGAAGACCACACTGGGTACCCATCCTGTCAGCTAAGAACAGGAAACTGAGGCTACGATCCACACAGGTGCCCCAAAATTGGACAATAGAAATTTGGAAACACATTGCCTAGTCTGATGAGTCTCGATTTCTGCTGTGAAATTTGGATGGTAGGGTCATGTCAAAGCGTGAATCATCTCAGACTGGTTTCTTGCACAAGAAAGACTGGCCTCCACAGTCACCAGATCTCAATCCAATAGAGCACCTTTGGGATGTGGTGGAACGGGAGATTGGGATCGTGGATGTGCAGCCGACAAATCTGCAGCAACTGTGTGATGCTATCATGTCAAAATGGACCAAAATTTCTGAGGAATATTTCCAGTACCATGTTGAAATCTATACCACGAAGGATTGAGGCAGTTCTGAAGGCAAATGGGGGTCCAAACCCAGAATTAGTAAGGTGTACCTAATGAAATGGCTGATGGGTCTATACTGTATAATACTGTGCCAGATGAGACAAGCAAGAAAAGGCAGAAATAATGATACAGTTATGGGATACATATAAATGGTAGAATACAAATGATGCTCTATCATAATGCACTATTATGCAAGAGACAACATAAAAAAATAATGATAAGAGACTCCCCACAATCATAATTTGAATGTCAAAATGAACAGAACTCATTGGTGTTCATTTCACCTGAAAACTGTAATCTACATTTTGGAGTTTTGATCATAGTTTGGTCACATTAAAACAGTAAAATGGCTTACAAATATAATTTTATATACTTCAGATTGTAAAAGAATTGTAAAGCCTGTCCTATTTCCCTGAGACTCATCATTTCATCTGAAAGGATTCAGCTACAGCTGAATCTGAACTTACATGTGTCTTAATGACGTATTTGTGGCTTATGTAAGGTGTATTTCAGCACTTTTTTAATAGAAGATGAAGAACAACCACAATACGACTGCACAGATAAAGTATAAAAGATTCATAAGAACTGATGAATGAACATCAGATCAATATGACCATGAACAAATCATTTCACTCTAGACATTCATTCATCGCATCACAAAAGACGTATTCCAATAGAATCAGCACTTCAAGTGAAAAAAATTAAAAATAGATGACCAGAATATGTATATAGCGTTGAGTGATGGTATAAACAGTTCAGTGCTGTAGATTTTATATGGAAGGGATCCTTGCCCTAAGCAGTCTTCACATGTGTGTAAAAGCTGGCACTGGACAGGCATCAGAAATCAGCAACAGCATAACAAGGTTTGTATTATTCAAGGGTCAAGAGGAGGTCAGGTTGTACCGAATGCTCTGTCTGGAACTACGGAGAATGCTATTTTTATGGATAATAATAAAGGATTTTTAATTGAGAAGAGTCATTGCCTAGAGAGTTCGGTTCAAAAAGAGACAAGCTGCTGAGGTCAGATGTATCAAATGCAAAAAAACACAATATGTTAATTTCGAGTGAGCAGTGTGCATGAAAATGACATGGCCGTGTTCCTCTCACATTATACATAAGCTCATTCTGTACAGCCTATAAATATTTTACGATTTTAAGGAGAGTGTTCCGGTGTTAGGAAAATGACATACACTCCAAATAAATCTGGATTGTTTCAATCTAAAATTTGGGTCAAATATGGACAAAACTGTTGAAAACATATTGAAGTGCATTTTTTGATAAATATAGGCTCAAGAATGCATTTCCTGAAAACCAAAAACCTGTAAACACAACCACAAAACATCCCAAAAAAGTACAACTGAAAAAAATAAAAGTGGTGACTACTAGAAAATTAGGCAACACTTTTTAAACACATTATTTGGTGCTATTTTCCATCTGTCTTTCATCGATGACCAACCTTTTTGAGAGGACTTGAATGAGTTAGTGACTTTGTAAAGACTTAGTAAAGAAAGTTGTACAAAAAGCCCATTCAGTTATACAACTTTTTTTTGTTTGTTTGTAACAACCTTACTGTCCAATATCGATGTGTAAATCATAAACAGAGACAGATATGTACAGAATGTTCTCATAATATTGTGGTGGTCTCTTCCAGTATCCAACACCATGAATATACCTTTCCAAGGCCATGCTTTAGGGGCCAAACCTGAGCATTCCTTCAGAAATAAATCCAAACCTTTGGACCAGTCTCTCTCTCTCTTTCTCTCTCTCTCACTCTCTCTCTCTCTCTCTCTCGAGTTCTGCCATCAGGTTCACACCCCGGTGCATCTCAGAATGGATTCATAGAAGCATCTGCAGACACGTTTGATGCAAGCAGACATCCTGGTGCATAATTTAGTGGTCTGATGCAAAATGCCCAGCCATTCCTTCTCATCAGTTCACTAGCCACTCAAAGTCCCCAAACAAATTCAAATTTTTAGGATGATTTCAAACCGCAGCTAAGATCAATATGCACACTAGAAATTTTAATGGCCTAATATAAAAAAATAAGCTTTTTCAAATATTATTCCACCACTGCGCTCTTCTGAGATAATCATGCTGTAAAAGCTGATTTGTGTCTGCTTTCCAAGCACACAACCAATCGAAAGTTTGAGGTCGCACACAACTTAAGCACTCGAGCTTTGCAAACCCATCTGGGAGGAAACGTCCTCTCGTCCAATAAAAGAGCAAGACTTAAGGTGTGTTCTTCCAGCTGACATTAATATTCCATACGAACCAGCGCTCGATATCAAACACTGCACTGGATAGGGACCCAAGCCTCCTCACCAAAAAACATGAAAAATACCGCCTGGCAGAAAATAGAAGGATTTAGCAAGGATTTGAAAATGAATCTTTGGTTCTGTTATCAGGCAGGATCGGCCGCAGGAGAGAGACCCTTCCGCTGTTACATGAGCCCTCGCATTCGCTCGGCTCTACTCTTGATCTGACGACACACGTCTGCTCAGCAGTGTGTAGGGAACGTGATGTGCAGAGTAGTTTGCCTGAAGAACTATATCGATCAGAAGAGATGAATAAAACAGTAGTCTATCCACCTATTAGCTCTAATTAAACGCCTTCATTTCAGTGACATCAATATTATCCACAAGTGTCTTTAAGCATATTTTTTATTTGTTTTGACTGTCTGGCTTTTGATTTATTTGGCTTTATCTTTCCACCTGAGATACTGTATGAAAGATTTTCTATCCACGTTTATATATTTACAGTATGTATGGATGTATGAATGGATGGATGGACGGACGGACAGATAGATGGACTATATAAAGATATGAATGGATGGATGAATGGAAAGAGATACAGAACAATACAGGGATGGTTGGAAAAAGATACAAAAAAGGGATGCCTGGATGGATAGATAGCTGGAAATGTACAAGAAGGGATGGCTGGCTGGAAAAATACAAGAGATGGATGGATGGATGGATGGATGGATGGATGGATGGATGGATGGATGGA
>CAIGQQ010033975.1:2955054-2977641 GCA_903798035.1 Danio albolineatus | reverse complement strand
ATTTATTTATTTATTTATTTATTTATTTATTTATTTATTTATTTATTCAAATTAAAATGGAGTTACAAATTAATAAATTTCACTACTACTGCTACGGTAACACTTTATTTCGATGTTCCATTTGAGTATTAATAGACTGTCTGCTTAATATCTGTTGATATTGACATTCAACAAACATTTAACTGACTATAAGAAACTTTGCAAGTACATGTCAACTTACACTAACCCTACCCCTAACCCCAACCTAACAGTCTACTTATAATCTATAATCTAATGAGAATTAGTTGCAATGTAACTTAAATTCAGCAAACAGACCATCAAAATAAAGTGTGACCAAAATATAGCTAGCTTAAGTGCAAGTTTTTAGGTTTATGAAAATATAAACAACGTATCTGCAAACAACATAACATTCACATTAAAATGTGGGTGGCCATTTCATAAATAATGAAATTAATATTAAAAAAATACTAACAGTGAAACTTTTATTAGATTATATTTTATATTTGATGGCTCCATTTTATTCCTTGTGCAATCTGATTTTAAAAAGCATGGTCCAAAGTAGCATGGGCCATCGTTAAAATATCTCATTTTATTTTATTCACCATCATGGGCACATATTTATTGAACAGCATAAGGCCTGATAATAACTTGAATACATGCAATCAATTAATTAATTAATTAATTAATTAATTTAGTGAATTAACAATTTAAAAAAGTACCACTTTAACACACTTGCAAATTTCTCCATAAAATAATTTCTGACATCCATAATAACAGACCCAAAATTCTAATTCATTTGGCCTGCAGTAGGCAAACGCTAAACAAACATGGGGGAAAATATATTATTTTCTCCACAAGCTAAACCTGAAAAAAAAAATAAGTGCCCAAATAAGAAATAATAATAATAAACAATATGAGAAGTATTGAAAAATGTTAGTTAAAAAAGTGTACGAGTTCTTGAAAAAAATGCCAATGTGGTGAAGTATTGCGGTTGCAATAGGAATGGTTTAAGGTCAGAGATGAACAATACACAACAACAGTAACATTCAATGAACAATGTTTTGTGTGTTGCAAATGATGAACTGCACCAGATCCAAATCTTTAAATACAAATTACATCCCAAGTACGTTCGCAAGCCTCAACCAAACCTGGATAATCTAATTCCATCAGCAAAGCTGTATTTATTTTATCCTGGTCTGCCACATTACAACTGTAAATCAGATTCATAACACAAATATGGAAACGGTCAGTTACGGCCACGTATAATTTTGAAGCCTGCAACTCAAATAAACACACCTAACCTTCATTTATAGCATGGAAACGAATAGTAACATTTAAAGTGAAAGTGCGGGGACTAGGGATTTGCTAAACCAGTCCCAGATGTGCTCGAGCAGCTCCGTCCAAACCAAACGCCGCTGGAACGCATACAGTAGAGGGTTTCTGCAGCACCGCGCAGTTCAGCTGAGGTTAGGAAGATTGTTAGGGGGGTTTTCTAGATGTGGACAAGGTGTACGGGGTCAGCCTGAATGCTGAGAGGTCAAACAGGATTTTGGAAGTGAAGAAGCATAACTAAAGGTGCGCTATGAGCAATTCGCCAGAAGGGGGCGATGTAAAGCTTTAGAAGTTTATTCAATGACGTACTCTTGTGTTTGTCCATTATTTCTCTTTTATTCATTTCAAAAACAGCTAACAATAAAAGATCACAGCAACTTCGAAACTTAAAAAAAAAATTGAAAAAATGCAGAAATGGTGCTTGATTGTGCATATTACATTTTAAAGACAAAAAAGTTAAAAATATATTTTGAAAGATGTACTTTACTTTTTTTAAACTTTAGAATATAAATAAATCAATCAATCAAATAATCAATCAATCAATCAATAAACAAAAAAAAAATAAATAGAGACTAAAACCGGGAGAAAAATATATAAGGTTTTTCACTAAAAGCCATTTTTGCTTTTTTGCTTTTTTTTTCTTGCCCATTGAAGATAAAATATATGACTTATAGTCAACTAAAAAATAGCCAGTAATGGAGTCTTTTCCAAAAATGTACACTTGTGAATTAAAAACAAATGTCTATAATAATAAAAAGATTAACAATGTAATGAATGCAAGATTTTGAGTTATGTCAAAATTATGTCAAAAGCAGTGTTAGGGAAAGTAATGCATTACAATCCCTAACTCCCCAAAAAAACAACTTTGTTATTTTTTATGGTAAGTAATGCATTACATTACTTTGAGTTACTTTTGCGTTACTTTTTACCTGGCTAAGATTTGATCTCTTTCAGAACTTGTTTTTTTCTTTTCTCTTTTTTTTTAACAGATGAGCTCTGCAATAAACAATGCACTGTATAACCTACACTTGCATTCATCTTTAAAAAAACATAAAAAATCATTTGGATAATGTTATCAGAGAACTTCCTGACCCCAGAGCTATACATGTCATATATACAAATTATTGAAAGTTTAAATCAATGTGGTTGCTACATTTGTACTATTTGTCTTAAGTAAAATCACTGTCCATTGAGACAATCCTCTTTTCCTTTTCTCCGATGCGTTCCAAATAATGAACACATTCTCTCATTGACTGTGTGATTCATTGGGACTAATTTTAATTGAGCAATTTATTTTTTTAAACTAATTAAACTAAAAAGTAACTCACATTACATTTTCAAAAAGTAACTTAAATTTTATTACTTATTCCTTAAAACTAATGCAATACTTTAGTCGTTACTTAGAAAAGTAAAATTACGTAACTTGTCTTACTTGTAATGCGTTACCCCCACATAAGTCAGTCCAAAATAGTTTACACAAATACTTTCGCAAAAAAAAAATGAACAACTGGTTCTTCCAAGTCATAAAATCTACATTTGTTTTTAATATCGAGCATATATTTACTGCTTGGCCAAAAGTGTTTTGAACCATGGCAGAATAGCTGTCCAGACCTTAAAGGGGTGGTCCAAAGTGTATTTTTAAGGCTTGGTTGTGTTTATAAGATGCAAACCAATGTGTCTTCATGCTTCATTTATAGAAAATCACGTTTTTTTTCATATCTCTTACTTTAGTTACATACTGCTACTCAGCTAACATGAAAACGTCATATTTCCTAGTTCCTCCGAAAGGCCCGCCCTCATAACAATATAGCGCATCTGGCTATGCCCCTGTGCTGGGCAGGGTGTACTGTATGCTCATAATCTGAAGGGTTTATGACATCATTAACCCGGATGTATTTTCTGTAGTCCCCAAGCTTCATTTGCTGTAGGCTTTGCAAAGCTAACTCTGTAAAGACCAATGTCTCCCTTTGCATTGAACTTTGAGAGCATTACATTCAGAGATGTTGTTTGTTCACACAGCTACATTACACATCAACTAAAGCTTGAAGCATGATACTGTAGTGGACCACCCCTTTAAGGTTGAGGTAAAGGGTTTATGAAGTTTGTGTGACAATACCCATTGAACCAAATGAAAGAGTCAGGGGCATTTCTATATTTTGTTTGTTCTAATTTTGCTTTTAAATTACTCCAGTCTTGTACAAAACAAATCCGCCCTGATGTTTAAGACATGGGAGACAAAAAAAGAAAAATAAGCGAGTCTGGAAACAGAACAGAGGAGCAAAAGTCTCAGTCAGCTTAACCATATCCTCCACACGTCTAAATTTAACAATCGCGCGCATTGATTATATATGTCATCTCTTTTTAATGAGAGCGGTTTTACACACACGCATACAAGCACAAGCCCGCAGATACACAAATATACAGACACACACACATTCAGACACAGTAATAACCATCGTATAAATCTGACTGAGGTTGAGCGTTCAGATGTCTCGGCCAGGGACACAATCCTAGCATAGACATTCAGCTGACCCATGTGCTGATTAAAAGATTCATACTCTCCAATCTGAGCTGTCCCACCAAACTAAACACGCCAACCCATTTTCATTAACTTCCAGAGGCCTATCAAAACACATTTGTGGCCAATATATACTTAAAGGAGAGGCGAATTAAATCAAGCAGTCGTCTTTTCCATGGTCTTTTTGAAAGGGGATCTGGTACTGAAATCGGTGGGTGATTTATCTCATGGAGTCTTATAAAAGTTGAAAGGAGCAATTCAGCGAACACTCTTTCCCATTTTCTCTTTCCTTTTCCACACCTATTGTTTCAACAGGTGTTTTTCTGTCTGCTTAGAATCCAATACAGTCATATACATTATGACTTTTTTGTTCCATCATAAAGACATTAAGAAAAGTTTATGTTTGCAACCGCTCTTTCAAGGCTATATCTGAAGCTTTTGGCACCAAGCGATAATCTTTGATGCTTTAGCCTGTTATTTTGAGGTTAAATGTCAAAATAACATTTGGTTAATTTAGCAACACATTAAAAACCCTCACGAACATTCCTGAAACATTAGCAAACTCTTCAGTGCAGCATCCAACTAGTATAATATTCATTCAATTTTGGGTTTCTAAGGATCAGTTACGTTGTTTGATACCTAAGGGCTGTTGTGCACCATGTCCACTGACACCTAGTGGTGTGAATACAGAATTGTTGCAAAATCAACAGTGTACAGTATATACACTACATATATGTAGATCAAAAACAAGTCATATTTTGGTCTGTACATTCAATTATATTTGATTGCTATAAAAATTTTGTGTCTGATATTTCAAAAATTTGATCAAACAATGAGTGAAATAGTGTTTACACTGTGTTTTTATAGAGCAGATATATGTTTATGTAAAAAAGCTAAAAAAAAAAAAAACTCTTATTCTGACCTGGGGTCCGTTCTTCGTACTTCACTTAAATGATGATTTGAAAGATCCTGGATATTTTAATCTTGATAACTGATCCCTGGCTAATTTTGTTCTTCAGACAAGTTGGTGAATCAGATTAATCGTTGCATGTGCTGTAAAAGACAGATTTATCGATCCATGAATTCATGACCAGCAATGCAATGATTGGCTGATGGCACAGCAGCATAATGACATCATCTGATTAATATTCAATTATCCATGTGAGCAAAATTACATAAAATTCATAGTAAACGGTGTGTTAAATGTTACACAATAACTTTCCACATATGTTGTGAGCTGCATGCTTTACACTTTCATGTGTCAAAAGTATTTAGCAATTTATTTAGCTTTACATTTAGAGCGGATTTTCTTTATAGTAGCCTTTTCTTTATAGTAGCCTTTAAGTTTCTTAATCTGCGTAGGGAATAAACTGGCTGTTTAAATTAATTTTGCATCAAAAAAGAATTTTGAAGTATAATAATAATAATAATAATAATAATAATAATAATAATAATAATAATAATAATAATAATAAGATAAAACAGTCGAATATCTATTATCATACACAAATTGTACTAAAGCTGGGTCACTTAAAATAGTACACATTTGTATCTAAAAAGTCCATATTAATAAATTTTCTCTTTGAAGCCCTTGGGAAAAACCACCCCATGGTTTATTTACATTTATTTCAGAGTGCAGATTGTATAATTTTTATTTATATGATTTTTTTTTTACTTTACACTGAAACAAACTTTTTTTTTTATTATGTATTTATTATATATTTTTTTTATTATTATTTTTTAATTCACGTATGAAGAACAGACTCTTTGACAAATTGAGATCATGCTTTATGATTATTTAAAAAATAATAATAAAAACTACTTATAATACAAAAACAAACTTTGAAAATGGCAAGATTTCATATGAATTCTATTTTTTGGGTGTCTTCTGTTCTCCGATCGTTTCACAATATTTTGACATCAGGAAAAAAAAAAAAAAAAAACTCCACCAGCTATAAAACCATTTTTATACCACAGAAACGAATAGCACACATGCATAGGACAACACACACACGCACACACAAACACAAAATAAAAATCTGCTGCTTTAACATTTATGAATATAGTCTTGCTAAAACCTTTATACACTTACAGTATGCATGTACTTTTAGCATTAGAAAATATACTGTTTACTTTAGTCAAAAACAAGTGTTGCCCACTGATTAAACACTGATAAATCACTGCACACCGATGAGGGAAAACTTGAACTTTCACAGAGTTTGTGATAAAGATGATGTTGCTTCTTCATGCAAACAAATTTGAGGATGAAATTAAATTTAGCTGCTTTATTTTGAAGGTTTAGTGAAACCGGGTAATTTCGACCTGAAGGGCAAAAGGTGTATACAAAATTCCAAGACAACAGGAAGGTTAAAAGAACTCCATTGCCACTCAACATTTTATGGGTCAAACAGAATCATCACTCTATTTCAGCTGGGTCCAAAACAAGCACACGCACACGCACACACACGCACACACACACACACACACACCTCACAGATGAATGTACTGCACCTGGTCTCCATCATCCAAAACCGACACAAAAGGCCAGATGATGCGTATCCTTTTAAGGGGTCATGTTTTTAAGATATCTTTCCACCCTCTGCTTTTTTCCCCTCCGCCTGTACATGTGGAGAGGTGCTGGAGCACTTATGAAAAAAACTGCTAGTTAAGTGTTTGGGGAGACAAAAGCGCTTGTTGCATTTAAAGAGGTGAAGGGGATACGAGTCTATTCACAGTAGGTACGGTGTGAAATGTAGAGTGAGGGAGGAAAGAGAGTTTAGCTGTGGTAAATGGAGCGGCGGTTCAGCGAGGCTTAAACGTTATCTCTTTGGAGTTAGTCATGCCTGCATGTTGAGAGATGTGAGGTGGAGAGATGTGGCGTCAAGTATTGAGTCCATTACAGGAAACAGAAGTGGATGCACTTTTCTTCTCTATTTGTTATACTGCCTATTGGAGAGTTGAGACAACACAATACTGAAATGTTGGGTCCCAAATTCAGGACACATGTCAGGCAACATGTTGCTTCCCAATAATTGACTGTCATTATTAACAGCATGCATGATGTCAATAAGAAGGCGAAACTAGTAAATGAGATACAAGGAATTAATGGACAGACGGGTGGATGAACAGACGAATGGAAAAATATCCAAGAGATAGATGGATGGAAAGATACAAAAATGATGGATGGACAGATGGATCGATGGACGGACAGACGGATTGATGGATGGAAAAAGATACAAGAAGAGATGGATGGAAAGAGATACAAGGCATGGATGGATGGACAAATGGAAGGATAGATGGATGGACGGACAGATGGCTAGAAAAATATACACGAAAAGATAGATGGAAAGATACAAGGAGGGATGGATGGACAAACACATGGATGGAGGGATGGATGAATAGGAAAAGAGACAAGAAAAGACTCTTCAAAATGGAAAGAGATACAAGATGGCAAGGATGGATGGACATACAGATGGATGGATGGAAAAATATGCAAGAAGAGATAGATGGATAAAAAAAGATACAAGGGATGGATGGACGGCTAGAAAAAGATTCAAGAGATGGATGGATGGAAAAAGATACATGGATGGAGAGACGGACGGATGGACAGACAGATGGATAGAAAAAAGATGGATGGATGGATTGATTGATGGAAAAAGATACATGGATGAATGGATGGATGGAAAAAAGACATGGATGGATAGACAGATGGATAGAAGATACAAGAAGAGATGGATGAATGGATAGATGGAAATAGATTCAAGAACAGAGATGGAAAGCAATTCAAGAAGGGATGGATGGATGGGTGGATGGATGGGTAAAAGACACAAGACAGGATGACTGAATGGAAAGAGATCCGGACGGACGGACGGACGGACGGACGGATGGATGGATAAAAGACACAAGACAGGATGACTGAATGGAAAGAGATCCAAAAAGGGTGGATGGATGGATATATGGATGGATGGACAGAATGGCCGGCGGACATATAACTTTCCCACTATGTACAGAAAACTCCCTCAACAAACATCTGATCTGCATTAAATGTCATACTGTACATCTCTCAAATAGGAAAACTATGTGTTTGACTGAAGTAAAAAACATTTGGTCAAACTTAATGCTAACTGTTGCTTCTGGGCTTTTTTTTGCAAATCTTCTGATACCTCCTTAAGTAAACAGCATGTAATTCCAGAACATCACCCTGTGGCTAACCATTTCCCATGTGTTTTATTTTGTTTGTTAGTCTGTAATATTCAGCATATAAATTATATCATTATAGGTCAGACCCTGCAGCTATTGGGGAGTGACACTCAAACCATGTACTTATTGGCTGCTTGCTTCTTCCTACTTCTGTTCAGACATGCTTCCATTTCCTACACAGATCTGAATCTGTGTATTCAACCGCATTCTCTTCACTCCAAAACCTGTGAAATTCCAGCATTCCACAGTCATTTTTTCCCTGTCTTTGTCTGTCTCTGCTGAATAGTTTATGCCAACACTATAGAAATCTTTAGCCATACCATAGCTATCTGGTATGGTTTTATCAGTGGTGGACAGTCATTGTGTATTTCTACTGCCATGCGGAAGAATAGTTAACCTAAAAATGCGTATATACATAACCTCTGATTTCCTTCGCATTTGTTTTTCTTACTATGGAAGTCAATGGTTACAGATTTCCTTCATTCTTCAAAATATACTGGTTTGGAACAAGTCAAGGGTGCGAAAAGAATGGCAGAATGTTCATTTCTATATGGTTTATTATCCTTTTAAGCACATTTATTAAGTATCTGTCATTTATTAAAATATACATATCAGTATAAACAAATAAATACATATTTTGGGAAACAATGAATGAGCCAATTCAAAAGTTTATAATTAATGTTTGAAAATGAAAATCACACATCACAATGTAACGATATTATGTGTATTACTGTTTTACATATTACATTTGTATTACATATTACATTTGTGTAATACTATCCAAACAGGGATGGGCTTCATATAAAAATATATATGCAAATACATAAAAAATAGTTCATGAAACACGGATCATAATGTTACAACAAAAACAACACAAACAAAATATGCTTAATATTTTTACTTGCACTTGAATTATCATTAATAATCAGTGTGATTATTAGCCTATGACAAGTTTTCACAAGGTGGCACGGTGGCTCAGTAGTAAGCACTGTCGCCTCGCAGCAAGAAGGTCACTGGTTCGAATGCCAGTCAGATGGCGTTTCTGTGTGGAGTTTGCATGTTCTTCTTGTGTTGGAGTGGGTTTTCCTCTGGGTGCTCCGGTTTCTCCCTCAGTACAAACACATGCTCAATAGGTGAACTGAATAAACTAAATCGGCTGTATAGTGTATGTGTATGAATGAATGAATGAATGTGTATGAATGAATGTGTTTCCCTGTACTGGGTTGCAGCTGGAAGGGCATCTGCTGTGTAAAACATATGCTGAATAAGTTGGCAGTTCATTCCGCTGTGGATGTCCGACCCCTGATGAATAAAGGGACTAAGCCGAAGGAAAATTAATTAACAATAATAATTACAACAACAGGGCGCCACGGTGGCGTAGTGAGTAGCACGTTCGCCTCACAGCAAGAAGGTCGCTGGTTTGAGCCTTGGCTGGGTCAGTTGGCACTTCTGTGTGGAGTTTGCATGTTCTCCCCGTGGTTGCGTGGGTTTCCTCCACAAGTCCAAAGACATGCAGTACAGGTGAATTGGGTAGGCCAGGGGTGTCCAAACTCGGTCCTGGAGGGCCGGTGTCCTGCAGATTTTAGCTCCAACTTGCCTCAACACACCTGCAAGGATGTTTCTAGAAAGCCTACTAAGAGCTTAATTAGATGGCTCAGGTGTGTCTGATTGTGGTTGGGACTAAACTTTGTAGGACACCGGCCCTCTAGGACTGAGTGTGGACACCCCTGGGGTAGGCTGAATTGTCCGTAGTGTATGTGTGTGAATGAGAACGTATGGATGTTTCCCAGAGATGGGTTGTGGCTGGAAGGGCATCCGCTGCATAAAAAACAAATGCTGGAAAAGTTGGCGGAACATTCCGCTGTGGCGACCCCGGATTAATAAAGGGACTAAGCCGAAAAGAAAATGAATGAATGAATGAATTACAACAACATGTACTACACCAACTACTACAACAGAAATTACTAATGCTACTATTACTGCTGCTGCTCCTACAGCCACAACGACTACTACAACAATGTCTAAAACTACTGATACTAATACGACCTACTTCCACTGTTGAATTGTCATTAATAATCAGTATGATTAATAGATTATGGCAAGTTTTCACAATTAAAATAAATATTTTCTACACATTTCTGTGCTAATTTAGTCCTATAATTAACTTCCATTCACTATTTTCACAAAACCACAATTTAGTATATTACATGAATATAAGCTATCATTAAAGAAATGCCCCTTCAGTTGGTCTCATTTTGAACACAGAATTAACTGAAAACAGAATTTAAAAAAAACAATTTTAGCAAATATAATCAAGATATGCATCCACTTTTACAGGATTCAATCTCGTTCCTATTGTTTCTCTTTATCTACATTACAACACAGACATGTTTCTGAGCCCTCCTGCTGTCATCTTTCAATTACAAGTTCGAAAAAATGCCTCAACGCTAGCAAACATCAGTCATCAGGAACACTTAGGCAGCGTTTCAACGTTAAATCATTTATATCCATTTAGAAAGGCAAAGGTTTGTCAGGATTGGGCTGGCTACCGCAAGCCACCTAGACAAATAAGAGGACATCTTTCTACCAGATGTGTGCTCATTTCCCCATTTTGACATTATTGTTGTTTCGTTTTGAGCCTAACTGACAGGTCTTGCTCATTCAATTGCATCTTAACATTCAATTATTTGGTGCCGGGATGTCTCAGGCCTGCTTCTTTTCGCTGATTTGCGCATTTAGTCATATCGAGCCGCCTGGCGGATGGAGTATTAGCTGTATAATTTTGTGGTCTGTGGACTGATGGATTGCGCGATCTGATATCTTCAGGATTTTTCAGGTCAATAAATGTTTATTTTGAGAAGCATCCAGCCCGAATGAGAATACAGAATGAGTTTTGATGGAAAAGGATGATAAAGTGAGTTCGGTTATTGAGAACGCTCTGTCTCTCTTCAAGTCTACGCTGCGTCTCCGTCTCCTCATTTCACCCCTCATATCTCTCTGCTTTTCTTCACCCTGCACCTCTCGGCTCCTTAACTTACCGTTTCTTCTTCTGTCTCCCTCGCGGATGAATGTTTTATCTGATAAGTCGTTTCATAGCCTTGTAAATCTTCCATAGGCATTGTCAGGTTCTTACCACAGGGCCAAAGTGCCCACCCTCAACAGAAAGTGTACTCTTTGAACTTGGCCCGGCTGCTTGTACGGCCGTGCGTCTGCTGACTTTACGAGACAGAAATATTTGGAGTACATGATGGCGAGAGACAGAGAGACTCCTGAAGGTTATGATTTTGGTCACTCCGTCAATACCTTCACAGTAACATCATGCAAAAAGCCGGGAGGTTGGAAGCGGTCTCGTTTTGAAACTGTTAAACGCATCAACTGTTCAAATCAACTGCGCTGCCTGTGTTGACCTCTGAACCGCTAATTTTCGTCCAAGTTAACCACCATCTCCTCATTGCTATTGCTCTGCTGGAGAGGGAAAGTCCCCTCGATGGTCTTTCAGTTTGGCTTCAATGTTATCTGAAGTTTCTAATTAGTCTCAATGCAATCCAAAGAGACCTTGGCGGGCAAAAAAAAAAAAAAAAAAACACAGACTTGGCTTGAATGTCTCTAAATTTGCTTTCAACATCAGAACACTAAAGCTTCTTTTAGTAAGCTTCTTTTTTTATTCGAAAACCTCTACAAAGGTCCCTTGGAGTTATTGAAGCAGAATGTAAAGAATGTAGCTGGTCTCACCAAACTTTGTGTTTCCAGCAGTGCATGTTACATGAACATCTGCACAGCTGTAAACAGGCCCTTAACTTTCGTTAACTGCATGGTTTCGAGTGTTGGTACAAAGTCATTGAGTCCAAGCGCTTTTGTGGCAACTTCTGAACAGGATCGCCACGAGTGATTTAGCCCAGCTTTACCTCAATCTTGTAATCCTCGGGTCACTGTAGTTTAGGTTTTTGATGTGGACTTTAAAGGATGGAAATATTTTCAAAGTCCAAGACACTGTAATGCCGGTCCATGTTATGCATTCTCTAATAGGATCTCGGAGGAAGAAAAAAAAAAGACCAAAGCATTCATCAGCTTTTTAGGTGTACATTAGTGTACGAACAATTAAAGTTTTCCTTTTATGAAAAAGTACAAAAAAAACAGCTTAAAGGCATGTGTGAGTTATATGTCATATGATTAAGTGACGTGTGTACAGTAACTATATTGTTCTGATGACAAAATACAAACCCTTGTGTCTGCATAAACTCTGAAGCATACTTTTGGCATAACTGTTTATATGTATGTAAGTACTGTATGTATATATGAAGGCTGAATATATACAGTAGAGTCAAAGTCCGAATATATGGAATAAAACTTCAATATATGGAATGAAAGTTTGAAAATATGGAATGAAAGTCTGAATATATGAAATATGGAATGAAAGTCTGAATATTCTTCTTCTTTCTTTTCGACTTAGTCCCTTTATTAATCTGGGGTCACCACAGGCGAATGAACCGCTAACTTATCCAGCATATGTTTTACGCAGCGGATGCCCTTCCAGCTGCAGCCCATCTCTGGGAAACATCCATACACACTCATTCACACTCATACTATGGACAATTTGGCCTACCCAATTCACCTGTACCACATGTCTTTGGACTTGTGGGGGAAACCGGAGCACTAGGAGGAAACCCACGCGACCATGGGGAGAACATGCAAACTCCATACAGAAATGCCAACTGACCCAGCTGAGGCTCGAACCAGCGACCTTCTAGCTGTGAGACAAACGTGCTACTCACTACGCCACCATGGTGCCAAGTCTGAATATATGGAATGAAACTTCAATATATGGAATAAAAGTTTAAATATATGGAATGAAACTGAATATATGGAATGAAACGTCTATAAATAGTATGACATTTAGAAAATATGAAATGAAAGTCTGAATATATATGGAATGAAAGTCTGAATATACGGAATGAAAGTCTGAATATATGGAATGAAACTTCAATATATGGAATAAAACTATGAATATATGGTATGAAACTCTGCATATATGGAATGAAAGCCTGAATATATTGAATGAAAGCCCGAGTACATGAAAAGAAAGTCAGAATATATGGAAAGAAATCTGAATTTATTAAATGAAAGTCCGGATATATGGAATAAAGGTTTTAATATATGGAATGAAACTCTGCATATATGGAATGAAAGCCTGAATATATGGAAAGTTTGAATATATGGAATGAAAGCCCAATATATATGGAAAGAAAGTCTGAATATATGGAATGAAAGTCTCATTATACAGAATAAAACTCTGAATATATGGATTACACTGAATACTGTATATGGAATGAAAGTCTGAATATATAGAATGAAAGTTTGAAAATATGTGGAATGAAAGCCTGAATGTATGGAATGTAACTTCAATATATGGAATAAAAGTCTGAATATATAGATTACAAGTCTGAATACTTCTGAAAACTTCAATATAAAGAAAGAAAGTTGGAATATCTAGAATGAAGGTCCGATTATATGGAATGAAGCTTGGAAATATTGAATGAGGCTTAAATATATGGAAAGCCTGAATACTGTATGTGGAATGAAACTTAAATATATGGATTAAAAGTAGAATATATGGAATGTAATATAAATTATGTAAAATATAGATTATCACTCTGCAATAAGGTTCAAGTAAAGCTATATTAGAATATTATGAATGCACAGGAATATTCTGTATTTGTTACTCATGGATTGTATAAAGAATATGGATATATGGTTATAACATGCATTATAACCTACATAAAGCAAACAAACCATTTTGTTTTTACCTAAAAATGATTACTAAGGTACAGGTCCTGATATTAAATGGACAAATGCTTCTTGAAATAATCCAAGGATTAGTTTTACTGTGGTCAGATGTTCAGGGTCAGTTCACTGGGCTGAGCTCAGAGATGTGGACAGCTGCTCGCCTGTGCTTTTACTCACCCTGCACCAGGAAGCAGATGTGTTCAGAGGTTAATCTAAGGGAAAACGGGACCTGGAAACATTCAGCCAATACCTGGGCTCTGTCTGTAGCCATCTGCTCCTTCAATTTACCCTAGAAACGCTCAAATGTAACCCCTGCATGGTACAGAATGCACGCTTTCATAAACACTGTCCTCGCCAAACTCAAGCAGGCATGAAATGCATCTGTAAAAGGTTACCACCTCGAGCTGTTGATTATAAATGGCACTTTTTTCTAAATGGAGAGAACGATCAAAAAGAATAGGCAAGCCCAAGTGTTTACATTTAAAACACATAGTCTAACTAGTGTGTCACTGGCCCGCTGTTTCTCAAGAGGGCCATCCAGCTGTTTTAGATCAGTCTGTATCACTCTTTCTCTTTTGAAGGACAAAATGATTTCTCTTCATGACGAGGATCTGCGTTTCAGTGTTTTTGTAAAGCGACCTTAAGCGAAAATCTAGATGACTTAGGTCTCTTTGCTTATCTAATCCAGCTGTCATCCTGAAGATGAAATGCTGGCACGGATAACAAAGTTTTATGACTGACCATAGTAGTGGGAGTTTATTTTATCTTCTATTTATTTATTGCAAACATATTTAATAATTCATACTCTATGCAATGGTTCAGAGAGCTGCAGTTATTCAAGAGAAATGTTATCAATTGCACTGATTTATATTGCTATATAGAGGGCATTAATGTGAAGAGCTGTGGGCATTTTTTTGTGAGACAAGGGAGGTTTTCATACTTAAAACACATATTTGCCCTGTTGACCTCCACAGATATGATTATAGGCCTATAGTTAAAAACAGTTGTTCAAATAATTGTTAATAGCTTCAACTCTTTTTAATTATCAGTCAAATGCTTTGCAAAGAAAAGTCTTGAGATTCCAAAAGCATTCATTACATAAAGCCTAATGCTGAGTGGGTAATTAGGAATATCTTGTATTGAGTAAAACCTTCATTTTTCAGTTCCAAACAAAGGGAACATTCGTGGATCTCAGAGCAACACTGCAGTGATTAATTACTGAATAATTGATATTGAGCAAATCAAAAATTAAATTATTCTCTCAAAAGTCACATGCAGATTCATTTATAAAAGAAGCTTTAGTGAATGAATAATTTGAAGGGATGATCCAGCAAATCTCTCATTATTTGCCACAACCTGCTAGCCATTTCATGATCCTACTTATACACGCTCAACAGCCACAGTACACACTCTGCTAAATATTGCTAAATTATACAAAACAGCCTAAAACATATTGTAACATATTTTTGCCAAAATCCCCCATTTATATCATCACTCCTTTATACTACATGCAAAAAAAATCTACTTTACATTTTTCTGAACTATGTACTGTTGAAGTCAGAATTATTAGCCTGCCTTTTACTTTTTTTATTTTTTTATTATTTATTTTATTTCCCAAATTATATTTAACAGAGCAAGGAAATGTTCACAGTATGTCTGATAATATTTTTTCTTATTTGTTTTATTTAATCTAGAATAAAAGCAGTTTTTAAAAGACCATCTTAGGTCAAATATATTAGCCCGTTTAAGCTATTTTTTTTGATAGTCTACAGAAAAAACCATCATAACCATCATAACTTTATTATTGCCTAATTACCCTTCCTGCCTAGTTAACCTAATTAACCTAGTTAAGCCTTTAAACGTCACTTTAAGCTGTATAGAAGTGTCTTGAAAGTATCTATTAAAATATTATTTACTGTCATCATGGCACAGATAAAATAAATCAGTGATTAGAAATGAGTTATTAAAACTATTATTTAAAAATATGTTGAAAAAAAATCTTCTCTTCTTTAAACAGAAATTGGGGAGAAAAATAAACAGGGGGACCAATAATTCAGGGAGCTAATAATTCTGACTTCAACTGTATATGGATATGTATATGTCAGAATTTACCCTAAAATTGTGTAAAAAAAAAGGTTTGGTGATGATGGGTGATAAATCAGTGCCACCTGTCTGAATAAAACCATCTTCAACGAGCTTCAACCTGACCGACTTCTTGTCTTCTCAATCTCAGAGCTCCTTCACCCCAGTACAAGAGCTGACATGAGCATATCCCTGTTCTCCCGCATGCATCCCTACATCGATGCGTGTGCGTGTGTTTTACAGTATGTGTGTGCAACACAGAAAATGAAGATATGCCGTTTGATTCCTGCACAAAGAACAAGAGATCGCTGATGCCTCTCATAACTCAGGCCTGATGGGGACCTGTGATAACGTCTTCCCAAAATTACTTTTGAATTCTTCCACAAGTCTGCTGCCCTACTTTTGTTGATTACATTCTACAATACCATCAGTCATCAATTCATACAAGACTTCTGACAAAAGCTTGTTTTTGAAGTAGTCTAAATAAATAAATAAATGTATTTCATTCAATTTCACTTTTCAAATCATACATTTTATGTCATTCAGTGTAATACAGGTTTATACAGTGTAATACAGGTCCTACTTTACAATAAGGTTAATTTACTAAAATGAACTAAAGAATGAATACTGTATTTTTTACAGCATTTTTCATCATAGCTAATGGTAATTTCAACATTAATAATGTTACACGGTAAAAAAATCTGTAATTTTAAGGTTTATTTCTGGCAGCTGTGGTAAAAAACGTAAAATGATGGCCATTAAATTACAGAAATTCTTGAATAAATTTTTTTTTAAGTAATTTTACAGTAAATTTCTGTAATTTAACAGCCGTTATCTCACGTTTTTTTCTAAACCATAAAATTACGATTTTTTTTGTGTAGTTAATGAAACTGTATTATTAACTGTAAAAAAAATATTGCTTCCTTAAATTTAAGTAGAATCAAATTTACTTTTCTAGTCATCTCAACTTACAACAATCAAACTGACTAGAAGTTAAACTTTGTTTAAAAAAAATTCAGTTGAAACATGTTTAACAAAGTTAAAGCAACATAAAAATATTTGTTGTCTTGAATGTTTGACATTTTTTACAGTGTATAATTTTATACATAATAAATACTGTAATAGTTGTATTGTTCACTGTTGTATTATGTTAAACACATGAACTAACATTAACTATTGGAGCCCTATTGATAAAATATTTATCATCAGGTTTGTATGCAAAAACCCCACCCAGAGATTTTATGAAAAATAATCATTTGATGACATTAAAATACTTTAAGCATCAAAGTCAAGCCTACCATACAGTACTATTGTTCGAAATTTGCCACTATGCTTCAAACCATATTTAACTCAAGCAGTAGCAAGTAGTATTTGATCATTTAAAATCTGGAGAAAAAAACAATGTTTTTTTATTTATTTTTTTATTAAGTATAACTCATTGTAAGTAGATTGCATCTTTTGATAAATAAATTAGTTAATTATAAATCCCCTTTGAAAATTGTATTTGATGTAGACACAAAAAAGCCTTTAACCCATTATACAGTAAGAGCAATCAGATGTGGATGTTAATTAAACGTAATTTATTTGCAAATGTGTTCTCGATGATTTTTTAATAACTTGAGTCAAAAAAGAACACTTTATTAACAGTTTATTAACAAAGAAAAAAAAACACAAATATATTACTTTAAAAGTAACCGCACATTTCTCTTCAGCACATACAGCACATTTTTAGGCAGCAAGTTATGTGCTCAATTTTACCCTAACAAAATAATAATAAATAACGAATCTATATTAGATTCGGCCCCCAAAGACTATGCAGCACCACGGATGCGATCCAAGACCCGTGACGAGACGATTTCAAGGCTCCATAATCCTGGACCTCGCTGTATCCTGAGCAGCTGCTCGGCGGAGTAGCAAGCAAGAGACGGATTCCTGTGACCCTCCAAGGACAGACGAGTCTCGAGTTATCCTACCTCTGGCGCCTAGACTGCAGCTAGAGCTGCGCACCGATGGATTACTCTTCAGTGTTTGAACTCTAAGTAGTGAATATTAAACAACACTGAACTGAACTCAAACATTAATAACTAAACTGACATTTTTAATTTACTATAACCTTCTATGTGAAGCTGCTTTGACACAATCTACATTGTAAAAGCGCTATACAAATAAAGGTGAATTGAATTGAATTATATTAAATTGGCCCAAACTGTGGATGCTTTTAGTCTTAACTGCAAACATACCCTTTTAGTAGAGCTTTTTCAGAGTCGATTTAGATAGATCAGGTTTTTAATGTTGAACTATTGTTGAATTTTGTTGTAGTGTCTGTTAAATTTTTGACTGTGTGAATTTATGCAGTTACACCATAAAAGCACTTTAGTAAATGGCAGTTGTTCTAAAAGCGCAATAGAAAATATATAATAATTGTAATCCTAAATATAATTATAAAAAATACAATTAAGTAATAGTGCCAATTGCCTTGACTTAGCAAACAATAGAAAAAAGGTAACAGTCAAGTAAATCTGCAGTGTAAAACACATGCCTTAATGTCTCTTACGCGAAAACGCGCCATAAAAATTACCACACTTAAAACATTTACATTCCAGTATGCATGCTTTCTCTCGGTCCTCGCTTTAGTTTACATATCCCATGGTTGTTCTAGATGTTGCAGACGATTAGAAGTATGCATTCTGATAAACGACTTAAAAAGCTGTTGTGTTGAAAACTTTCATCATTGACACACACACATTATAACAGATGATGTCTACAACTGTGTCAACATTAAGTCAATCTCCATAGGACGCCGTAAACAGAAACCGCTAACTACTGTGGAAAGTTTTACAAATGTAGTCGCTTTCATTTGTTAGCAATTTGCTATCAAAACAATAGAGTCATATTGTATTAATCCATGACTGAAATCTCCTGTCACATCGAACATCAGCGGGTATTACAGAATGTCAAAATGCATATATTATCAATGTGACTCTCAGTAGTTTTAACCACTATGTCATAACACACACTCAAAAATAAAATTCTAAAGGAATTAAAAGTCCTCCACAAAAGATTAATCAAGGGTAAAATGTGTTGTATGAAATATAGAAGCTGTCTCAGGACATATGAAAGAACACATTACTCTGCAAAACAAGGCGCCTGGCATCTGCCTCATATTTAAAGATTCCAGGCTTGTTTAAGACACAAATAATGATAATCGGACCACCCGTAGTCTGGCATGCTCTGTTTGTTGATCCGCTTGATGCGGGGCAGACTAAAAGTCCTTACCAGATTTGGAAGATGGCCACTTTGGTGAAAATGTTCTGATATGTTTGCCTGCTGCTGAAATGCATGTTATAAATTAGCTACTCTTTTCATGTGGGGGTGATAAATCACATGAGAAATATTATATAAGCTTCGTAGTCTTGTTGTAGGAATTTCATCAGAAATAAATGTATTAAATTACATGTTAAAAAACTAAATTAAATTAAATTAAATTCAATAAAATAAAATTATAAAATAAAATCTATATTAAATTAAATTTTAAAAAATTAAATCAAATAAAGTAAAAATGAATAATGTAAAAAAACAAAACAAATAAAAAACACTCAATAAAATTATATTAAATTTAATTAATAAAATCTAATTAAATTTAAAAGGAAATTAAAATAAAATAAAAAATAAAATATATTCAATTAAGTTAAAAAATAAAACAAAACAATTAAAATTAAAATTAAATCATTCAATAAAATGTAATAAAATGTAATAAAATTAAATACAATAAAAAAATAACTAAAATAAATAAAAATGTTAAATTAAGCTAAAATTAAAACAATTAAATTATTAAATAAAATAAAAATTAATTACAAATTGATGTACAGGTATATTACTACACAATATTGTAAAGATATATTTTGAGCAAATATTTATTCATCATTTTCTGGTCGGCTTAGTCCCTTTATTAATCCGGGGTCACCACAGCGGAATCAACCGCCAACTTATCCAGCATATTTTTTACGCAACGGATGCCCTTCCAGCCACAACCCATCTCTGGGAAACATCCATACACACACATTCATACTACGGACAATTTAGCCTACCAAATTCACCTGTACCACATGTCTTTGGACTTGTGGGGGAAACCGGAGCACCCGGAGGAAACCCACGATACCACGTGGAGAACATGCAAACTCCACACAGAAATGCCAACTGACCCAGCCGAGGCTCGAACCAGCGACCTTCTTGCTGTGAGGCGAACGTGCTACTCACTACATCACCGTGGGGCCCCCAAATATTTATGTATGTTGTATAAATAGTGTTGTTTCACAATTATCAAGCGTTCATGACATTCTTTTATACAATATTTACTATCAATAATAATTATTATCAATAATATTATTATCATGATAAATATTTTCAATTATCATTGATAATATTATAAAACAGTATCAATTATAATCAATGGATTATCAATTATTGTCAAATGTCAATACCAAAAACTCCTTTCAGGTATATTATGAGCAAGAATCATTTAATAACATATTAAAATACTCTATTTGAAGATCATAGTCTAGCCTCAAAATACAAAATAATTACTTAGAATTTGCCACTATTCTTCAAACCTTGCTAACTTATTTAATCAAATGTATTACTACTTATTCTTTTACAAGTTTTAAGTATAACTCAGCATAAGTACTATTTTCATATAGGGGATGAGAATTGTGATAAATCACATAAGAAATATCCAATAAACTTTCACTTTGTACTTGCATGGATTTAACTTTATGTGACTTGAAAATCCTTCTCCTGACTGGAGAGGACGGATCTTATATGTATAATTTTGATTTCTTGCACTCTTAATAGAAGGTTAGACAAGATTTATTAGATAAAAGGGAAGAAGAAAAAAATCAATTTACAGTAAATGGTTGTCATTAGAACAAAAATTGCTTAGACTCTTCTGGAATTGGTTTTAGATGCGCATGTAATTTGAGACCGTGTGGTACCTCGGTCTTAACCAAGACGTTTCAACTGCCTCTTTTGAAAACGTTCACTTCTGTGGTAAAATGATGATGGCTCCCTTTTTCTCTCTTCCTTCCACTGACAACTTTGATGGTCTATTATATTTAATAAACAGTTTTAGTGCTGAAATAAATCAATTTCAGGAGTGCCTAATCCTCAGCTCAAGCGGACTGTAAAGCCGCAGGTTCTGGAGAAAAGTTTGAGACATCTAGTAATGGAATACATATGTCACATGGAGAGAGGGCCTTTGGGAGCCCCATATCTACAAATAGTTAACTTCAGATGTTGGGGCTTTAAAAAAAAAGCCTTTCCTTGGATGTGAAGGAAAGTCAAAATTTCAGATTTTGGTGTCTGCATCAAATTACATTTACAAAACTGTATGTGTTATGCATAAAAAGCATATTAATTGCTAGACAATATTTTTTTTAAATAAAATGTAAATATATGGGTGAAAAAAAAAATCTGCATGATATGTATGTAAAATTTAAACCACATGACATAGAATAAAGGAAAATATAAAAAGGATTATTCATTCATTCATTTTCCCTCAGCTTAGTCTCTATTTCAGAGGTCACCACAGTGGAACGAACCGCCAACTATTTCAGCATGTTTTATGCAGCGGACAATTGCTGACAAATGGGTAAAATGTGGTGATTTAAAGAACATTGGAAATGTAGAAAGATTAAGAATTAAACTCAGTTATCATTTTGGGGATAGAGAACATGCAAACTCCACACAAAAAAAGCCAACTGACCCAGCCCGGTCTCGAACCAGCGACCTTCTTGCTGTGAGGCAACAGTGCTAACAACTGAGCCATCATACCGCCCTAGATAAAAAGTTATGTGACCGTGAAATATTTTAAAACTATTTTAAAAATTACTGCTGACAAATGGGTAAAACTTGGTGATTTAAAGATTAGTAATCATTTTGGGGATGTACTGCATACCATGCTCCCTTTAATAAAGCCTTTTAATATGTCATCAAATTATTTAACACATTTGTTTGGTAAATAAGCTATTCATTCATGCATTCAATTTCTTTTTGGCTTATTCCCTTTAATAATGGCCACAATGGAATGAACCACCAACTTATCCGGCATATGTTTTACACAGCACATGCCCTTCCAGCTGCAACCTATCACTGGGAAACATCCATACACCCGTTCACACACATACTCTATGGACAACTTAGCTTACCCAATTCACCTATTTGGACTTGTGGTGGAAACCGGAGCAACTGAAACCGGAGGAAACACACGCGATCACGGGGAGAACATGCAAACTATTTATAAGATATTGTTACACTTAATAAAATTATGTAAATCTGAATAATATGACAGAAAATATTTGTTCGCTCTGTAAAAAAAAAAGTCAGTCTAATATACGAGGGAATCAGAATAGTTCACAGAAAAATTAATCGTTGATTAATTACTCATCCTTATACTGTTCCAAGCCTGTAAGATATAGTATCATGCATCTGAAAAACATATTTGAGGGCATTTATGACAAGATCTGCGAGGTTTCTGCTCCTCATTGATGGTCTACATACTTCAAAAGACCCAAAAAGTAGTTAATGCTGAAAAACATTCAAATTTGTTTATCTAACCCCCAAACACAGAGATAGATAGATAGATAGATAGATAGATAGATAGATAGATAGATAGA
>CAIGQQ010033975.1:2887145-2943989 GCA_903798035.1 Danio albolineatus | reverse complement strand
ATATAATTTTAAGGTCAACATTATTATTAGCCATGCACCTTAAGCAACTACTGTTTTGATCTTTTACAAAATGCTCATAATAAAATGACTTGCCTACCCTAACTTGCCTGATTAACCCTTTATGGGTTTATGCAGGTTTTAAGTTCAATTCAAAACTTAAGACATTAAGACCATTATGCATAATGAAATTTTAGACTCATACAGGGCTAAACGCTAAAGAGTTTTTCGGATGGCCCAAATGGAAAAGACGGTTATTTCCCTATCAAAAAACTTTTTATTTAATACATTTAATAATGCAATCATTTATTAATAAAAAATATTTTTTTAGATATTTCTTAGCAAGATATTTTAAATACAGTCAAAACAAGCAAGCATAAACTTTCTTTAAAACAAAAAAAAATGGACAAATGTTTTAAAAGTTTTAAACACTATAATACACTAACTGTATGCACAGCAGTCTGTCCAGGCCACTGTCTTCAGCAGTAAATACACAGAGAACATTTAAACAAATGTCATTATTATTAAACCATTATGGTAAATACAGTTAAAAATAATTACATTTAAATAAGAAGTTAAGTTTTATTGAGATGGATTGTTGGTGATTGACCAGATTGGGTATACAAGAACAAAGGAAAATTAAGACCTATTTAAAAATTATTTTAGACCTACAACATGATATTTCAGTAAATTTAGGACTTTTAAAGGCCTAAAATTCTGTTTTTTAAATTTAAGACATTAAGACCTTACAGACACCCTGTAAGTTGCACTTTAGCTGAATACTAGTATCTTGAAAAATATCTAAAATGTTATCTACTGTCATCATAGTAAAGATAAAAGAAATCAGTCATTTATTATTAAATTTATCATTTAAACAATGATGTTTAGAAATGTGTTGAAAAAAATCCTTCCATTAAAGTGGTTCATCATAAAAAAGAAAACATAAATATTATGTATTACTTTTAGCAGTTTCTTATGTATTTTCAAAGGGCTTTCTGTCCAAAAACACTGGATTTTGTCATTTATACCACTGCATTTGGATATAGAAGACTTTCAAAATTTGGTAGGCGGAAATTACATTAAAAATGGTATAGCACCTCTCATCAGTTGGAATACAATAACTTTTGCATAGATTATGATAGAGGCACTTTTCTTTTTTCCTATGATTACTGACATATGCAGGAACCATCAAAATTAAATTACAGCAACCTAGACCACACAGAACCTAAAAGGTACACTTTCAAATTCAAGTTTATAAAGAAAAAATACAGAAAGCGCCTCTTTTTTTTAGATGTTAATGATAACACAGACAACATATACAATTATTTTAATCACTTTCAACAGTGTTTTATGAACATTTAAAAAAGTTCTTTAAAATGATACCAAATTACTGCAATTACTCCTCTGCTTGTGGATTTGGAAAGCTTTTAAATTTGGGTAGGCAAAATCCAGGCGGAAACCCCAAAATAGCACCAAAGTGTAGGAGGTTAAAGAGAACTTGTGGAAAAACTCTAGGAGGACTAATAATTCAGGAGAGCTAATAATTCTGACTTCAACTGTATACTTGAAAAGTTACCGTTGCTTTTCTCAAGAACAGTATAGCTAAACTAGCCATTTATGATTCACCCATGATGCTTATTCAATATCTTTGACTTCTCTGAAGCAATGATTTGATTACTTAAAGCTTCTATCAGTGGCAATATCAAATTACATATTCAGTCTGCTCACATTTGTTTTTCTGGACTGCATATTTTCATCTGAACGCCAGAAAGAAATGATTGCAAACACATTTTAACCTTTTTGTTCTTTAATTTTCTTCAATACCCTGAAGTCAGTAATGAACTTGAGAGCTCTGTTATTTAATAATCCACATGTGGATTGAATCGCTATGTCACGGCACAGAAATTAACATGATTTCACAGAGCATCGATGAGAAAAAAAAAGTTTCCCATCTTCAGATCAGTCAACAGCAGAAGAGACGAACGCTGTTCACAAAGGATAGTTAAGCTGCAAAAGTAAAAGCCTTTCTTGTCCCCTCGCTACTCATAGCTGCCAGTGACCCTGTCTGTGGCTCTCCGTCATTTACAATTCAAATGCTTTTATGACCGTGCTGCTTCCTACCGAGATGGAAAATGTCCTTATTTAAATTAGCTGTATTTAAACTCCAGGTTTCTCTATACGCAAACTACACTGGACACAAACACACATTTTAGACAAATCATACGCTCACAAGCCCCCATTTACTTTTCAGAAAACTGTTCAGACAGATGACTATTTTCCCCCCCCTAAGAGGCATCATTGTCCATTCATGCAAAATGATGGGATGTGAAGAAGCATCTTTAGCTTTGGGGCTTTTTGAGTTTGAAATCTGTAATCATGTTTGAGCTTCTCAGCTGCTCTGCATAAGCACACAAAACATGTTTCCAGCACTAGCTTTATTTAGTGAATTGTGTTTATCCTTATTCTTTTTTTTTTTTAGGATTGTTTTTATATTGCTTTAGAAAAAATGTACGGTTGAATTAAAAAGTAACTGTTGTGGAAGTGGTTATTTATTTATATAGCTAAGCACTTGCACCCAATAAATGCTATAGTTTTTTTGTTTTTTTTACTCCATACACAAAAGATAAAAATGCACAATGGTCAAAGACAAAAGGGATGTTTTAAGCATCAAAACAAAGACAAAGTTTATAACAGCCCTCTTTAAACAAAATTTGCTTGCAATGTTTGTTAACGTTGCGTATATAAAACCACCTTTATAAATTGAATTTAGTGCACAATACAATATAGCTTACCACATATAAATATACATATATATATTATATTTGATAGTATATTACAATTAATTCATAATAGACAATTAATGAATTATTTAAATTACAAGTAATTTATATTAAATTCTAATTTATTATATTTATACTATAATATTAATTTATTATATTTACAATATAGTGTATATAATATATATTAGTGTATAACAATTAATTTATAATTAATGCAGGCTTTTAATATAACAGTGTAAAACATTTTTGTAAAACAGTAATATTATAAAAATAGAAACACAAACCTACCAATTAAAAACTTTGCTTTTAATTGATCAATTATAAATTATTAGTGTTATAAAATGTATACTGTTATGACCACATATACAATACATATATTTTTTATATTTATTTATTATTGATATTCAATAATTATATTAATAATTAATAACTAAAGTTTTATTTATTTTGTTAATTTTTTATTAAAATGTAGGCTATTATTAAATTATTATTAGGCTACATTTATTTCATTACTCAAACTTTATTATTTATTACTTAAATCTTTTTTAAAAAATCATAATTAGGTAAACAATCTGTTTTAAATATATAATTAAAAAAATATTAAATGCACAACATCCCATGTCTCATATACTGTAAATGGTTCTAAAATGCTACCATTTAAAACTAAGAAACAATGTGAAATGTTTCATTTAAAACGTCTGCCTGCATTATAAATCACTGCACATATAATGTTTTGTTATCTAACTGCACAACCTCTATATATTTGAAGTATGCACTAAGTAGCAAAACTTTTTGCTGCTCGGTCAACTTGTTGAGTGCGCAGTTTTTCAGATCCTTACGGTACCCAAATCTGCAACACTTCTCTCCCCCATAGGAAGTCTCAGGCAATTAGTTCAGTCAGGAGAAGTGCCCGTACTGGTCTACTCAGTTTCTCTGAGCTCTTCTAATGACTTAACCCGAAGAGTGGTCAAACCCCTGCGCTATTCTGTGGGAGCCCCGGTTCTGCTTTGGATATTCCATAAAAAATAATAATAATGGGATTTGAGTTGGATCGTTTCAAGGGGGCTGTGGACCCAGACTTCAAATGCAACTTGTGTAATAAAGTTTTGGAGGATCCGCTCACTACCCCGTGCGGTCACGTCTTCTGCGCCGGCTGTGTGCTGCCTTGGGTCGTCCAGCAGAGCAGCTGCCCCGTCAAATGCCAGAGGATCTCCACCAAAGAGCTCAACCACGTCCTGCCTCTCAAAAACCTAATATTAAAGTTAGACATCAAATGTGACAATCACGCTCGGGGCTGCGAGAAGATCGTCAAACTCCAGCATCTGGCGGAGCACGCGGAGATGTGCGACTATTCCCCTGCCAAATGTCGGAATAAGGGCTGCAGCGAGGTGCTCAACCTGAAAGATATGGATGCTCACATGCGTGAATCGTGCGATTACAGAGCGGTCGGGATATGCGAGAGTGGATGCGGATTGATGCTCACTCATAAAGAGCAGAAGTTGGACAACCACTGCTGCTTGAAAGCTCTCAAAGCGCACAACGGCGCGCTGCAAGGGAAAGTTGTCACCTTGGATAAGGAGCTCAAGAAACAAGCTCTGAAGTCAACTAAAAGAGAGAAGTCACTTTTAGCGCAACTGTCGGCGGTTCACAACGAGCTTCAGATGACGGCGCTGAAGTATCAGAAGAAATTCACCGAATACAGCGCCAGGATTGACTCGTTATCCAAGAGTCTCTCTCCGAGTCCGCCGTGTAAGGTAAGAGAGCACAGATGACAGGGCTTTAATAACGCTTACAAATATTTACTGTGGTAACCACGTTTTGTGGTAAAAGGTAGAAATGGCCACGACTGTCATCCTGCAAAAAAAAATTAACAACTAAAAGGGATTCTGGAAGGTTCTTGCAAGATTTAAAAGAAACCCATAGTGATTTGTGGTAAGAAAGGTGTGTGCATTTCATTTTTTGCATGTATTTTTCTTAAAAAAGAAACAAATAACACGTAACTTACCATGAAGGCTGTTTTCAAAACTTTTCTGGTATAATTTTTGCCAATGTTTCTCTGATTTTTAAAGTGGTTTGGTTTGTTTCTACTGGCTATTTCAGAAGCTGGGTTCTTGTTCTGACTTACATAGTTGTTTTTAATTTAAATGTTAATTTAGGCTAAGTGATAGAGTTGAGGCCGTAGGCTATTGATATGCACCGTTTTCTAGTGTGAGTGTTGCTTTATAGTTAGAAAAACAGGCTTGGACAGTTAATTAATATCCTGTGACTTACGTTTCAGGCAAACATTGCTCAGCCACCTCGTGTTTGTCTTCTCTCCAAACGATTGTTTGAAGAGGTTGTATCCAAATGTTACACTAATCAAAGCAATTTACATACTTAAACCCGGACTGGAGTACCGTTTATAAGTGGAGCGGAGCGGCGGCCGTTTCTCGTCAGCACTCTAACCATTTAAATCCTTCAGTCATTTCAACACTCCAGGTTTCCCATTTAACTAGGAGAGAAACCCCGGTTTGAGCGGGAGGAGAAGCAGCAAGTAAATTGAAATTAACAACTTAATAAAACTCTATCTGCATACGAAACAAAAAGTATTGCGAATTTAAGTTTTAGTTATGTTCATATATTTACACTATGTCAAATTAACATCATGTGCTTTATTTTTAATGTGTTTAATTTATGACGTAGCATACTAAACGTAGAATCAAAGCTTTTGATTGGTCGAAATGTTTGCCTTTGTCAGGAGTCTTGTCAGCTCTTAAAGATGTATAGAAATGTATGTTTTATTAGTTTTTACTGAGGTATTCTAGTTTAGACTAGAGTAAAGTTCACTGTAGAAAATAGTTACGTTTATTAAATCTGGTTGCTTTCTTTCCTATCAATGCTGCTTGAAGCTCATGACTGGAAAAATCAAGGAAATGTCTATTAATGTAAGTTCTGTATTTGCACATTGTACTTGAAAATGTAGGCCTAGATTAAAGCATGAGGTAATACAATTGAGTGAAGTTGCGTAATTTATTCATAGCTAGTCCATAGCAGTAGGCCTGATTATGTTGTACAACAGAAAAATCATTGTACTTTGGACACCAAACATGAACTGGTACCTGTCTAGTACTGAGTAAAACATTTTAAGTGTTGTATGTTCTTTCCATATTAAAGCATTAAGTTAATTTTAAAAGTAAATAGCAAACTTGCTCTCCCGGCATTCTCAAAATTAGCAATTAGGAGTCAAAGTCCAACAAATCAGACCTCTTCCCCCAAAATATTAACATTTCAGAGAAAATACATAAATAAATTAGGATCTGTATGATATAAATTCAAAATTGGGAGAACGAATATACATTTGCAGTTGCAAAAATAAAAGTAATTTGTGAGAATACATTCAGAATTGCTATATATAAACTTGCAATCAAAATAAAATAAATCTAAGGTCTTGCTTCTTGCAGATCTTAGTTTTTCCACAGAGTTGTGCATTTATATTATAAAAAAAAAAGTCAAATTTGCAAGATGTTAGCTCAAAATTGAAAGATCTACACTTGCAATTGAGAGGAAAAAGTCGGAATTGTCACGACTACACTTTTGTACTGTTTTATTTTGTGGCTGTAACAAGCATTCATATTCCCATGGTTTAAATCAAGTGCTGTGACGTCTTCTGGCATGTGTGATGCCCTTCTGATTAGCTCTAATATATTCTCACTTCAGGACACAGACGGAGCATGGAAAATGTCAGTGAGTTACACTTGTGACAGATAACCTCCCTTGACCACTATGTAGGAGCACAAGATCCTAAGGCAACCTCCTAGTGAGCGAACATGTTTATGGGCTCTGAATGATGTCTTAGTGCCAGTGACTGCCTTCCTGCTGGGGAATGTAGTCTCTCTTGCTGTTCCCATCACATGGCTCATCAGTCAAGTGAGTTGAAGCAGTGAAGAGCTGGGGAAAGGAGGGCGATGATGGGGAGCTGACATTTGCAGGATTGGGCCTGTCTGCTGAACGCTGGGCTGTTGATCCAGCTGCTCTGGTGAAAAAAAAAAGATATCACAAGAGCTTCCAAATCAGCATTAGCACATTCCAGGATAAATTATATTTTTACGCACATGCTTGTTTGTTTTCAAAGTCCAATTAATTGTGTTTTTGGTAATTAATTATACTGAATCATATTAGAAGTGACGGCACCAGACAACACTGACATAAATGAATTTTACGTGATGCCGTTGCTATCTACGGACATTGTTTCCTGTGGAATTATGGGACTTGTTCCCATGACCCGGTACAGCGGGGTGCATTCTTCAGTAGGAGACGTTCATTGCATACACTCAGCAAAGATAGTAAAGATGACACTGTACATGGATGCCATTGATGTCTGTATTATATTTAGACACTGTATTCTGTGGCACACAGAAATGACAGCTGCTTTAGTCACTGATCCTATACAGTGCCACCCTAAGCAAGGAATAAAATGCTGACACAACTCATTTCTCCGTGTTCAACATTCATCTGTTGAGAAAGCCGTTTGCAGCATATGTATTAATATACTCGAACAAGTGAGCAGGGAACAAGGCCTTAACCCTTAAAGCCGCCAGGCACTTGGCAGCTCCTTTCCCAAGATGCTTTAAGCTGAGAAGAATTATATAGATTGCAGAACATGATGTTTAATGACTATAACAGGTGCACCACTGAACCTGTTTGGTCACGCACCACTTTTGGTCAAAAAGTTAAACCGTGATACCTGCGCATGATTTAAGAGCTTGTGCTTTAAAACACACACCCGATGGGCTAGATTGGAAATTTTAAGTTTGGAAGCTCAGATGTTTCCATTTCCCTAATGGAACTTCTGAATAATTTCAAAGCATTCATAATCATATTCATATATTCATATGTATATATATTGAACACCTTTTTTTTCTGTATTCAGAATTTATTTTTAAAGGTGCTTTTGTCTGGAAATTGTCACCAGATATCAGTTGCAACCAAAATAATATACTGTATACATAATAAGACTAATTATGTTAGAATTCAATTTGCGTAATAAATTGAAATCACACAGGGAAAAAGCATTAAACACATGATGAAAGGGAGGTGTAAAATGGCATGGAAAGTCCAGACAGCAGCTGAAATCTCACAGTAGTTAGAAAGCAACCCTGTCTGTCATTCAGTGTAAATTAACATTAGCTAGTTCAGATGAAGTTGAAACCAGGTGGATATTTCAGCAAGACAATGACCCCAAGCACAGCCAAAGAAACCCTCAATTGGATTCAGAAAAAAATAATAAAGCTGTTAGAATGGCCCAGCCAATCACTTGACTTGAATCCAAATGAAAATGAGAGCTAAAGATCAGAGTTAATGGATGAGACTTACAGAATCGTCCAGATTTGTAGATTATGTGAGAAATGCGATTCCATTCTCCATAGGAGTCTTAAAGCTGTCATTACCAAAAGAAAGTGGTAAAAGTGTGAATTGATTAATTTATACCATTGCATCTGTTTACAGGGTGGAGAGACCAAAAGTGTCACAGCTATACTCCATCGTGAGTCTGGATCTTTAGGGTTCAATATTGTTGGAGGAAGACCGTGTGTGGTGAGTTGAAAAATATTTAAATCACTATCTTGTAATGTGGTGCTGACGCATTCTATTCTCTGTTTAAGGGACCCTCTTTTTGCAAATAGGAAGCATAGATTATTTCGAATTTTAACAGTTTGCCAAACCAAGTTTGTGTGAGATGATAAAAAGCTACTAATTAATATATTCTTAATATAAATAATAAAAAATATATTAATATGGCAAAAATGTAAAGTTAAAAAGTTCATTTGTAAAGTAAAGCTATCAAAATAAAATACTAGGACATGATTAAATCTTTCATTTGTTTACAAGCATGTAAAGTGGCATTAATCAGCAGCAGAGCATGTGCAAATGTGTTCTTCAGTTACTGAAAACTACCTTAATTATATATTTGTTATGATAAAGAAAAAAAGGTTTTGGAATTACAAATTATGCATATTTTAAATTAATATATATACATATATAAAAAAAATATATGCCCTTAGATAACTATGCCATTAGCTACTGGATTTTGACCTAGTTTTCACCAAAACTGGATATTGTTTCAGAATATTAGTGTCACCGAATGACTTGGTTTAATTGGAAAGGGCAGCTAGGAAAACACAGACACAAATTATATATTTTACAAACAGTGCCACTTCAGTTGGTCCACCCTTAAGTGGTAATTGTGGTATCCATATCAGTGTGAATGAGCACCAAACCCTTTAGGAAGTGTTTGTTGGTGGTTTTTCTGAAATAGAAATGTGACGCACTTTGGTCTCAACTGGACTTTGCATTAGGAAAACTCTTACAAGAGCCAACTTTCCAGAGCTTCTTCTAAGACCCAGATGTAGCCTCGTCACAATGAGGGGGCTTTATTTATTTATAAAAATGCACAACACTTATAGCTCAAATTGCTATGGCTAAGTTTATGCTAAAGTAAGGGGAAGAGGTCAGTCTCTAATGAGTGACACAAATGGCTGTGTTTCTTAGCAACTGTACAACCACTTCAACGTGGCCATGACCCCTCCCTAGCAAATGTTTGACATGCCAGCCATCCTGTCTGCTTGTAAGACCTGAGATCTGTTCCTAAAACTGCAGTGTTTTAAAATGTCATCGGTGCAAAGGCTATAGGAAGCAAAATCATCTAATTTCATCCAAAATGTAAGGCAGCATCTTTTACAGAGATGAGAATCCTATGTGAAATGTGCTGCAATGAGCTAATGGCAAATTATTTGAAATATTAAAGAGCCCATATTATACATTGAAAAGGGTCATATTTTGGTTTTGGGGGTCTCCAACAGCAGGCTGATATGCATGCATGGTCAAAAAACACTTTCATTGTCTTATAATCTGCATTTATTTTTACCTCATTATCCCAGCGACTCCTATATGAATCGTTCAGTGATTCATTTGTTCCAAAACCCCTCCTTCGCGCCATGCTAAACTGCGCTGATTGGACCGATGACTCAGTCTGTTGCGATTGGTCGACAGCGCTCAGCGTGAGAGAATGCCCACCACGGCTTATCAACATTGAAGGAGTCATAGCGTGTGCGTGAGCTAATCTGCTAACACTCGTTTTTATCGGGAGTCGCCCGTATTTCAGACACCTCACCCCCGAAACTAACCCCCGATCTCCCAGCATATCACTCTAATTCTTAACCAGAAGTAAAAACAGCGACATACATTCAGTATTAATGCACACAGCGGCAAAACCGCCGAACGTGTGTAGCAGAGCTCATGGTGGCCATAGCAACGACACACAGCAGAGGAACACGAGCTCAAACGCATTTTAATCCGTAAACACAGCGTCACGCGGCGCGTTTACAACGTGCTTTTAGACGCGATATGAGAATACAAGTTAACCAGAGACACTACAAGCGGTTACAAGTTACAAAACACAGTTAAATGCATCATTTACAAGCTAGAGAAAACAATGAGGCAACCGTTTTAATCGCACTTACTCACACTTGCTGGATATCAGACCAGGGAAATGTCCTGGTGCTCCTAATCCTCCGTTGTAAGCACTCCTCGGAGGGGGAACAGCACATGGCTGTGGTATTTCTGCAGAAACTACTAACTCTTCAAAGTCTCATCTCTGGGTTCTCTGCACACTTCCAATCTCCAGCTAAGCACAGTGCTCTTCACTGTGTTGCCAGATGTAGCTGACTTATTTCAGCCCAAACCCTGTCCAAAAGGTTTTACCTGCACAATCAAATTTAAAACCGCCCAATCTGGCAACTTTTGCTCGCCGCTGTTGTTTGTGGGTAGGGTTGGGGATTTCGAATCTGCGCGCGCATAAATGGGCGGGGCTTATGTTTCATGTTCACGTAATGCCGAAACGGCTAAAGACTCGTTAGCACGGCGACTCGTTTGAGGAACTATGAGTCGACTCTTTTATAGATGAATCAATAGTTTTAAACACTGTGCACTTTCAGATTTAAGCCTTAGCTGGACATTTCACTTCACTTAGAGCTGTGTGACACACAGCATACAAACTCATTTTCAAAAACCCATAATAGGGGCTCTTTAACATTTACATTTATTGCAGCCATTGTTTTATAAATGATATATTCAAATGTAGCATTTATTGCTATTGAATTATTCAATATTTTATCATGTTTTTAATAGATTTTTGAGAAAATCTTATTTGTTTTAGCAACTGTTTGTGTAATGTTGTTCAGTAAGTACCCACATAGCAAAATATCTCTGGCCCAGCTCTGGCCCACACAATCAGCTTTTGCTTGGCCCACATGCCACAGTGAATTACAGTACATCACTGGAACAAGCCTGGCTTCCAGACAAAGGCCAAACATGGACCATATCGGGGTCAAGTCGCAGCAAAGTTAATTACCCATAACTAGGGCCAGACACAACCTTTGAACATTTTTTGCTATTTCTGTATTGAATTTTGTTAAAAATCTGCGGATTTATGCAGGATGATTTTGGGAGTATCATAACTAAAAATGTAATATATTAAATAAAAAATAATACTTTTTAAACTTTTATTTAATGTTCACAATGCAAATCCAATTAGATCCACTTTATTTGGTAAACAAAGCAAGTCTATCATATAATATATCTACTAAAAGACAGAAAATATTATTTTACAAAATTAATTGTAAACAAATCATATGAATATTTTCATATTAGTCAATCACTGAAATAATTTTTTTTTAAAAACTGAATAAATATAAATTTACACACATTTACTCTAAAGTAACTCTAAAATAAGCAAACAGAATCAATCATGGGCTAAAAATCTGTGTAATTCTGTGCGGATTCTGTGTGGGCCTACCAATAACTGAGCCTGAGCTGGGCCAGATATGTTGAGTCATTGCGCTTTAGGCATGCTATGGGTGTGCTTTTTCTTGAAGCGACCTGATGGATAGAGATTTAAAAAAAAATATATATATATTTGAAAATAGTAAAAATATATTAGAAATGTGGGTCAAGGTAGGCCAAACTTACATAGCCCACATATCAATTAATAACATCTGGGCCAAATACCACATTTTACATCTGGCCCAAGTATTGTGTGCTGCCTTAATAACGGTGCCACCTCTGCCAAACCAGGGCCATGTTTGGCCCACATGCTGCATGCATGCCAGTGCTGGATTAATGCCTGCTGTGCCAGATTTATGCCAAATCTGGGCCAGAATTCTTTGCTACCTGGGTAGGATATACCTTAAAAATTTCATTCATTCATTTTCTTTTCGGCTTAGTCCCTTTATTCATCAGGGCTCACCACAGTGGGATGAACCACCAACTTATCCAGCAAATATTTTTTTACGTAGTGGATGCCCCTCCAGCTGCAACCCATCACTGAGAAACATCCATACACACTCATTCACACACATACAGTACACTATGGACAATTAAGCTTACCCAATTCACCTAAATCTCATGTCTTGGGACGTGTGGGGGAAAACCGGAGCTCTTGGAGGAAACCCACACGAACTCGGGTAGAAAATGCAAACTCCACACAGAAACTGCCTCAAGGCTCGAACCAGGCTCGAACCAGCGTCCTTCTTGCTGTGAGGCGATTGTGTTACCCATTGCGCCACCATGACGGCCTAGTTTTGGAAAATAATTAACGTAATGTTATTGTATAGCATAACTAGTTATTTTGGTGGGATTTGATAATAAGGACTTGGTAAATAAGGATGTTGTTGTTGTTGTTGTTGTTGTAACGGAGAAGGAAGGGCTTAGAGTAATTAACTGTAGAGTTCACAGTTTGACTTCCTGCGGTTTCTCAAGTATTCCATTAAACATTACAGCACAGTATCACACAACATGGCACAGTTAATGTGGTTTGATGTGGTTTAAGGGGTTGGTTCAGCAATGTTTTGTTAGGGGCTTTGTCTGTAACCTACTTGGTAACATTTTTATTTGATACATGGCAACCATCTTTTTGTAAACTTCAATCACCCTAAACCTAATACAAACTCAACATGTCTTTCACTTGACAGAGTATTTGCAGAAAGGCATATCAATAGAGCTCACTGCTTTGTACATCTGCAAACAATAATTTAGTTTTTGGATATGTCTTACAAGGAGCGTTTGTGTCTTTTTTTTTTTTTTTTTGTACATCATTTTAGTTTTATTTAACAAAAAAATCATTGAATGATTTTGCTTTTCGAGTTTTATTGGATAATCGTTCAGATTTCTCTATTTTCTTTGGCTAAATATTGTTTGGTTTTGAATTGCAGGATAATAAAGATGGCACTTCGAATGAAGGAATCTTTGTGTCGAAGATTGTAGAGAAAGGAGCAGCGGATAAAGAAGGGGGATTGCAGATTCATGACAGGATAATGGAGGTCAGTGCAATTGATTTAAGCCTAATACCAAGCTGCAGTGCAACAATCTGTCCACACTAAAAGTGCATATATTAGTATCAAAACGAGAGCCAGTCATAATGATTTATGATATATAGTTGTGAAGTCTTTCACCCAAGGAGATTGTGTTGTTGCCACTGTCAAATTTTCCATGCTGGCGTTTAGAGAAATCCATGTTAAAAAAAAGGTCCAACGGAGAGTTGTGCAAGCCAGTGCTGAATGTGAAGAAAGTTCATTCATTCATTTTCTTTTCGGCTTAGTCCCTTTATTAATCCGGGGTCGCCACAGCGGAATGAACCGCCAACTTATCCAGCATTTGTTTTACGCAGCGGATGCCCATCCAGCCACAACCCATCTCTGGGAAACACATCCATACATTCTCGTTCACACACATACACTATGGACAATTTAGCTTACCCAATTCACTTGTAGCGCATGTCTTTGGACTTGTGGGGGAAACCGGAGCACCCGGAGGAAACCCACGCAACCACGGGGAGAACATGCAAACTCCACACAGAAATGCCAACTGGCCCAGCCGGGGATCGAACCAGCGACCTTCTTGCTGTGAGGCGAACGTGTTACCCACTAGGCCACCGTGGCGCCGTGAAGAAAGTTGAAAAAGTTAAATAAATTGAAGTCAAAATTATTATTATTATTTTTTCTTTTTCAAATATTTCCTAAATAATATTTAACACAGCAAGGAATTTATCACAGTATTTTCTATAATATTTTTTCTTCTAAAGAAAGTCTTATTTACTTTAATTTGGCTATTTAATTTAATTTTTTACTTTTTTACCCCCTTAAGCAATATATTTTTTTGATTGTCTACAGAACAATCCATTGTTATCCACTGACTTTCCTAATCATCCTAACTTGCCTAATTAACCTAAATATCCTAGTTAAACAATTAAATTGCACTTTAAGCTGAATACTTGTATCTTGAAAAAATATTCAGTAAAATATGATACTGTCATCATGGCAAAGTTAAAAGAAATCAGTTATTAGAAATGAGTTATTAAAACTATTATGTTTATAAATGTGTTGAAAAAAGATGTTCTTTCCGTTAAACAGAAATTGGGGAAGAAATATACGGGGGGGCTAATAATTCAGGAGGGCTAATAATTCTGACTTCGACTGTATTTGATGAAAATGGCTTACAGTTAATACTTTGTACTGGATGCCTTTCTAAAAACCTGATCTTTGAGCATTCCATTTGGTTGTAATTTGCTAGATGTTATTTACTGACATAGAAAGGAATCCTTCCTGGCTGGCGTCAGGTCAGAAGGCCCTCTCTTACCTCGGAACAAAATCTGGACTGTTTTAAAAGGCCAGAAGTTCCCACTGGTCATTTTTGAGGGTGCATAGAAAGTCAGCTCTACAAAGGTTGCTTTTATAGGGGCATGAAACTCAAGTATGGCACAACGGATGCATTGAATTCACTCTAGCGCGCTATAAATATGGCCTGGGTCTGTGCAATTGTTTAGCTATGTTAATGTAAATATTTTCACTTCATGTAGTCAAATCATCATTCAGCTAAATGGTAGCTTTCACCACAAGGCTTTTTCCACTCAAGAGTCACTTTTTGGTTGCGAGATTTATTAATTTGACATCAGCATTTTCTGTATGTATGATGAAGAAGTCGTGCTTGCTTTTATACTAACTTTTAAGTGCAGCCACATGCGGTGTGCTAACCGTAAGTGTCTTAAACCTTTCTATTCATTCAGATATGCTGTAAGCCCTTGAGACAATGGATAGATTGAGCCACCAAAGGCGACGGTAATGCAGTCGGCGCCTGGTGACTTAAGACCACTAAACTGGCCATGCTGGGGGGACGTACAAGTCCCAGATTGGTTAATGCGTTCAACGGAAATCTGCTAGTATGATTTACTTGGAGGAAGGGGCCAGAGTGAGGGGAAAAGCTTTTGGATTGTGTTTAGCAAGCCAACTGCTGCTTGGCCATGATATCCGAGAGTGTTCCTTGGGTTTTTTTATGGATGTCACCTACATCTCTGCTTTAACATTTTTATAGGAGGACATCAACTAAACAATGCATAGATATTCGAGAAGGGTTATCTATGACTGGTTTAGTTTTTCATTGTGGTGCAAGTAAGCTTTTCCATAATACTTTGCTCTAGGATGGCACTAGACCTAGAAAGTCGCTTTTTGTCTTTGCCTATTGAATAATTAAAACGGGTCCGCGTTCGTGCCAGAGGATGTCAATACGTACGGAACATGAAGCACAAAGCCCTAGGTCAGTCTATTGAGTAAAGCTTTAAAATTTATAGTCAGAAACTCGCTTCCACAATGCAGTGCTGCTCCCACCCTGTATGGATCATGTGTACATGGGAATAACGTTTTCTGCTTCCTTCGGGAGATTTATCGTTGCTTTTTAAAACTACTTTAATAATGTTTCTGCCATTTGAAAAGGGTGTAACAGTGCTTTTCTGGCTATCATTAACACCTGAGGTAAAGTCGTGCTCTTTGAGACTGAAATATGGATTCTAGCCTTACGTCAGCGCCTCAGGTGGTATCACATATTTAATTATGTCGACTTGAGAAATGACTTTCTGTAGAAATATAATCACAGGGGAAGAATTAATGCAGAATGGCTTACAGCAGTTTTGTTGCCATTGGAAATTCAATTGTACGCTTCTAAACCAACACCCTTTGGTTCTATCCTTTACAGCTCGTGAGAATTAGCCTCAGCTGGAGTTTGCTTTTTAAAATATCTGCCTCTGGAATCCTCCAGGTCCCAGCAGTCCTCTGTTTCTCTTGCTACATCAGCACTTTTACTCCAGTCATATGGAGGATTCATTTATTTATCTTTGTTTTAGCCCACTTGACATGTTTTTATCCATGTTGGTTCCGTGGCTTTTTTGCATAGATGATTTAGGTATAGCGCCTGTTCTGTGCCAATATTGGATCTACTGGAGGAAAGTACTGGAGATTTAGTACAGATTAGGACTGCACAATATGTCGTTTCATCATCGATATTGCAATGTGTTCATACGCAATAGTCGCATCGCAAGATATGCATTGTTGAGTCAGAATCATTGTTGACCAGGAGCCACAGAACACATGATTTGCAGAGTCACTGCTAAGAGCTAAGATTAACCATAATAGAGTCAAAGTTTATAATTTGGATGAGGGCCTGTGAATGAGCATTTCAAGAAAGTTTAAAACATTTTGGTACAATAAATGATGATGTAACCAAGAGGAATTGAATTGTTTTATTTTATACGATTTATGCAAAAACAATGTTTTCCCTTACTTAAATTTTTTTGTCTTGTTTTTAGATCAAATATCTACATTTCAAAGTGAAAATAAAGTTATTTTACTTACCCCATTGGCTCATAATTGAGCTTGTTTTAAGAAAAAAAAAACAGGTGAAAACTTCTGAAGGTGAAAATAAAACATTACTTTTACTTGATCTAAGAATCTGTGGACATTTGGACCAGAAACGAGACACAGCAAAGTAAGAAAAGCATTTTTTGCATTGTGATTATTCAATTTCTGTACCTGAATACTGTTAGACTCCCTAGAAAACCGTCAAATAGAGCAAACCATCTATTCATATCTCAATATTTGTAAAATAAAAATGAAATAACAGATATTTACAATATTGTGCAACAGGTAAAAGTTTGCTCAGTAAGCAACCATTTTATGTATGCTCACGCTGGGTAGGTTTGGTTCTATTAAAATGAACTCTGTCCGATGGCTCTGTTGGTGTAGTTCCTACACTCTCAGAAATAAAGATACAGGAGTTGTTGCTGGGGCAGCACCTTTTTAAAAGATACATACAGTATTTGTACCCAAAGAGTCTACAGTAGTACCTCAAAGGTGCATTTTAGTGCCCAAATGTACCTAAAAAGTACCTTTGAGATACCATAATGGAACCCTCCGGTACAAATACATATCTTTTGAAAAGGTACTGCCCCAGTGACAGCTCTTGTACTTTTATTTCTGAGAGTGTACAGCATTGTTGCAGATGTTCTCTAAGTCAGTGTTTCTCAACTGGTGGGTCGCGGGAACATTTTTAGTGGTTCACTGAGTGTGTGGTCAAAAAAAACCATACATTTTTTATTTATTTTGCTTATACTGGACTTTTAATTTGAAATGCGCATGCAATTTAACATTTCTTTACCCTAACCACTGTTTACAGTATTTGTCATTTTTACTTTGTAATATTTCCATAATTTGATACATTTTGTTAAATGACAGCAATAAAATATTGTTTATTTGTAAGTCTTTGTGATTTTCTTATGATTTATCTGTCACTACCTGTGTATGTGAACAAATAAATACAAATAAATTATAATTCCTAAAATTATAGTTCCTAAAAATTTGGGTCGCGGCTTGATAACCATGTAAATATGTGGGTCCCATGGCCAAACCAATTGAGAACCACTGCTCTAAGTTATGTCACAAAATATACATTATAAAAGGTTTCTGTGTCTATATTTAGGTTTGATCTTAAAATGACCAAATCATTGCCAAAGACCTTGTGCTGAAATGTGCAACTCATTGTGGCAAAAAATGGTAATAATAAATACAAATAATAATTAAAACTAATTCTGACATTTGTTCAAAAAACACCCACCATTGTCCAGTTATATTGCCCAGTGCGTCTTGTTGGCTTTAAGCAAACCAGACTAACTGTATCATATCTTTTTGTTTTTTGGTCCAGACTAAAAGAACCAAGCAAACAGCATCTGGCTCAATAACTACTTGCATTTTCATCGCAAATCCAGCTTCCCACTGACTTTGTGTTATTTTATAATGTTTACCATTCAAGCGGAGACTCTTGAATGACTAACATTGACTGATCAGTATAATGTGTTCCTGAGTTGCGACAGCATCTCGGTGGAGAGCATCCAGGCGGAGCGTGTGAAAGTGTGTCATAGGGTGAGCAGGGCCATCACGGTATTCAGCAGGCTTTGTGCACATGTTCCTGACAGCAGCAGTGATGGGTGACTCACTGAGTGAACATGAGAAATTCCAGCCAGGAACAGATCATCTGGCCCTTATGAACGGGCTCAAATAAATTTCACTGGCTGACTTTATAGAAAGTGAAGGAATGTTTAATTGCACACATCTTACTGGGAGTGCATTGGGAAAATTGATAAACAGCCCCTTTTTCTTCTTCTCTTGGCTATGTTAGGCCTGAAGATGTTATATGCAGCTACATGACATGCCCATAAAGATCTAGAATCTCCCACGGCCGTCGGATGGAGGAGCGTCATGGCAGATGTCCCTGTTAAGCACCAGATAGGCAGACTCAGATAATTCAACGGATGAATAGCGCCTTGTTTGCTGGAGACATTTATTTTCTCATAAAAAAAAGATGTAGAATAGCAAGAAAAAAAGATGGTGCTGTGTTTGCACTCGACACTGTTAGAAATTTTTCACACATAGTAGTCGTGTTTGCCTGTGACAGTTTGATTTATGCATGCTTGGGTTTAACACAGTGCTTGTGTTTGGGAAAAGAAACATCTTTATGGCAGACTTCAGATTTAAATTGTGATTGTTTATACAGCGTCGGGATGCCTAGAACCAAATTGAAGCCAGTTGTTGTGGATCTCTTGGCTGGAACACAATTGTAGTCAGTTGTTGTAGATCTCGCATAAGGGTTTGTAATAAACTATGAACGCTATTCTGCATTGTTAGTTTATGTGTTTGAAAAGTTAAAAGAATAGTTCAACCAAATATGAAAATGATGTCATCCTTAAAGAAGATATTTTGAAGAATCTTTGAAACTTGTTACCATTGACACCCATAGTAGGAAAATAAATACCATGTAAGTCCAACATTCTTCAAAATATCTTCTTTTGTATTTAACAGAACAAAAAAAGAAGCTGGATTGGAACAAGTCAAGGGTGACGCATGTTTCACACATAGTCTGTCTGCAGTGCGTTTATGGTTTGTATTTTTTCCATGCTCATGTTAACAGGTTACAGCTTTCACACTGCAGGCAGTTGTGGTCCGGCAGTCTGTTCCAGTTGTAGTGTCCAGCGATTGTTTCTGCATCGAGTCTGTTTTTGCTGTGCTGCAAACATACAGAGAATAGCAGATCATTGCAGAACATTGAATGCAGAACATTGAATGATGCAAAATAGTAATAATTGTAACACTTGACGTGACACTGACAACGGCGGTGAAGATCCAAGCGCAGATTTAATAGGAAAGTCAGTACAGCAGTGGTCAACGGGGGCAAACAGATATTTAGGGGTAATCAGAATCGTAGTCGTAAAACAAGCAAAAGGTCGATAAGGGTGGTAGCAGGCAAGGACAACAAATAAACAAGACTAGGATCAAAAACACAGAATACAGGAACAAAGAAAATGCGTTGTATGTCACTAACAGTAAACAATACTCAGCAGCAACTGTGTGTGTATGTACTGCTTATGTAGTGTGTGTAATCAGTCTTTGACGGTCCTCCGATGGTGTGTGTGCAATCAATGGTGATATGGAGCAGGAGTGTGTGCGCTGCATGACTGGAATTGTAGTCCTTTAACAAGCAAATCTGTAGTTCAAGGAAAGTGTTGGTGTTTCAACCAGCGATCTCTGGCTGTAGATCGCTGGTGATCGTGACAAATAATGTCATCATATATGCATAATTAAAGTGTAAAATTTGTGTTATTTCTGTGCAGAATTTTGTAAAGGTATCTGCAGATTAATGCGGAATGATTTTGGGAGTATCGTAACTAAAAACTTAATATATTAAATACAAAATAATACCTTTTTAACTTTTATGTAATGTTTACAATGCGAATCCAGTTAGATCCACTTATTTGTTGAACAAAGTAAGTCGCTCATAATGTATCTACTAAACATAAAAAATATTACTTTACAAACCGTGTTGTAAATAAATCATGTGAACATTTTCATAATAGTCAATAATTTTATTGAAATTAATAAAAAAAATTAATAAATATGCATTTACACACATTTACTCAAGTAAATAAATAGACTCAATGATGAACTAAAAATCTGCAGATTTCTGAGCGCGCAGATTCCTTGTGACCCACATACTGTCTTGTGCAAAGATGTGAACGCCATGAAAAAAGTGTTCACACTTCCTTAGCTGCTGGTGTTATTAACAAGTTTTAAATTGTTTGTTTAAAAAATTGCAATGTATTTATTATATTTAACATAACCCCGGATTCAGTAGTCGACCATAAGTTGTGTGAAAGCACAGCAACCAATTTCTGCCTCCGCAATGCAAATGTACTGAATCTGAACTGTACACACTGACACCGCAAATGGAGTATGTGTGAATAAATGATGACAGAATTAACATTTTTGGGGGAACTATCCCTTTAAGACAGGCTTTCCAAACTGAACCTGTGTCTGTCTGCCATTGTACAGTATAACAGGTAATTTTGTGCCACTCGTTATTGGTCAAGCTAGATGTTTACATTTCAGACCTCTCAAATAAACAGAGCAATGCTAAAGTGCTGCAGAGTCACAGTGTTTACACTTGTCTGGGAAATCAACCCACAAATGGCTTACTCATAGTTGTCTCTAAACATTTAGCTGGGGTAGAAAGTATTTTAACCACAACAAATGGACACACCACTTTTAAGAATGTTAGATATTGTGCATTTTTAAGAGGAAATGAGGACATTGTTAATGGCTAGTATGTTCAGTTGCTTGTGTTTATATGCGTTTGTCACAAAAACACGTACTCTTGATTACCAAGTGTAGACCAGGACTGTCTTGAAGAGAATTTGATGTGTTGGGGTGAGAAGAGGTCATGGAGATAGACCGGGTTGTAATGTCACCTTGTAAAAGCCTGCAAACAGAAAAAGGTCAGAGGTTGAACAACAACCGGCCTTTAAAAAGCAAGCTCCACTGAGAAGCCAGTGTTTGCCATCTGAAACAAGCAAGGGCCACAACATAGCAGTTGTCCTCAAATAAGAGTTGAGCTGAAAAGCAATATTAGAGATAAATAATTGCCAACTATTTTATTTTAAATATAGAGGGCTGCATAATGGAAATATTTGACATTACAATAATTTGTTTTTGTATGATATATTTTGCAATATGAAAACAGTTTTACCTGATGGCTTGAATAGCTCTATTTGGATTTAATTAATTAATCTTAATTTATTAGGATTATTTTTATAGAGGACCATATGTGAATAACACATAAACAAAGCATAGGTATATATAACAAAGAGAAGATAAAAGTGAAATAAACAGTGCTTTGTAGGGAGTCTTTCATTCATACATTTTCTTTTCGGGCTTAGTCCCTTTATTAATCTGTGGTCACCACAGTGGAATGAACCACCAACTTATCCAGCATATGTTTTACACAGCGGATGCCCTTATAGCTGCAACCCATTACTGGGAAACATCCATACACGCTCATACACTACGCACAATTTAGCTTACCCAGTTCACCTATACCACATGTCTTTAGACTTGTGGGGTACACCAGAGCACCCGAAGGAAACCCACACGAACACAGGAAGAACATGCAAACTCCACTTAGAAATGCCAACTGACCCAGCTGAGGCACTAACCAGCAACCTTCTTGCTGTGAGAGGATTGTGCTGCCCACTGCGCTACTGTGACACCCTTAATGGGGAATCTTCATTGTATAAATAATAAAAATAACATTTATTTTTACTAAAGTTACAAATGGTACATTTTCTTGTGCCTCAATGTCTCTCTTGAAATGCTCACAGATCCTAAAAACACATGCAAATGATAAACTTTTACTCTATTATGTGTGCTGAACTGTGGCACTTGGTTGACTATAATCCTGACTTAGCATTGCAGATATGCATATTGCTTTGTCAGTGCTGAAATGGTGCATTGTGCAGCCCTATAAGTATGTTTTCTCTACCGTTTGTAGTTTGCTTTTTATTTGGCCTATTATAATTCCTGAAGGTCATGCTAAAATACATTTCTTTGTAACAAATAAGGCTGATTTATACTTCTGTGTCGAGTGCACGCGTATGGTCCAGCACAGGTTTTTCATGGTCGCACATCTCTTGCCGTGGCTGACGCCAACGCTGACATGTCGTGACGACGCATAGCCCAAGCTTTGTGATTGGTCATCTTGGTACCATTGATAGGTGTAGGTGGGGCCTACATTAGTGCCTTAATGTAGCATTCGGAAAAAACCAAACACCCACGAAGAAACTCGACACACGGACAGAAAAACCCCAGAGCCAGCTAGCATTTCAGAAGAGTTATTGCAGAGCAACACAAACAGCGCGCAGAAGTATAAATGCACAGCTGTGCACAAGGCATGCTCTGTGCTTTACACGGCTTTTACTAAACGCAGAAGTATAAATCAACCTACATGTTGAATGTAAATAGTTTTTATCACCCACATTTTTAAAACAAATTGTCTCTCTTGTTTCAGTTTTGTGTCACACAGATTGACACAAGCATGTGAATGTACCTTTACTATCAGCAGCCTTCTGGTGACACCATTGGTTGCTTATCTGTTTCTGACTCTATTTAGCTGTAAGGTTACCCACAGTGCACCACTTAACACCCAATGGTGCTTTCAGTTATTTTAGTGTGTGCTCACTGTCAGATGTGGCGTTAAATGGCGTGAGGGGTGAGTGGCAACATGAAAAGAGTGGCAGCTTGAATAGACATGTTAAGGGTCTGGAGAGTAGGGGCCCATTGCTAGCATGCAGATGAGTCCTCGGTGCTTTTGAACTCAGGTTGTTAGCATTCTTGTCTATTTGATGATTAGGAAGAACCTTGTAGATCAAACATCTGTAATGAAGGACAAAGGGAGAAAACATGTATTAAAAGATGTATTAAATTTGCTGTTACTTTTATTAAACCGAAGATTTGGGATGCCAAGTGAAATTTATTTAAACTTGAAATGTTGTAACCTTGGTGGTCCCCTAGGATTTTGTGTATGTTTTGTTTTGTTTTGTTTTGTTTTTATTTTTGGGGTAGTGTTTACAAGAGGTCTTTAAGTCAAACTGTCCGTGAGTCACCGATCATTCTCTGTTATAATTTTTTTTTTTTATTAAATGCTTTTTGGAGGGGCTAAATCTCATAAAATTGAGTCAAATGTGACTGTTACATTGAGGAAAACATATTTTCCAGTCCACAGGATTTTACTCAGAGTAAAAATAATAATAGTAAAGTAAAAATTAAACTTCCATACTGATTGAAACAACATTACTGTAACTTATCCAAAATCCACTGAACTGAAACAGACGTTAATCTTATTTAGGCCCAGCTGATATTTTTGAATCTTTAGACCCTTTTCTCAGTTTCCTCGCAAAGCCAGATCCATGTTTCCTGGGCCCTACTCTGTGCATTCATCAATGTTCTTCTAAAAAGATATCACAGCACATGTCATCTCTAGTGTGGAATGTGTCACAAGGTCCTTGCGTTATTTCTGACCAATAGAGCGGTCCAGAGGTGGCATTTAGTTCACTGTGGGCAGTATCACATGTTATTTGGCGTCTGATGGCAAGAAGAAAGCCTTTGTCAAGGACTTTATTGGATTTGTGCCCCTATTTTTTTTTCCTAGATGGAAGTGAGCAGGGAGAAAGAGTTCAGACAAGTAAGACTGTAAGTCCCGGTGGAGAGCAGCTCTCCAGTTGACTGGAATGGCTGACTTGGCTATTACAGGACATTAAATACAATTAAGGTCTTAAAAAGTTATATGATAGGTTTCTGTTCTTTGTTTCTGTTATAGCAGATCATGCTAAGATAAAATTGACAGTCACGTGGTGCATGTTTGATTATGATTGGAGATAAGGTCTTTGTGTAGCATGTCCTGCCTCGAATATTATAGTGACTAGCATTAGATTTGACACACCATATTCCGAAGTTGTTCAGTTCAATTTAGCTAAAAAAAAAATAATTAAATAAAAGACAAATCAGTGGGATTACTGTTCCTTTCAATTATTAATTGAGCATCCTTACTATAAAGGAGTCACTAAATATGTCTTAGCCTACTGTAAATGTGTTGTGAATTCTGTTTAGCAGGCTTTTACCCTATTTTTAGAAGTTGTGGGTTTAATGTATGTCTTTTAAAATGTTTAAGGAGAGAGAATAGGCAGGTATAATTAAGACTAATTGCCTTTCCAATCAGTCACCAGGCTTGTGCAAACACATCAGTAACAATAGTCTCAGGTTGCCTATCCAGCTGTTCGCACAGTCAGATCCCATAAACCCCCCACCCTCTATGCAAACTGCCCACCCTATAGTCTCTCTAATTAACTACTCTCAATTAAACGCTAATAGGCTGATTAACAGACCCTCGGTTGTGAAGTAATAGGCAGTCGTTTCCTTCTAGCTGCCCTCAGTAATGCAGGCCAGGCCCCAGGCCTGTTAATTACAACCAATATCGAGTGCCCTCAGCAGGACCCAAGGAAATGTAGCCTGTCCAAATCAGGAAAGTGTGGTGGATGTTGAAAAAGAACATGTCTGCATTAAGGATTGTTTCAGCCATCTGCAATGCAAAATAGGATCCAAGAAGAAAAGGCTACCACAAAATGCTCTTTGTGGTAAGGCCACTTGTTGACTTTCGCTGGGCTTTCAACTCGTGGCTCCGTCTATCACCGTAAATCAGCTGGAATGGGCAAATCATTTTATTCATAGAAGGAAACTCGGTGGCCGGGTATCTGAGTCGAGACATCTTATCGTCTGCAATTTTCACCAAATATGGTATCAAGCAGTGAGCTCATTTATGAATCCATCCACTTTTATAAATATGCTTGAACACAGTCTTCCTGTTTTAAAACTTGGACGTAAAGGTAATTTTCTGCTCACTCCCTTTTTTTATGGATGTGCAACCACAGTGATCTTGTAAATGTACTTATTGAGTGTCTGTTCTGTAATTTAAGTTTAAGGTTTTCACCATATTTCAGCAGCTAACTCATGATTAAAGTAAGCACGTCAGAGCCCAAGCCGAGAATTGAAGTCCTATTTCCTGTTATAACTCATCAAAGTACAAGACTACTCTTTTTCTGTCCCTCCTCCCAACAGATATATTGATTTACTGTCCTCAACTTGACTATTGCAGTGCCAGAAGCATATGCAGACTTGAATACTTGGCCAGTACAATGTAAACATGTAGTCCAGCTGTGGGTAGAGATGCTATTGTTGTATTGTAATGATCTGATAAGTTGTAGCAGTGCTAAAACTTAATAGGTGATTTAATTACTAATTGCATTTTGGTATCTTTCTGGATAAGGAAGACTCTGTAGTAACTATGTTTCTTTGAACAGGTTCAGGTTTTAACCTCAACTCAATTTTAGTTTAGTTTTTGGCCTAGGGCCTCAGCTCATGGACAAGTGAAGTCAATATTAGTCTAGTTGAGTGTTCTCTTTGGCTACAATTGACACATCGTTGGTCTGAGTCTGATAGTTTGGTTCTTTGTGTTGGCAGGCCTCAATAATCAAACTCCTTTTAAAACCAGACAACATGGGTTGGTGTAGAATTCCTTCGTTCCTAGCCTGACAAGCTTTCTTTTCAAGAGCCGTCTAAGAAAGCGGTCTTTCACACGGCAAACAAAGTGGAACCAGCAACCGCTGTGCACTCTTCTCATGTAAATGAGTGCAAGTAGAAAACACTCTTCCCAAGTCATGTTATTGTCCTTTTGGACCTTCCCTGTCTGTCCCTTTTCCACTGAAATAGATGTATTCCTTTCACATGTACTTTCTCTATTCGATAGGAGGCCTTCTGCGTATTTAAAACAAACACATTTTGCATTATTAATAAAAAATATATATATTTTAAAAGGCAAACTTTTCATTTAATTAAATACATTCCAAGTGCTAGCACATCACATAGCAGGTCTCAAACTCAATTGCTGAAAGGGTCGCAGCTCTGCACAGTTTTGTTCCAACCCTATTAAAAAACAGCTGATCCAACTAATCAAGGTGTCCAAGAGTAGTCAGTGATCAGGTGTGTTTGAATAGGGTTGGAGCAAAACTGTGCAGAGCTGTGGCCCTTCAGGAATTGAGTTTGAGACCTGTGACTTAGAGTCTGTAAGTAGCCGTGACTGCTTGCTTGATTTTTGTCAAAAGGTGGAGGTGGTAAACATTAATGGAGGTACAAACATTAATGGAGGTACAGTAGCTGCCTTGTTATTCTTTATGCAGGAAACAGCCTGTATATATAAAACCTGTTCATGTAATGTTCATCTCCATCCTCATTTGTTGTTACGGCTTTTGCTTAACAAAAATGATTCTTTATCAAGAGAGCTTCCTTTCATCATCTGAGCTAATATTGTCTACAACAGTGTTTCTCAACCATGTTCATGGAGGACCAACAAACACTGCATGTTTTGGATGACTCTTTTGTCTGTCCCATTACTGTCTCTCAGTCTCTGCTAATGAGCTGATGAGCTGATCAGGTGTGTTTGGTTAAGGAGACAAGATAATGTGCTGAGCTGGTGTTCCTCCAGGATCATGGTTGAGAAACAATGGTCTAGAACAATTATCCATGTCAAAGTGAAACATATAAAAACATTTTCAGACAGAATAGGTAGATCTTTCGATTCGAGCATAGTCTTTGTGTACGTTTTTAATATACATTCTTACTTTGATAGAGCTACAAATACAACGATTTCTAATCCTCATCCTGGATCGCTACTCTGCTGTTGTTTAGCTTGAACATTTCTCAACCTGCTAATCAAGATCTTCTTAAAAGATCTAACTCAAATAAGCTTCTGTGCTAGAAGCTAAACTTACAGGAAGATGCTACTTCACAACAGGAGAACATACTGACAATTTAGCTTTAAACAGTATGAGTTATGTTGCTTATGTCAGCATATGAGGTAGGGCTGCGCGATATTGGAAAAATCTGATGTTGCGATATTTTATTTTTCTGCAATAAATATTGCGATATGAAAAAATGGTTTCAATAGCTCTATTTGGCGGTTTTGGGGGGAGTCTAACAGTAATTTGGTACAAAATTGGAATAATCACAATACAAAAAAATATTAATTTCTTCCTTTGCTTTGTCCTTTTTCTAGTTCAAATATCTAAAAATTCTTAGATCAAGTAAAAATATTGTTTTTGTTTTCACTTTAAGAAGAAATTAATCATTTTTTTCCTCAAAACAAGCTAAATTACCTGCCAGTGTGGTAAGTAAAATAATCTTGTTTTCACATTGAAATGTAGATATTAGGACTAGAAACAAGAAAAAATTAAGACAAAAGTAAGAAAAAATAATTTGTTGGTTAAATCGTATCAATTCTGGATTGACAATTATGTAAAATAAATCTGCTTTAGCTGAAATGTTCTAAACTCTCTTGAAAAGCTCAGTCACAGGCTTTAAAAACACATGCAAACTCTATGAATCACATGTGTTCTGTGGCTCCAAGTCAACTATATTTTAGATTCAACATTACAGATCTTGTGATGTGACTATTGCAGTTGCGCACATATCGATATCGATGCTGAAATGATACATTGTGCAGCCGTAATATGAAGCTATGTAGAGTATGCTTTAATAACGTAGAAGTCTTCCTTAACCATAATGTGGTTAAAGACTTTTATTTGATGGTTTGATTCAATATACCAGATTGTGCTTAATTGAGATGTACAGCCTGGTGACAGAGTTCATGTTTCTTATGAACTGGTTATTTTATCCATTTTGGATTGTTCCGTAAATGAAAATATGGTACAACCCAAGTACAGCACTGCTCTCCAAAACTATTGCAGACAATGAGTCACTGTAGACCACAGTTTAAACTTTCACCTGACCGCAGGCAAGTTTTAATTTATTAGTTTTCCGACAGAAATCTAGCCAAATCTTTTCACTTTTATTCAGTCTTTTCCATTTGTCATCAGCTTCATCAGTTACCCTTTCTGTGTGAAAACAATCATTGCAATGTTTGAATTGGCAGCACCTTAAAAAAATGTGGAACAAAGCAAAGCACTTCTGGACACACTGTGACTGGTTTTTGAGGGTCAAAGAGAGGCAAACAACAGAGACTTCGGTCAAAGACTTGCACTCTAGGAGCAAAGCTGTCTGACTTCACTCAAAGACTGCAGACGAGCTCTTGTGGTGGGGCTCGGCAGCACGATGGGAGTCATATTGAGGGCCAGACCTTGAAAATGTTGAGGAAACGTTGGGTCAGACATGAAACAGATGAACGGATAGCTTGCTCGTTGATCACCATGGTGGGTTTAGTGCCTGTAGGGCGCTGATTTTGGGTGGAGTAGTATGAGAATGGATATAGAGGGTCCTGTCTGTTGCTCTAGGTAGGTGGTGTTAAATAAACCTGGCCACATCTGCAGCAAGGCATCGGGTTTCTCACACGCCGGGCAGCTTGACAAGCGTTCCTTTGTAGACTCCCTGTCCTCACCTCACACTCTCTCCGCACCACTGTCCTCTTCCTCTCCTGCACTGTTCCTCTCTTGTTCCCTTTTCATCCTCAGTGTATTCTTTCTTTCTTTATTTCCATTGAAAAATGTGAAAATCCTCCATAGTTTTTAGGACCAAACATATTTTGACTTCTTATGGCATCATATTGACAATTTTATCCTAAGCAGGCTATTATCAGACCTATGATTTTGAGAAAGTAATTGAATGAATGAATGAATTTATTTATTTAACAGGGACAATGCACAAAAATTACATTGACCTCAAAGAGGAAAGATGCATTGTGCCAGGTTATAGCAGGATTGCTATTTTCCACCTGCAGTCCCCGGACAGGTAAAATTAAGACTGTAATATCCAATTGACTAAAAAAAATAACAATTTAAAACATACAGACAGAAACACAAATAAACTAAAACACTGACAAATCAAAAACATCTCTCTCAGTGTGTTCAAATTTGATTAGACAAAAGCCACCTCCTAGTCAGGCGTGAAAATATCTTATAATTTGTACATGTAATTATTTCTGTTGGGAGAGAATTCCATAGATTTGTGGCTTTATAAGTAAAAGAAGATTGACCAAAAGAGGTCTTACGTCTAGGGACAATACATTCTCCTCTTACCATAGAACGTGTATTTCGTGATGTTTTCTCTAATTTAAGGTTTAATTTTTTTTTTAATGGTGGAGCAGAGAGATTGTGAATAATTTTAAAAGCAAAACAAATATTAGTTAATAATATAATATAATTGGGAGTGGTGGGCCGGAATTGTGGGGATCTCTTTCTAATCCAGCTTGAGAGACGGCCACCTTAAATGCAGAATGAGACCGAGTGAAACTAAGCCGTGAAGTCCACAAACATCAGTAGAAGTAATGTAGACAAAATCTTCATGAAAGAATGAAAGGTGTCATGCCAAAACTGTCATCAACACACATTCACGTTGCATGTGTTCTTGTAAGGCCACTACTTTTAATATATGATGTACTGTAACACATCTAATGATAGGTAGCGTTAGCCAAATTAACACCTATACAGTGTATTGCCTAAAGTTCAAATTTTTGTGTTTCAGATCGGATGCTTGCTTTATCAGGTGTTACTAAACTATGCTACTAAATTCCTTGAATTGGAGCCATAAAAGTGTAAATCCTCTTCCAGCTGTCTTCCGGCTGTACTTCTGCTCTGGATCTAAGACAAAGTTGAAAAGTGCAGCAAACAGCACCATTGGAATTCATTCTAATGCCTTGAAAGATCAGATCTAGGTCTTAAAATGTACTTAACCTTAAAGTTAAGGGGCTGGTTCATTAAATATTCTTCATTTAGCACTCCATGTAAACTGGTTACAAGCTGTTTGATTCGTTAGGGATGCTAGCATGACAAGTGCTTGTCCTTACTTCACTCTCAGGTTTAATTCCCCTTAAATGTCCTGTTTTATTTTTTAATGTGACTGGAATCCATCTCTGTATTATTTTTGAACATTATCACTTTTACTAGGCTTAGAAAATGAGAAGCACATGTTTGGCAGCATTCTGAAGGTTTAAAGGTAGGTATGTAAAAGAAAGAGAGACCAAGATGCTGTTTTTTTTCTTAAACTTGTGCCTTTCTTCAGCAGATGTGTCCACATTCCTCTCTGAAGGCCTGTATTTATGGTGTGATGTTTTTAATGTGGACAAGTAAAGATGAAATGATAATCTAGAATGCGTCTGTCCTTTGACTTTCATGTTTTGACATGGAAATGAGATTTTCATTCCGCAAGCCTTGACCTTGGAATAATATTAGGGCAAAAAATAGTGCAAGTTGTAGCCTTTTCAAAAAGCAAATGTAGGTGTTTTAGTCTGTGGAACGTATTACTGCAGTTTTGATGAGATTGTTGCCTTGCTTCTATGTCAGCTCTTGTTGTAAGAATGTTTATCTGATAAGTCTTGTAAAGTCTATTCATAACAACTCTGCTTTGGCAGATTGGAATCTGTCATTTCCCCTTGCATAGTTGTGCTGGTTGTCAGCAGGTATTATCCATCCATGTCAATGTTTTTTTTTTTTTTTCTTTCTTTTAGAACATCATTAAAGAGTAGCTTTTTCCCCACTACACTTTTGATAATATAAACCTTACCAAACAATTGTTTAGTTTACCAGAAGATCAAATCCTTAAAAAGCTTGGGTTAAGAGTTAACCCCCTCTCCCAGAGTTTTTATTAAAAATGTGAAAAGGTGATAATGTTACCAAATGCTTTTGAAATCAGTATATGCTTCCATACATTCTCATATTTACTGTAGATGAAAGAGGAATGTCGGTGCCTAAAAATTCTGAGGAAAAACATCAACTTTGTAACCTCTATACTAAGAAATAGTAAAGACAAATAATGCTGTTCATTCACAGTACCATTATTACAAAATATTTTGCACTGTAAACTACAGCAAATTGATAACAGTTAAATTACTACTACATTTTAGAAGAAGAGGTGATATATTGGAAGCAATCCAGCCATTCTTCAAGAGTCACTTTCAAACACCAAAACCATAAGCATGTTCTGACTATCTCCATCTCTTTTGTTTTGGGAGCAATTTGCACAGTCCTTGAAACGTCGGTCAATGTTTTTCCAAGTATTTGTAGTAGGAACGACTGCTTTGTGATCAAACAACTCTTTCATGTGTGACCTTTGAACAACCCAGGCTCTCCAAGAAGTCCTAACGAAGCTCAGGGTAATCAGACGACAAGGCGGGCTGCTGGCTTCTGAATCTTCAGCCTTTTAGACGGAGCACTGGTAAAAATAAGTCCTGCCTTTATGTCGGCTCTCTGGAATCTATCTATGCGCAAACATGTCCTGAATATTAGCTGATGTTTTATGGGCAATGACCACACTGTAACAACGAATGGCATACGGTTGTTAATCTTCTAAATTATTTCTCTGTGTATGGTATGGTACATCCACAAGTCACTTCAGAGATTTTGAAGATTGATACCAATTTGAAACCATATAAAAAATTCTAGGGTTTCATGAATTTGCTCTCATTCAGTGTTGCCATGTCCACTTAATATAAGCGAGGTCAAACAATCCGTTTTATGGAGTAATAAAATATGCTGGACAGGTACAATTTGCGATATTGAGGTACACTCATAATGAGTTTTGGTTTACATATAAAATGGAATCTTTATGGGTATTTGTTTCTCTTTTTTTTCTTTGGAAGATCTTGCAAAGATAATGAGTCAACATAGGCTTTTTTGAAAATGTAGCCCTATACACATTTCTGGATATCACAAATTATGTAGCCAAAAGTACGTATGTCTGCATTTCGTCCTTAAAACAAACGCTATCTGGTGGTAAGACGGCATTCCTTTTCGCGCTAGCAGCTGACCACTCACCTCGGTATGGGTGGTTTTCCCGCTGTTACCAAATTGAAATGTTTTGCTCGCAGCATACATAGGTGAACTTTAGCTGCAGAGAGGAGTTGACCTCTGACAGGGTTTGAGTCTGGCTAAGAACGGTTCCAAAAGGCAGGTAAAACAAAAGCCAAAAAATAAAATAAAGAAATAAATAACAGTGTGGGATTGTGGTAAAATCTGAAAGTGTTGTAAAAATCTGGGGGGCTTTTCTTTTTCTGGATTGCTTTTTAAAACACTATCGGTTGGGTTTTGTTTTTTTGTTTGTTTGTTTTTTTGGGTATTGGTCCAGTCAGTCAGTCAGCAGTGGCCTCTGGTGGATTTGTGCGAGAAGAGCATGGCAACAGGTGCGAATGGCACTCGCGAGGGATATTTGAGATCTCAAAAAGCCTACACAGCAGCCTCTGGTGAATTCGCGAACATACCTCCTGTTCACGTTGTATTTGGTGCTCTCCAGAATGTATGCAGGGCTTCGTTTTCAAAATGACCTGGATTGAATAGAGTAGTACCTTGTTCACATTGGTTTAAAAATTACTGGTTCAGGTTTTGTACACACTGAATTGGATTTGTGTTAATGTGGTTATCACTAATGTGGTTGGGATTTTTTTTAGGATTAGAATTTGGTTGTTGGATGTGGTTTACATTCCCAAATCTGTGTTTTAGGCCTATCACTTTACAAAAATTCCCATGATTGATGATCAGTCATTTTCTGTTCAGTGTTTATATCTCTTAAGTGTTAACCTTAATAATGCAAGATGGGTCTTCTACACCAACCAGCATTTCTTTCTTCTTTTGTACTCTAGTGAAGTGTATCAAGCTTCAACCATGGCAAGCTTAAAGCTGTATATTGGTTTGTAAATTTTGTGGTAATTCTGCGACTTTCTTTTATTCCATTGTGGCAAAGGCTCTCTCCAGAACGTGTAATCCACAAGGTCATATATTTTCTTAGAATGTCTTAGGAGGACCACTGAAGTCCTTTAGAAATGTTTGGCAACCGTAAGAAGGGTGAAACAGGCTCTTGCAACTCCTGGAAATGTTTTGCTTGTGGTTGGCCAGGCTCATTTATCATGAAGTCAATTAGATAGAAGACCACAGACTGGCTTGGTAAGTAGAAGAGACTGTAATTTAGGAATACGAGAGGCAGTCCTTTGTCAAATCCTTGCATTTATGTAATGCTGGGACACAGTAGTATGTGGGTGCTGGCGGTGACGTGCGGTTGATAAGTGAAATGACGTGATTCATGAGCTGTGGGGATCCAGAGGTCTGACTTTAGTTTCATGCTCAGTCATAGCCTTAAAGACGGGCTTGTGCATTTTTTTTTATTCATACATCTTTTGTGTTTCCGTTATTTAGTTGCCTCTGAAGCCAAGTCTTTGAAATGACTTGATAATTCATTTATTCACCTAAAATGCTTTGCTTCCTCGCTCACATTTTCTTCCCCCTCCTTCTTTTTGGAAACTGTACTTTTGATTAATGAGATATGAATCTAGAAGAAAATGTGCAACCTTGAGGTTCTCCGATTGAAAAGCTTAGACCAGAACAGACCGACCTAAATGCTACGTACACAGAAACGCATGCCAGAAACCTTAAGGACCTCTAAGTGTTTTGATATATTTTCTTGTTTTGTTTCCTGTATGGATTTATTTCTTTTTGAAGAAAAAAAAAATATATTCACTCTCATTAACATACCTTAAAATTGTATGCAAACATGTAATAGGTTTCAGATATATAGTTAATTATTGCATGTTTTGTGCATGCACGTTTCCACTCTTTTTATACGTTGTCCATTTGTCCTATGTGCAAACTTTACAGATGAAGTAATCCTAAAAATACCGACCTCTGTAACCTCACCAAAACGCAAGAGTCAGCACACAGTACTTTTAATCCCACAAGGATGAACATGTTGCAGTGTAAATGCACATTACTTATGCTTACACGTGCCCATCGAGTTGTTACATGATGAATTTCACGTGTGGCTGCACTTTTGATGTGAACATATCACAGCAACTCTGGATCAGAGTGGGCATTTCTGTTAGAACTAGAGTTTAATGCATTTTTTTTTTTGTCTGTTTTCAGGTCGGCTTGTGGTTTGATGTTTGTCAATGCTTGTTCGTGTTCTTGCCGCAGCTGCGTACAACCCATATGGGTTTGTTGGTGTTGACATGAGTCTGTTGTGTAACTTCTGAGTAGGACGGCACGTGGATTATCCACATTTGAGGGTTCTTTTTCCATGGGCACTGCTGTTGCCACTGTGAAATCAAGTGGCACTTTTTTATGATAATGTATCCCTACTTTACTCACACAAACACACACTTAAATATGTGCTTCATAAGGATGTAGGAATAATCTATTTTATGCTGTAAGAGCACTTATTATATCGCCCTAATGCTGTGTTCACACCAGACGTGGCAAGCGTAATTTGCACTATTCACGTGTAAATAGATGTGTGACATTTTGAGTTTACTCGCTACACGCGATACGCGCGTCAATTGTGCAAAATGCTAATCTCGTGCCACTTCATTCACGTGTATAATGCTGCAGGATGTCTATTCGCGTCTTTGCATTGACTTAAAATGTAAATCACTCGCACTTGACACTTCTTCCGTGTCTGGTATGAACGCAACATAAGCCTACCTCAAATCTTGTCAAATCTTGAATGTCAAAGTACTCAGATAATTGTGATATTGAAGTGTTTTGAATTATGTGGACATACGGCATGTCCCCATAAGCCAGCCCAGCATTTTAATACCTAGGTCATACCCATGGTATTATACAAATGTATGCAAATTCTTGTAAACCACATAAACCACACGGAGAGAGAGAGAGAGAGGGAGAGAGAGAGGAAACACATACATATGCACACAATATATTGTATGGTATGGGTTTGAGTATAGATGAATCGGGTAAACAAAATTGGCCATAGTGTATAAGCGTGTGTGTGTGTGTGTGTGTAAATGAGAAAAAACTTAGACAAAAAAAACAACAACAACCTATACACATTACACACACATGCACAATACAGATAACACAACAAAGATCCATGTATACATTGTTTTGCTGGCAATTGGACCATGTTTATAAGTGTGTGTATTGTATGCAGAAGTGTAAAATGCATCTTCTGCATAAAACATATGCCAGAGTTATTGGCCGTTCATTCCGTAGAGGTGATCTCTGATAAAGCAGGGACTAAAGAGGGTCGCACACCAGATGCGCCTCTCAGCGCCACTCTGTGGCACGGTATAAATATGAACAGTGTCCCGAGTTGTAGCTGGGCATCGAGGACAGCCGCCAACTTGCGTAGCTGATGTATGTACCTTGATAGAAACCTATGTTTAGAATTCTAAAATGCATTGTGCTGCATGCCACATCCTGTGTGCGACCTCCTTACATCAAAGTATATAGAATGAGTGAGTGGGTTAAGGATTATTTTTTAAGAAATTAATAATCATTTACTGTAAAAAGATTTATCAAGTTTTATTTTAATCCAAACTGAAACTAACTTTAACTTTAAGTGTGTATGCTATAATGCAGCTTTTATTATGGAAAACATGATACCTGTATGCACTATAACATCACCATCGGTTATTAGGTGCTCTTTTTTTTCACCCACTTTTCCTTTCCTCTTATTGTCTCAATATATTCTCATACTGACAAGCAGTGTCATTTATGATTGGCTGAGATTTTTTAATTTTTTTGTATTATTGACTTTCATTAGGTTAGCATAGAAACAGTCTAGCCAGAGTTGAGTAGCAGCAGCTGGTCAGAGAACACATGACGCAGTGACTCAATTAAGTCCTTACGAGAGCTTCTTTTTATATCTTCCCCATGATGCCTCCCCTTCATTCCTCATTCATACCACAGTCATGCTAATAGTCGAATCTCAACATGATGAACACGCAGGTCCCAAAGCTACCGATCTCTGGGAGCACGCAAGAGCAGAAACACGGGGAAGATGAGTGGTGAACATGCAAAAATGGAACAAGCAAACCCTTGGGATAGAAGAGGCAGTGAACCAGTTACCGTATCCTGACACTGGGATCATTTTGAGGGAGTTCATTAATTAAACACATTTAGAATGCGTCACACACACAAACACAATGACACTTTCTCTCCATTGTGAAGCACCTAAGGCATAGACTTGAGCCTAATGAGGCAGAATATTCCCCAGCTTCAACAATGAGACGTAACAAAGCTTCTTAAAGCCCCGAACCGCTGCTGGTGATTAGCTCAGTACATTAAACTTAATCAGAAATCTGTCCTCCGCTTTCCCCTTGGTGAAAGAATGAGAAATCATGTGTAATAGATGTATTTAAATACATTATAGCGGAGGAATTTGATCTAGAAAATATGTAGACGTTTATCTGCTTGCTTAATAAACCCTATAAAGCAAATATTTGGATGATGAAGCTTAAGATATGCAACAACTAACAAGTTCTTTGTCGCCTTTATGCTTTTTATCATGTATTTTTTTTCTCACATCTCATATATTTAGGGAAAATATCAAAACAAAGATTCCTGCAGCTGCTAACAATTCAGCTTTGCCATCACAGGAATAAATTATTATTTTTATTATTTATTTAAATATATATTTTGTCAAAAAATAAAGGGAACACTTATACAGCACAAAGTAACTCCAAGTGTTCTCTTTATTTTTTTGAGCTGTGGATTACATTAGAAAAATGGTATTTTAAGTTGCATTAATAGTGTATTTTTACTGTATTTATATTCAAATGATTGTAGATTAGGGATGGGTGATTTAATCGAAAAGGATTCGAAATCAACTCTCAGAACATTTAATTGAACTATTTTTTCCTTGTCGTTTTTTTTCCGATTGCTTTCCCAACCGTGTGTGGAGTCACATGACCCCACTCTGTTGCTGGTTTATTCTTCTGCATCGAGCACATACATATGGTCTGGCACAGATTCGCATGGTCACATACCCCTCACTGTGGCTGATGCTGACGTGCACCTCCAAAAAAAAAAACTTCATGTCGGGACGATGCATAGTGCAAGCTCTGTGGTTAGTCAGCTTGATAGTGGTAATGAGTGTGGGTGGCGTGGAGTGTCACAGGACAGCAGCGAGTCCTGTGAAGTGTGTTGTCCCGTGAAAGAGCTGCAGTTGGAACTTTTTTGTTTTGTGTTTACTTTGGTTAAAGTTGTTGCACATCTGCCAGTTCCAGTCTTAGAATGAGTGAGTTTTAGATACTTGTACATTTAAGGTAGGATTCAGAAAAAAAATATCATAGATAGTCATAGATAGGCATGGGACAATAACCGTTTTCAAGGTGTACCGCGGTTTTGAAAAGTCAAGGTTTTCATACCGCCAAAATTTTCTGCTATATCGTTCCTAAGGTATGAGTAAGATTTTTTATTTACATTTTTATTTTAATGTAAATTGGAAAAAATTCAGTTTTTTTGAAACAAATGAAGACAGCAGAAGTCATTAATTCACTTGAATTATTTAGCCTGACATGTTTACTGCCCCTAAATACTTAAAATGTTTCTCAAAATAAAATATATTGTCTTCAAAGGAGGAATCAGTTTTGTTTTTTAGCCAGACATGTAAAAAGAATATATTTTAGAGCAGTAATCAAAATACCGTCATACCGTGAAACTGTGATATTTGTAACGAAGGTTATCATACCGTCAGAATCTTATACCAGCCCATGCCTAGTCATAGATAGTAGATAGTGTGTGTTTGTGTTTCCTTCAATTATTTCCAATTATTTATATAAATTATTATGTAATGCACCCTTCATTTGAAAATCTCTCACTACTAATATGTGAGCATACTTATTGTACAAAACTTGTCTGAACTATGAGAGCTAATAAATCAAATAAATAAATAAAATAATCTTTCATCGTAATTGAGTTAAAATGTTTAATTAATCAAGATTTAGATTTTAGGCCAAATCGCCCAGCCCTTTTTTAGATGTATAAAACTCAAACTATTTTTGTTAGTTGTATAGCCGTGCTAAAATTTGTTGGGATTTTTAAAAAATCTGCATCTCAGTCACATAGTGGCACAAATTACCTGAATGCAAGCAAATTTCCCGTGTGTATATGAGAGTTGAGCACAGATGCCAAACTGAAGTCATGATGTACAGTTGCTGTGTTTATTCTAACCAGACCACAAGTTTCTGTTCAAAATGTCAGTGTTGGGGGAGGTTTGGTCCTTTTTGGGGGGGGGGGGTGGGGGATTGATTGATTATTGATGTCACTTGATAATACTTGTTCCGTTTTCTTAGGGGATTATAATGAAACCTTGTGGTTTGGACAGAATTGCAAGTTAATGAGAAAATCATACAAAAATCTAAACTGAAAGTTGGAAAATGTGACTGGAAATATTTCTATCATTGGGTAAACGATGAGTCAAACTGCCAACAGAGCAACTTTTAAAGAATAAAGTGGATGGAGAACCACAATAATAGAGGTAAAAGAAAAGCAGAAAGCAAATGTCATGCTTCAAATCATTGGGATAAAGAAGGGCAGAGAGAGTAAGACTAAAGTCTCTTCAAGCAAGTCGTTCTTCTTTCCAGCGATTTCAGGAATTCTTAAGGACACTTTCTATATATTAAAGCAGTGGTTCTCAAACTTTTTTCACCAAGTACCACCTCAGAAAAAAATTGCCTCTCCAAGTACCACCATAATGACCAGTATTGAAATACAGTAGCATAGTAGGCCTAATTAAGCAGCACTGCACTGCACAGTTAAAAAAAGACAAATCAATTCCTTTTATTAAGAATATGTATTATTGTCAGCCACTTTACACATTATAAATAGTTTGAACATTAACTGTGCTTGCAGAGTAAAAATATAACTTTACCATTTAAATTAAAATGTGCTTTTAAAAGTGATTTTAAAATGACACTGTTCTTAAAAAGTAAAAAGAAAACTGCTGTACTTGTAAAGTATAAATGTATAGTAGCCTATTCATCAAAACCTGCAAATGTTGCTTGGACCTGATGAATATAGGTTATATGTCATATACGTATATACATACATTTTTTATACCTTTTGAGATATATATTGCATGTACATATAACATAACTTTGATATCTAAACGTTAACTTGTATTTTGATATGATTTGGAATTACATATTTAAATCAGAAATTAGATCTGCTTACTGCTAGTCATTTACAGTAGGCCTGTGTGTGTCAGAAAAGCGAGTGATTAATGCATAAATTCCATAGTCTGTTGATATTCTTGATTCTGATTGGCTGGAGGGTGTGCAACGCTCAGGTAGTTCCAGTCAGTTTTGATCACAGTTCGAAATGAATGCGCTTCTCCCAAACGTTTATAGTTACTATAGCAACTTGCATGTGAAACCGATGAGAACTGTTACTGGCGGACGGGAGATCCACAAAATTAGAAAAATACTCATCTGACTGAGAATGTCTTAATTGTCCACCCATGATCGGACTGATGAAATCGTATAATAATATTAGCGTGTATAAACAGCACTGACACATGCTCTCTATCTCTCTGTCTGCTTGCGCGTCGTACATTAACGCACGGCATGCCGTTGATTATCTCTTACATACACATATACAGTGCTTGACCAATTAAAACGTGCAGTATTCCCGAGTTAGTAACTGAAATCCCAACACAACAGGACTGGTCTGCTGAAGGGCTTCACTAGCGCATGTGTATCTCCTCCACACAACCCTCCGCCAGCGCGCGCGCCTCTTTCTTCCTCCGTGCCAAGCAGACTGATTTTTTAACGTTTGATGACGCGATGCACTAAAGTAAACATTCTAAGCACTCCGGTGTACTTGTACGCTTCAGGGAACAGCCAATGCTCTCTGATCAGTGTTATCAGACGCGTCAAAGGGTTTAAAAAGTGTGTTCATTTTATTCTTTTATTATTCAGAGATTCTTCCGCGTACCACTGGAAGAAGTCCCGCGTACCACTAGTGGTACGCGTACCACAGTTTGAGAACCACTGTATTAAAGGGTTATTTCACTCACACACAAAAAATAGCTGTTAGTTTACTCCCCCTCAGGCCATTCAAGATGTAGGTGACTTTTATTTTCTTCAGCAGATCGTTGAAGAAGTGTTTTGTTCTTTGATGCGTCACAAAATGCAAAGCTTTTGATTTGGTTGCACACATCTGTCTGGCACTTTAGTTTGAGTAAAGACTGAAACTGCTTTTACCTCTGTAATCACTTCAAGTATTAATTATGTTCTAAAGAAATGCCTTTGTCCTTCAATTTTGGGTGAAGTACAAGAATCCAATCCAGTTGTTTCTTTACTGTCAGATGTTTATCTCTGAAGACATCGCCACATGCAAAAACCCACATCAAAATGTAGCACGTCGAACTTTACAATGGAACACAATGGGTGTGATTGAGTCACAGTGAGGGTTAAAGCTGCTCAGAGCTGGATAAATCATCATAAGCGCACCAGATGTCCCAATCCAGCCTCTACTGAACTCCAGCCCAGCGTTCTCCTCAGCTGTTCCACTCAGCCAGGCCAAACTCTCCGTGCTTTGCTTATCTGCTCATATCGGATTCAGTTTTGAATCACTGCTCACTTGAAGGCAAGCTCAGCTGCTATTCAGCTGGCTGTGTGGTCCGCGATTACCACATTGACACGCAGCACAATAGACCACCAGTGACAAGGAAAGATGCCCAATTTGCTGCCAGTTATTTGCTCCAACAGACAGAGGATGAAGTGTTTGTATGATTGACTTTCCGTTGGGACTTAGGATTGTATTAAATTAACATATTTGGTTAAATGTTTCTTAAGGTTAGCTGTGCGGTAATGTATGTTTGATGTTTGAATGGATGTTTTTTTAAGCTGACTGAGTTTTTCCAGATGTTAAATGCACTAAAGTCACGCTGAATCGTAAGTAGTTTTCATGCCTCTTTTCTGTCCAAATTAGGCTTCATATAGATTACGCTTTGCCTCGAGTAAGCAAGCAGGTAGTAGACAATTTTGGACATTTAATTATGTGTAGTGATTATGGCATTAGTAATGCATCAAATGATCATGGAATTATAGAGAATGCATACACGGTATTGGACCAATTCAGGTGTCTAGATGTTAATCTCCCATAATTTAGCAGTCTGATAACATGTAGGCAGTGTGTGCAAATAAACTGTACTATCAGTGGGTTTAAGGTATTACTAATTTATCTCCTACAAAAGGAAATGCTGGTGTGCTGTTTTTTCCACTTCTTTGGCACAGGAGCAGCTGGCACTGTGCTAATATTTCACCACACAGCTGTGCTTCTCATATAACAAGGTCTGTTTTTTAGTTGTTGCAAGGTAAAAATTAAGATTTTGCCATTTTTGTACCTTTAGCGTTGCATATGGAAGATGTGGAGGAATGGGTATCTGTTGCTGCTTGTGTATTTGATGTTACACTTGTGTTAATAACATGTATTTTCAATCATTTCTAAAATAAACATGTATATTGTATTGTATGTTACTTTCACATAACTGTAATATTAGATTAAGACTACAATTTAAAACTATTAAATGTGAGTTCGTTTTTTTTTATGATATTAGCAAAAAAATGGATGAAAATTTGTAAATTTACATTGACATGTAAATCAAATTAGTATTAACATTTAGCACAGCAGTTTGCATGGTTGCTTTCATATGCATCAGACACAGATTGTGCGATTCCATGAGACATTTGTTTGATGCTGTAACTAGTAGTAAATACAGCACACTCAGCAATCATGGCACACCAAAAAACATTAAAACAGCATTTACTGGTTGAATTTCCATGACTTTTTGTGTCAACAGAAACAAAGCTTAAAATGTTTTTGATGATTGGAGAGAAGTGTGCTCATTCATTCATTCATTCATTCATTCGTTTTCTTTTCGGCTTAGTCTCTTTATTAGTCTGGGGTCACCACAGCGGAATGAACCACCAACTTATCCAACATATGTTTTATGCAGCAGCTGCAACCCATCACTGGGAAAGATCCTCACACACTCTTTCACTATGAACAATTTAGCTTAACCAATTCACCTATGCAACGTCTTTCAACTGTGGGGTAAACTGGAGCACCCGGAGGAAACCCACGCCAACACGGGGAGAACATGCAAACTCCACATAGAAATGCCAACTGAAAATGTGACCTTCTTCCTGTGAGGTGATCATTCTACTCACTGTGACACTGTGACGCCTGAAGTTTTCTTAATAATGTCTAGTTTTATGTATGTTTAAAATGGCGTGGGCTAAAGGATAATTATTGCGATTTTAAGAATTGTTTTGATTGGTTAAAGTAAAGTGGTTAGTTAGAACAACACTATGTTTGTTCATTACATACATTGGAAAAAAGCAGGGTTCCGCATTAATTTTTTCATGTTGTTCTAACACAAAACAAATTAGTTCATTTAACAAATTCAAGTGGATTGAACAAAACAATGAAGTTGTCCAAAAAAAAAAAAAAACTCAAGTATTATGTTGCTTTAGCTCATTTTTTCTAAATAGTTTGAACAAGCAGCAAAAATAACAAATTGCTGGAAGGGCATCCGCTGTGTATCATATGCTGGGATAGTTGGTGGTTAATTTCTATGTGGCAACCTCTAATAGAAACTATAGGCCAAAGGAAAATGAGTGAATGAATGAACATGAACCGTTAAATTTCTAATACATACTGGGGTCGGGCAATGTTGACCAATTTAGCATCATACGATGACTAATATGAAACATTACGATGGACGATGGCATTGTTATGGTAGGAATGAATTATTTATGAATAATTAATTAATTCATAACTAATAAATAATTTGTAGCCTACTGTTTCAACTACCTGAGCCGCATGGTCTTTGTTTTACCCATAACCAAATCATAAGTAAATAAAGATTTACACACAAATGATGTGCGATTTCAGCGTTATATCGTGGAAGGAGGGCTGTTCAGAAATGCTAGATGAAACACCAGTGTGAACGTGAATCGTATTCGTTCTAAAATGCCATTTCAAAACTAAGAAGTTTTAGTCTTACGGGACCTACAGTAAGTATGTGTTTTTCGCGTGCGGGTTGCTGCTGTGACGGGGGTGGGCCTGAGGATCGCGATGCCAGCTCAGCATCGTGATGTCTATTGGCCATCGGCAATGGACGATGGAATCGTCTATCGACCCAACCCTAATACATACTGTACATGCGAACTCGCATAAATGCATACATGCATACATTCATACATACTGTACATACAAAAACATAATACATTTGTCAAGTCTGATGATACTTTTCTCCTAAATGCATGTATACTTTTGTAAGCTGCAACAACACACTCAAAACAACCTTGTAGCTTACCTTTATATCTTACAGTAACATTGTGCCATGAGGTTCTGCATGAGTAAGCACCACACACGTTTCTTAGTGTGAAATCTGGTCAATCATTTTAATTGGTAACAAGAAGGAGTAAACAGATTGCTAAACAGCTTGTTTATGGTCAGGCTACACTACACGTTTCCTTACAAAAATCTTAATTCTTTGTAGAATTCATGTGTCTGGTTTTGTTTTGCCTAGTCTGACTGTTAGATTTGATTCCTTGTTTCCCACTTTGTTGTGTTGGATTTCTTATTGTTTGTTGCCTTTGGTAGGATTATAAGTTGTGAAAGCTCTCTTACATAACTGGCTCAGCCAAATTATTAAAGTAGCTCCCATCATAAGTCCCTAACTGAAAACTCCTCCACTTCATTGAAAGCCTTCGGGCCCCTTACACACCACATCAGATGTCTTCGGCAGCTCAGACGCATGACAGGTCAGACACACAGGCCCTTGTGCCAGCCATGTGTTGATTCACAGATAGCCTTTCTGTCCGACAGCTCAAAAAAGGGTCATACTTTGCATTCTTGCCCGGAGCCTCTGTTCTCTGAGGATGACCTTCATGCTATCTGTCTATCAGAAGAGGCCTGATTGCCAGTGATGGAGGGAGGGAGGTTTGGGGAGGGGGGTCGCAACTCACTGACCTGTGATTCTTGCCAGTGGTGTAGTGGTGCTTGAAGAAGTGGGTAAATTATGCCCCTCTTTTTATTTTTAAGCAACGGATGAATGCCATGTGTTGTCATTTGTATAACATGTAGGACTAGTCTTGCATATTTAATTCACCCTGAAATGGGCTAATGGTTTTTACATATTGTCATTTAAATTCTGCTGCTTAACAGAGCGGGGGGATCCTAATGAAATTAATATTAACCACAGAAGAGTTGCAACTATGAGCTATGAAGAGACAACTATGAGCTATGAATTTTGAGTCAAGTGTTCCTTATTTTGTAGTTCATTCACATGTGAAAATTTAGCAGTTCTACGTCTGTACATATAATTTGTGACACTTTTCTTTTTTTTGTGTTATATCTCTTCTAAACGGCACATAATATAGGCTTTAATGTAACACCGTTATATGTTTAAGGGACATTTTGCAAATTGATTCTGACCTAATAGATGAATTTGCCGTAATAAGATGCACAATGTTTCAGTCAGAGATCATTTTTTAACCAATATTAAAATATCATCATATATTAATATTAATTATGTAATGTTATTATTTAATTCATCCAGCCATTCATTCATTCATTCATTCATTCATTCATTCATTCATTCATTCATTTTCCTTTGGCTTAGTCCCTGATCTATCAGGGGTTGCCACAGCAAAATTAACCACACAACTATTCCGGCATATGTTTTACAGAAATGCCACCCTGCCCAGCCGGGACTTGAACCAGCAACTTTCTTGCTATATTTAAAATCCTGATAGTATTTTAAACAGTTTAAATGTATTTAAAACAGTTTAAAATGTCTAAATAAGTGTTCATTTTTCTGGCCAAAATTCAAGGAACAATAATTTATTTTATGTTATAACAGATTGAGCAGATTAGATGCTTGAGCAAATAATGAAGCATTATTATACGAGCACTCTGACCAAAATGCAAGACACATGGGGTGCATAAGAGATGCACAAAACGCTCATAGCCAATAGGGTATATGCACAGCTAGTGTTTTTTTCCCCTACCGCTAAACTTCCAGTGAAAAGCTGTTTAAATGCAAGCGGCGTCAGTCGCAGCAGGTGAGTGCAGAAACTCAATTAAAAATATTTTGTCCAAATAAATGTTCATATTTTAAAGACAAGATGCAGGAAAATGCAATTTAACACAATGCATCTTGCATGTTCTGACACCCTTAATATATTATATCAATCAGGCAGTGAAGATCACTGATTTTAAAAGAAAACAGAAATTAAATGTGGCGATTTTTGTAACAACATACAGTTCACCTGAAGCACTTAAGTTGGATTAGTGAAAATTAAGTCCTTCTGCATACATCCTATAGAAAACAACCACACACACACACACACACACAGAAGCACAAATAAATATGTAAAATATGCATTGTGTTTGATGGGGGGCCTTAGAATATCCCCAGAACTCTACTGAGCGATGCGCGTCAGTAAGCATTTAGATGTGTATACACAATGGTGGCTGATATAAATGACAAAAGTGAGTATACATTGTATACATGTATCCTCCACTACACCACAGATTCTTATTCATATCCCAACCCTAAGCTGGTCACAGAGAATTGGAACAAGGAAAATGATTGAATGTTATTGATTCAAAATCTTGGGCATTATAGGCATGGGGATGTCATTGAGTCTTCTCCCTACAGACTGGGCAGAGTTTCTTCAAGCCAAAGAGGAAGTGGTTTGAAGAGAAGGGGAAAGCCTAGTGGGGCTGGGTCCACTTCAGAGCCAAGCCTGGCCCCAATGGGACGTAGCGAGTCCGTTTGATGTTCTGCCACAAAAGCAGGTTCTCATGAGCTTCACTACAAGCGCACGCTCACGCAAACAGCTGGATGGAAAATAAAGCAAACGGAAATGTTTCAAGCCATCAAGCGTAAAGCTTCCACATAAGCGCTCGACATGTCAGGTCCGGTTTATTAAATCCGACTCTTATCATGATGCAAATAGAACAGAAAACTGGAGGGACTATGCGTCACCCTGCAGTTACAAAGCCAAGGGGCTCGACCTCAAATGACTTAATGTGACGTTATCACATCTAAACAGCGGTAGTAGGAGCCTAGCTTTCATGTAGGCCGTCTATCTGTCTTAGGAATCAGAAGCTCGTTCACTTTCAAGGGGTTTCAGCGTAGAGCAATGAACACAACATGGGAATCAGACTTAGTAGGGACGAAATTTGTTAGTCATTCTTTCAGCTTCATGATATTGTAGATGTTAGTCAAGAGTATTTATTTCATTTCATAACTGTAACAAGAGGCAATTCAGTAGTAACTTCATGTTTAAACAGTATCGTAACATTAATTATCAATATGTGGATCTTTTTGGATTCTCAGAAGCTATAGGAATTAAAAATGTTAAACAGGAAATACATTGGGAGCATTGTTTTTGTTGACATCCCTCAAAATGATCTATATTGCAAAGTTTTTGTTTTATATTAAGGATGCCTGTATTGGTGGCCATTTTGGTATCTGAAAATAAATACTTATGTTTTATGTCATCATAAAATTAATAAAGAAATAAATAAAAAACAGAAGGATTGCAGTTTGTACATGATTTTGAAAAAAAAAAAGTTTAGATGTTTCTTTGCATTTTTCACACAGGTTTAAATATAAAATCAGTTGACCAATATATTTGTTTAGCTTTGATTTTTGTGAGCATTCTAAATAAAAACCGGTTATTACAAGTTATTAATTATTATTGAAATAATAATTTGCATTCCAAAAATGTGTTAATTTATTTCGTTACATACAATTGTAAATCAACAGCAACAGCTTTTTTTTAGTTGTCATGGACTTTCAAATTCTTTAAGTTCATTAAAATTCTCTACCCCCATTATTCTCGCCAAAGCCCTAGGTGTTCCTGGAGGTCTTGTAAACCCTGATTTGCTAACATGCTGCAGCTAATTGAGAGGGGCTTCTCTCCTTGTACACAATAACAGCTGAGGTCCAGAGATGTCATGCCTGCACTAATCAACATCAACTGCCTGCAAATTACCAACACATGCTGCCCACTTAGTGCTGGAGGAGGACCCAGGCAAGTGGCTGTAAGTCACACAAAAGGCTGTAAGACACCATAAAGTACTTGAACTGTAAAAGCGTGATTCCCGTGTTGGCTCAGTCCTGAGTTAGGCCAAGAAGTTTCCTTTGTGTAGTAATTAAAGAGCTAACAAACATTGCTTTTTAAATTGTTCCTTTAAAATGGACTTTTTTGCGGGATCGTCCAGCCCTAGTTACAACTTACCGGTGTGAAGGACAGTGACAAAATAATAAAATACAGTTATGAATATTTGTGTTTAGGGCTGTATTGTGACCTTTAAATGGTCTTTTAATTTGTCATCAAATAATTTGTACTTAATTTTCTTGACAGAGTTACAGTAAATTATGATTTAGGGGGTCTTCTGTTAAATGATGGTAAAAATGTATTGTATAATGGATAATGATTGTCATAAATTTTGTTCAGAACGTTTTCATGGGAGAATATGATTGATGGATGATGAGAAAAATCCAGTCTTCTTCAGTCCATAATTCCTCCGCATTTGGCATAATATACAGGACCTTCAGCCTACATTAGTGACCACAAAGCTGTACACAATTAAGAAAAATCACATCCATTTCTGTTTTCCTAATTAGTAACTCGCTGTTACAGACATGATTTAGCTTCACCCCCTAAAAAATCAGTCGTTCCCTCCTCAGGAACTCATAAATCTTGCTGAACAGTCCAGCCATCAGTATGAGGAAAAGAACATGAAGCATCGACTACTTCACACACACAGATTACTGCCTTTAATTTCATTAGCAGACCAGCCTCCGCTCCGTCTGTTGCCGGCAGAACAGCATGGACTGGAAACGCAACATGTAAATGAAATATCTGACTTTGTTTTTCATCATTTAACGATTTTCACTCTTCTGATTTACGTATCTGCTGAGTTGACATCTCATGCGCTCTGACTTTGCCAGGCTTGGTGGAAGGCCTGAGTTATGACTGCATTTTTGTTTTTTTTAATCCAGCTGGAGCTCTTTGCATAGAGGCCGAGTCGTTTGTTTAATAGGAGAAGCAGATGATCTTATTTTTGGCTTTGCTGTAGGTACATTAACATCATTTATTCCACACTGGTTTAAGCTTTTTCCCTTTTTCTGGTGGGTGGCCTCTGTGTTCAATGCGGAGTCATTGTGGACACCTAGACACTGACCGAAGGGTTTTATATGAATCGTATGCTATTTTAACTCAGGTCAGAGAATGTGTTATGTGTTTTATGTGAAATCACTTTTGTGTTTGAGTTCTTTTGTGCTTTTGACCTTAGTGCACATCTGCAGGGGAAATCAAATCATTTTTTTTCCCTTAGAAATTTTAAATCATAGTTATAGTTGTTTGGGTAGACAGATGGGTCCATAGATGGGTAGACAGATATGTATCAGGGTGATTGGATAGATGGATGTTTGAAATACCATCTAATTTACTTTATGTACATTATCAGATTAAAAATTTTACATTTTTGGGACTAACATGGAAGCACATTAGATTGGATTGGTTCAGAGCCTTTATACTCTTTGTAAATCAAAGAGGATAAGAGTTTTTGCAGCATAAAAACAATAAAAGTGTAGTACAGCTTTTGTTTTGTTTCTTTTGTTTATTTATTAGTTTTTTTTTGTTGTTAAAATTATGATTGTCGTACATCATAAAAGGCACGCACATGTCATTCAGTGTAACAGTAGTTTTACAAAACATTTTATAAGGCATATTTGAAACAAGTAATTTGATGACGTTTTAAAAGACATTCAAGAGTTCACTTCACTACATTTCTGTAGATATTGCTTGCCACTATTAGCAGGTTTGGCATGCTGTCCCATGTTCAGAGATATTTGAGTCTAGGGCTCCCGCCTGGTCAATTAGTCTGAGATCAGGTAGGTCTCGAGAGCTCCCCATGGTAAAGGAGGAAAAGGAGGAGATTGGGTGGAAGGGGGATTCTTCCAAAATAAAGATAAGGCATTTGGGCGAAATCAGTCTATTTATTGTAGGCTTGGATCAATCTGATTGGATTATTGCTCATTATGGATGAGAGACCAGCCGTGATCAATCGTATCACATGCTCCTCTCGAAATTAGTTTGTAAAACTAGTGTTACTTATTTAACACTGTCAGTGCAGCCCCTAAATTCAAAGTAATCAAAATAGTTTACACTTTGCCATTCTTCCTGAAGCCACTAAGTTTTGTCTATCTATTCTATTTAAGTTCACAAGGGACAGTTACATTAATCAACGTTCCCCAGGAATGTATATGTACCCAAATTAGCCCAAAGATGATCATTGGTGGTCCCTTTGCCAGATGTTAAAGGCCTATACTAATAAAAATACAATTCAGATAATAAACAATACTCAAAGGAACGACAAAAAACAACCACCACCACAACAAGATCAAAAAGTGTGCTAGTGCTAGTTTTCACAATGTTGAGCATTAAGCAGCCATTTCTTAAAATTATACTTGGGGTGGTGGCGCAGTAGGTAGCGCTGTCGCCGCACAGCAAGAAGGTTGCTGGTTTGAGCCTCGGCTGGGTCAGTTGGCATTTCTGTATGGAGTTTGCATGTTCTCCATGTGTTTGCATGGATTTCCTTCAAGTGGTTAATCACAACATTATTTTACCCTTTTTGAACGTACTGTACTTCCAAAAAAGTTATCAAACACATTAAAATAAGCACTTTACTTGCATGTGCTTCTATGTATATAAAACCACCTTAGTAAGTATTTATTCAAGTTTGCAACACCAAAGTGAGACATTTGTTTATTTTATTTATTTTTGCTGTCTCTGTTTTGACAAATTTGAACAGACAAAAATAAGGGGGAAAAGTGGCCTAACAAGGCGTAACTTTCTTATCTGACATGTTCTTGAGATGTTTGAACAGATATGACATTTGAACTAAGGTTAAAAAAAGTGGTCCCACAGGTCAACGTGCAACAGACACCGACACTTCTTCCTTTGCATTTTCTCTTGTTGCTGTTAGATTTCAGACATGCAGACCCCCACCGCAGCAGTATATGTTGTAAATGGATAAACGAGAGTTAATTTGTCACTTAACAGGCTTGATACAAAATAGTCATCCCCTAAAAGTAGTGTTTTTGAACTTTCATAACATCACATGTACCAGTTTCACTAATATCTATGAAATTTAATCAGCTGATTAAGCGCTTTTTAGTCCAGACGTTCATATCCTGTTTTTATCTAAGAGTTGTGCTACAGCTTAATGCGAGAATGTAATAGTAATTTACTAGGATCTGTTCCCATGAGTATGAGGGTTCAAGTTGAGCTTGATATTTATTCAATCTTTGCACTATTAAACATCCATCATCCGCTTTGATTCTCCATGATTTATCATCCACGTTGGCACATCATCATAGTTCTGAGAAATGTAATTTATCAGGCTTCGGGTCTTGTCACGGAAAACTAGCTACTTTACCTTCAGGTCTCCCAATAGCAGTCACCAGCACTAGAAAGCCAATACGTTTGAAGAGGGCACACTGGCACGCCGTGTAATTTTATCTACATGCATGCCTTACTTTGTAGATTTATGCTGATAACCACCAATGATACGGTTCAGCCTTTTGGCATGGCTGACGCTCGCGAACATCTGAGAAGCCTGCTGACTGCTCATTAACAGATTTTATTATTAGCTGACCTCAGTTACTGGCATGTCTTCAGTGGGCTTGCACTTTTGACATGTCTAACAATTTGCTATCTTGTTGTCCCAGTGAATCCAGTGGCTTTGAATTGGAATGCATCTGCACACGTGCTTAACTACAGCTGTTTTGGGAAAGTTTCAAAAGGCACAGTCTTCTGGGAATGCCTTAACGACGGTATAATGTGAAGAGCAGAGCATCCACATGTTGTGTCTGTCACTTTTCTGAACCCTAAGCTTCGTTCGATGTGGTTAACAGACTCTAGCTCAATGGCTTTTTGACTCGGGTTCTTGTGTTTGTTTACAACATGTGTTCCTCACCAGCGGCAGCCTGCTGCAAACCCCCAGCCTGCTGCTTGTGACATGGGGTTTTAATTATGGCCAAGTCTGTGAATCTCTCTCTTTTTTTTTTTTAAATGTCTACATTCATGCTAGCCTAGAACCTAGCAGACCCTAGCTCCTCACAAAGACTCCGAACAGAGACGCTCTTGTGCGGCCCCTGTGTGAGCGCGTCAGCTCTCATGGGAAAAATGCGAGAAATGTCTCAGACTAACAGTTTTGAGGGACATTGTTACACTGCACTACCTATAGGGCTGTAATAGTTTGTCAGGGAGATTCTGTACAATATCTACAGTACCACTACAAGGTGCATGCTAATATCCCTGGAGTAATAAAATGTATCCTGAAAGTATTACTATGAATTTTAGCTGCAAATGAGCTACTGGAATGTCTCTTTTAAAAGAGATGTAGAGGAACATTGTTGGTTTAATTGTAATAAAAAGTGTGGAAGAGAGAAAGCAAAGTGGTAATTGAAAAGCAGAATTGTTCTGAAGTGAATACTGCTCACGATTTGTTCAGTGACAAGATGTACACGTGTCAACAGGATTTCTTGTGAGGACATTTGATCCGTTTCCTTTCAGACAGATGTTGTCTTCACCTCATCAGTGTCACACTGCTTTTAGGCCTCGTGTCCTGCTTTGGAATGACGCTAATCGGAGACAGGTTAGTTTTATAGCTCTATTTCCCTGTAGTCTGCAAAAGTGATCAGCACAATCCCTTCCTACCAAATCTACAGCTCCAGAGTGTCCATAAGTCACTATAATAGGCACATTTTGGCCAAATCCATTGTCCAAATGGGATATTTTTTGTTAACTGACTGCTTGGATAGACCGAACGGAAGACATAGAGGGAGGAGTTTAGGGAGAAAATAAGAAGGGTCAGCACAGCTGTATTTGGAGCTAAATGGTGTGCTCCTACAGACCATGGGCTTGATTGGCCACATCTGGCATCATTACGACTACATTTAGACCACGAAAAGCGGACATCCTTTTGAGATTGTTCTTTCAGCCAGTGTGTGAATCTAGTGCATCAGAGCAACTTGATCATTTCTAACCCTTCATTCTGTAACCATCCGTGCTGGTTATGAGATCCAGATGGAGATAGTGGTCCTTTGCTAGCAATGCTAGATTTATCCGACACGACCTTCTCTTAACACATGGGACCTGGTTTTCATTGCCCTTCACGCTGTAGGCAAGCGCAAGTGTGAAATGTGATACCTTCCAGGCAAAGCTTTTTTGGCATGAACCCTAGCTCTGGAAAGTCTGAGAAGATACAAAGACCAGTTGATAGACTGTGGACCTGACCTGTAGAAAATAGAAATGAAAGAGACGCATAGATGGTTTTAGAGAGAGTGGAGGTGTTTTGAGGCAAGAAGATTTTGGGAGTGCTCTATGGCTGTGGATCTGCACCCCTCCCCCAGTGGAGCAGCGTTTCCTGCCTCAGCTCTCAGCTGAAATCAGATTCCCAACCTTGCCTGGGCCTTGTTTTTCTTGGCATGAGCCACGCACAGACACTCACAGAGAACTGCTGTCAAAGACTTCATCCCTCGTTTTCTCTTTCTCCCTTTCCTTGTTTCCATCCCTGTCTCCTCCTCACCCACTGTTTTTCTCATTGGTTTGTGAGGAACAGCATCTCCAGTAATCTCTCACCAGGTCTTTTTGTGGACGTAACCTGATCTGTCCTCACACTGCACACATTTTAATAACGTTTAAACATCTCCAGATGCAATTTGAAAATAAAGCGTCACAAACATTAGCTGGAGGCTTTGCGGTTTCACGCTTTTTAAAAAAAAATTTATCATTGGTTGTTGAGCCATGTGAGATCGTGTTCTTTACCAGCATTTATCTTCATGTTCTCCATAGTTTAGAAATGACGCCCATAGGAAAACATGGTTCACCAACATATATTCACCATAACCTAAATGCCATCTAATGTTTTCCTTCTACTACTTGGCACATTTTTAAGAGGCTGAATTAGTGGTACTATGTATTATGTTGAATGTTATAAATGTACGCATGTGAGTAAGCTTGCACTAATAGGTTTACTAACCAGCAATGTCATCTAAACTAGGGCTTACTAACAAGCTGGGACATCACCAATACTTACAGTATATCTCACACTTTAGGGCAGCTGGCAGTTAAAAGGTTGGGATTGTTTGCATTACTGGGGCCAAAGTTGTATATTTTAAAGGGCACCTATGATGAAAATCATCTTTTGTAAGCTGTTTGGACAGAACTGAGTGTAGGTATAGTGTCCACTGTCATATTGGGGTGATTATAAACACAATAAATAAACTTTTTTCTTAATTTCCGGACAATAAAATAGGCCACTGTTTTGATTGACAGTCGTGCATTAACATGTCTCTGTAGTAACACGTATAATCATATCAACAAGAGGTTGTGCACAAAGAAACTGGGATTAAAAGATTTGTTCAGCTCACTGTGATCATCAATCATCATCAAATGTGATCAAGAATGAGTTTTACAAGTTTAAAACGTATTTAAAACAGTGCATGTTTGTAATGAATCACAGCAATTTTTACTGTCTTTATCACCAAACCCGCATGTCAGTACAATTATAAAAGAAGACGCTTTAGTCCTAGTTAGTGGACGTTAAATCAGGTTTATTTTGTACATTAACATAACTGATATCCATACAGCAGTGGATATTAACATGTATCCTGTCACATTTGCTGTGCTAAAACGTGTGTGTGTGTGTCTGCTGTGTGTGTGCGTGCTTGGGTGTGTGTGTGAACTTTGTTACGAAGTTGTGTGTGACTCTTGATATCTGCTTCCTTCATGTCTGTCACTCTGCTGTTTATCTGACGGAGCCGGAAACTGAGATTGAGGCACACTCTGATGCGGAGAACTAGCATTAAAGGCACAGGCAACAAAAACAGCTACATTGTGTTCAGAGAAGAAAATTCCTATATTCTGAAAGGTATAATAAATAATCTGATGGGTGTTTTGAGTTAGAAGACTTATCTTAAACCTTGAAAAGGGTGTAAAATAGGTGCCCTTTAAAGTATTTTAAACATATCTAAGCAAATATTTTTTTAATTAAATAGAAGCAACTTCTTTTGAAATAAATGGGAATGCTCAATCAAAGCTTTCTTCAGGAACGTGTATGCTTTTTCTTTGATTTGTACCAGTGTAATCTGCAGCAAAACTGAATAGGATTGCTAGTTTTATTCATTGCATTCTGCAGTTTGCATACCAGCACCCACTTTTTAGCCTCTGGCTAGGAAAAATGACCACCTCTGTGTTTGCAGGACCATAAAAAAGGCTCTGTCTATAGTTGTCTGTCAACGACACAGACACTGAATGTGTCTTATTTACACAAAGGACTATGGAAGTGCAAGTATGTGTGTGTTTGTTACTTTCTCAAGAGGAGGGGCAATTGAATCAGACCGAGTTAAACAGTCCCACATTTTAGGAATCAGGAGAAAGAAAGATGCTTCCAGGCTACTTTCGAGTGTGTTTGCATGCAGCTGAACTCTTAAAAAGACTCATCACATCACTGAGTATGACTTGAAGTATCTCTTACCTACAGCAGTTCCTCAGATTAACTCCATATGGCATTTGACTCTTACTGAATCACAAAATTACACTAACAATTTCCATTGTTTTCCAAGAGTTGTTTGTTGAAGGTGGTGGTTTTACATGACGTCACATCATCCATTTAACCCCCTGGCTGAGTGATTATACCATTATGGATGTTTATAAATAGACAACAAAACCTTGTAAAACTATTGGCAGACTGCGTTCCCAATCTAAAAGAACAGTCAAAACAAAGAAATTTAGTACGGATAGACAATCAGAAACAGTTCTTGGATTTCCAGCTGTCCGGTTTGACTTTAACAGCCCTTGTTTTACAATCCCTTACGCATACTGCGCAATTATTAACCGCTGCGCCAGATGAAGCTGTTGCTGTTTTGTTGTGCATAACTGTGCTATAACTAGTCGTATGCGTGAGGTGGGGTCTCCTGAGGCTCAGTGGGGGGTTGTAATGCGTTATATGAGAAGGTAGGACAAATGTAACAAAACAAAAAACACGCGCACACACAGCAAGCAGAGTGCGTGTCTCTACAGCTCTGGCCAAATTGAAAGCCTCTGTCCCTGCATTCACTACCAATTAAATGCTCCCCTTTGTGGCCAGGCCGAAACAGCTGCAATGACTCCACAGAGTCTGTTAAGACCAGGCTAGAGCCAGGCCCCCTGAGCGCTCGAAAACACACACACGCTCACATGCTGAGAAAGAGCGAAAATAGAGCAAACAGTAAAGGTTAGATAAGAGGCAAAAATCACATCCAAATGTTTACGCAAGAGGCAGCGTCGCTACTTCACTCACCTTTATCTCGTCTATATAATAACGTACAATTATAGAAGAGATAGCGGCAGGACGGAGCCGGAGGAAATGAGAAATGGCCAGTAAACACACTTCAGAGAGTGTACTTTGATGTAAAACATATATCACATGAAGTCTATTGTGTGCACTGATGTAGATTTCTCATGTGAAAAGTTGCTAGCGTTTGGAAGGCATGATTGTGCACAATTTCAGATTTCTTTCGGAAAATGTTCACTTCGTGTGTGAACGTAATTGACTGGATTTCTTCTTTTCTGTAGAGGCCATGTTTGAAGTATAATTTGTCCAGTAACTTCTAGTCTGGTTGAGATGATAATACTCCTTTCAAACGTCTGAGATGAACTGATCCAGGCTAAATTTAAACCCGTGGACAGACATGGCGCGCCAGCGGTGCATGTCTCCATTCCACTCTCCGCTCGCTATGTGATTCTATACGTTTTCTATAGTCTTATGGAAAGCTTCTCCGTGTAATATTACAGCAAGTTAAAGGTTCATTTGGTGCATTTCATCGCAGTTACATAATACGAATTAGAGGGAATTACGGAATAGAATTAGAAGAATAAAGCTAAGATTTTTCACATTCCCAGGACTGTGGTGAGAGTTCTTCGACTTTCCTTCAAGTCCCTTTATTCATCAGGGGTCGCCACAGCAGAATGAACTGCCAACTTATCCAGCATATGTTTTACACAGCGGATGCCCTTCCATCTGCAAACTAGTATTGGGAAACACCAATACACACTCATTCATACACATACACTACAGGAAATTTAGTTTAATCAGTTCGCCTATACCGCATGTCTTTGGACTGTGGGGGAAACCAGAGCACTTGGAGGAAACCCACGACAACACAGAACATATGAAGAAGTAGTCAGCTTTATTTCTTACAATTATTATAGATGTTTTAAGGCTTTAAAACTCCTCACTGCACACTTGATAGACTTTCTCAGACAGGCATTAACCTTTTCACATTTTTCTCTCATGTTTATACACTCTCAAAGTTCAAACTTTTGAAAAATAAGTCCATTATTATAGAATGAAACCAAAAATCGAAACCTGTTGTCAGGAGCAAACATTCATCGCCGTCAGTAAAAGTTTCATAAAGCTTGTTGGCATCCCACAATGTTCTTTTTCCTGCAGTCACTGATCCACAAAGCTAAAGCATACTCTATTCTTAGGGGGGGTCACACACTGGATGCGCCACGTACATGACAGTTGGAAGTAACACACACAGGATGCATACATTTGGTGTGCATACCCTGATATAAACCTATGTTTACATTTCCTAAATGCATGGCGCTGCGTGGTGCAATGCATCTGGTGTGCGACCCCCTTAATGGTGGTCTTGCTGCAGAGAGTTACAGCCTTTTTGTATCCTTGTTGGGACTCTTCTGGCGATCGAAGATTTATGTTAATTTGGCAAGCTGAACGCATTCTGTACTGTACAGGAGACATGAAGTAGATTGATTGATTGACAATGGTCTACAGCCAATTAGGACGCAGAACACAATGCGTTGTCAAAAAAAAAAAAAACATGTCAAATTGCAAAAAAAAATCTGCAAAACTGCGAGGCTGTGAAGGATGAACCATGTTATTGCAATATATATATATATATATATATATATTGTACATGCTGTTAAACAA
>CAIGQQ010033975.1:2867937-2882145 GCA_903798035.1 Danio albolineatus | reverse complement strand
ATATATATATATAGTCACATGCATTGCTCAGGTGTGATTTTTTAAATTTATTTATTTTTTAAATTTGTTTATTTATTTTTCAGACTAGAATAAACAGAGTAAAAATCGTGATGGGTCTGTGGGTTTCATCTATTCAAACTGAGTTTTTTTTTATTTTCTATTGGATTCAAATCAGGTGATTGGCTGGGCCATTCTACAGCTTGATATTCTATCTCTGAAACCCTTTAAGAGTTTTCTTGGCTGTGTTTTGGATCAATGTCTTGCTGAAATGTCCACTCTGGTTTCATCTTCATCATCCTGCTAATTTCAGCTGCTGTCAGGGCTTTCACTGCCTTTTTACACATCCGTTTCTTCTTTGTCATTTCATTTTATTAAGCATAATTTAGAATTAATTTATATTTACTTAATTTATATATGATTATGGCCATTTTAAGTGGGGTTTATTTATAAACTAATTTCGAGAGGATCACGTGCTTATGATTGAACACAGCTGGTACCAAATCAGCTCAGCATACTGCACCAATCAGACGAATCCTGACACACTACAAATTACCAGAGCTTTCTGCTCCGGTCATCTTCGTCTTGAAGAATCCCCCCCTCCACCCCAACTCCTCCCCTTCTCCTATAGGGTGGCACGGTGGCCCAGTGGTTAGCACTGTTGCCTTACATCAAGAACACCGCTGGTTCGGCCTATCCCCGAGCCAGTCGGCGTTTCTGTGTGGAGTTTGCATGTTCTCCCCGTCTTCGCGTGGGTTTTCCACGGGTACTCCGGTTTCCTCCCACCGTCCAAAAAACATACTACATAAGTAAATTGACTACTTTTAAATAGCATCTTAAAGCAACTCAGTCAAATATATCTCAGCACGTTCACAAACGGGGGGAGTTCTCAAAACCTAACAGAGCTCAAACTCACCTCTCGCCCATTTAACGGGAGGGACCCCCGGGCTCAAGGATATTCTCATCTCAGAGCTCTCTCCTGGGACATCATGCCAAATATGCTTTATAATCAATCATCAGCTAAGTGTGAACTCTTGAAATATAAATATATAATCATAAACTATCACAAAGTTACACTCCATCCCAGATTTGTTTTTCTTTTAACCATAATGCTAGTAACAAGGACCAAAAATGCTTTGTTAATTGTTGTGGTTTGTCATTTGTTTTCAATCATACCTACATGTTTGTTTAAGTGAATTCATTCAATTCCTGCAAGTTTTTCAAATGGAGCAGATCCCCCAACAGTATTTAAAGACATTTTAGATTATATTTGTTTAGCTTAGAATAGTCACGGTCAGGCAGTTTGGCACAAACATCCTTACAGAGTGAAAACAGCACAGACAGTCGCCTCACCTAATTGTGTTTATAAGGTTCAGTCTGGTCTGTGAGAATTCTGGTTGAAGACATGAAATGGCCGGAGCGAGGACTGAAATAATGTAAGATAACCAGTGTCAGCTGAGCGGTAGTTTTTGGAGTGGTTCTTGTTTTCTCAGCGAGCAGGGCTTGATGGGAAAGCGCATGAGTGGCATGCGTGTCAGGCAGCATGTGGATTTCCTGCTCGCATGCTTCTCTAGATGTGCCATTGAACTTCAAGTACTCTGGGTCGGGGAGAGACAGAAGGATTTGTTTAAAGCTTTGTGTAGAATTGTGATGGATTGAGTTATGTTTATTAAGAGGAGAGCTCAAAGAACTCAAGGGCGAAAATAACAATTCATGGGGCGAGCAAGCGACCCTGCAAACTTCAGAGGAGTTTTAAAGCTCTAGGCAAACGGCCGGAGAACAAGAGGAATCAGCGGGGTGGAAGATGTGAGACTGTATTTGCATGTAGTGAGAAGACATGGAATAAGAGGCCAAGTTGTGCACATAGCGAAGATAATTAACTAACTCCATCCAAAGCCATCTGCTGTCACGCTTGACGCATAAATGTAAAAAAAAAAAAAATCATACATATGTCATATAAAAAGCATTTATTTCAGTCCTCACTTGAACTACAATCTTAGACCTCTTAGATATAATTATATGCCTTAGCTCAGGTAATATTTTTACTCTTTTATTGTAGCTGGCTCGGGCAGAGTTCACGGATAGTTTCTTTTCTGATTGACATGAAACTTAAGTCAGCTGGTTTTCCTTGCATGTTTTTCCACTGGGCCCTCAATCAAGCTCTGCTCAGACCAGCACTTCTGATTTCCAAGAACAAGTCCATAGCATCCATCCTGTTCTATTTCTGTACAAAGATGGTAATTTACTGTGTACAGGAGCGTGTGGATTGAAGATCGTAAATGCAAAGGGAAACACAGAAACCGAGGAAGGCGTCTGTGAAGTGGAACAACATTGGAGAGGCTCTTGATGTCTTTGGCTGGGCTCTAATTGCTCCCTATCTTTTGCTTTATCTGTGTTTCTTTTATTTTTGAGGAATCAACTTCAAAATGAAGCTTTGGAAGGCCTGAAGTTAAAGGAATAGTTCATCCAGACATGAAAGTTCTTTTTTTTTGCTCACCCTTATGTCATTTCAAACCTAAATGCTATTTTTCCATGCACTATATTTAACCTAAATTTTGAATAATCACAGCCTTTTCCATACAGGCAGCTACTACACCTACACTGCATACTGAATCAATATTTAGGACTATGGTGCTTTTAGTGTAATATACTATGTAATATACTACACTACCTGAGAAAAGTCTTGTTGTTGATCCCTGTTGTAAAAGCAACAAATAATATCTTGACTTCTAGTTGATCGTTTGGAAAAGTGGTAGAAGGTAGATTTTTCAGGTGAATCATCTGTTAAACTGCATCCCAGTCACCACAAATACTGCAGAGGACCTATTGGAACCCACATAGATTTAAGATTCTCACAGAAATCAGTCAAGTTAGGTAAAGGAAAAATCATGGTTTGGGGTTACGTTCAGTATGGGGCTGTGTGAGAGATCTGCAGAGGGGATGGCGGCATCGACAGCCTGAGGTATCAAGACATTTGTTCTGCCCATTATGTTACAAACCATAGGAGAGGGCAAATTCTTCAGCAGGATAGAACTCCTTCTCATATTTCAGCCTCCACATCAAAGTTTCAGAAAGCAAAGAAGGTGAAGATGTTCCAGGATTGGCCAGCCCAGTCAGCAGAAATGAACATTACTGAGCATTTCTGGGGAAAGATGAAGGAGGAGGCATTGAAAATGAATTCAAAGAATCATGATGACCTCTGGCAGTACTGCAAGAACGCTTTCTTTGCCATCCCAGATGACTTTATTAGTAAGTAATTTGTCATTGCAGAGATGTATGGATGCAGTCCTCCAAGCTCATGGGAATCATACACAATATTAATTCTTTTTCCACTGCACCATGACTTCATATTCTATGCTGTAGATTATTTCTGTCAAGCGACAAGAGCAAAGTCGGACCTTACTGTCCTAATTAAATAATAAAAAATCAAGGCATGATCATATTTTATTTTAGTAAAATACATGATCTAGAGGCCTTTGCCTTTCATATAAGCCACTTTTGATACCAAGTGATCAACTAAAAGTCAAGTTATTATTTGTTGTTCCTAAAACTTGGATAGGCGACAACTTTTGTCAGGTAGTGTATAGCCACTTTAAGCTAAATATGGGGGAGATGTGTATATATATATACATACATACATACATACATACATACATACATACATAATAGGGTTTGTAGGTTAGTTTAGGATCATCTGGGAGTAGTTCAATTGAGAGAAGAAGCTCACAAGCTGAAAATAAAGTCAAAACTTTAAAAGAACCGCTAAGGGCAATTTAACTGTAGACATGCATTAAGTTGAGTTCCGCTTTTAGGTGGCAGATGCAATGCTTGACCTCTTCTGCAGACCAAGTGGTTTAGGCATATGGGCAATGCAGTCATTTGTGCATTAAGTCAGCACACATCTGCCTGTGTTTGCACTGCAGCCAAGACGAGTAACGCTTTGTAGGCAGCAAGAACGGAGGATGGAATTTTTCTGAGTTTTCTTTGGAATCCCTCGGCGTGTTTCTTAAGGTTATTTAAGATGGTGGGCTAGTGTTACAATTTACATTCGCAGTGATATACTTCTGGTTATAGGGTCTGTTCTATTACGGTGGTCTCTGTAGGGTCTTGGGTTTCCTTCTGTTTTTGTGCTATTATGACCTTCGTTCTGTGCCAACTCTGAGCTCTGTTAGGCTTGCACTCATGGCTTTCTGATATTTCCCTTTCTCTAATTTTTCTTTCTTTCTTTCTTTCTTTCTTTCTTTCTTTCTTTCTTTCTTTCTTTGTTTCTTTCTTTCTTTCTTTCTTTCTTTCACTAGCCCTTATAAAGGAACTTGGATGCTATCCAAGAAATGGTCTTCATTCAGAAATACCTTTACTAGCACATCAAAGATCTTGAGATGTTACACAACTCGCCCGTTCTGACATTAATTCAATTAAAAGCCAAGATGGAGGGAGACGGGCAAACTGAGACGGCGAAATTAAAAGTTGCAGGGGTGCAAAAGGATCCGCTAATCCCAGACGTGCCTTATCAGCCCTTGAGTCAGGTCTAGAGTCAGGCTCCAGCCCCCCTGGATCTGCTCCATCAGTGGGAATGCCTTTTATTCCACCCCACTGATCTGACTTCAAAGGCGGTATGGGGCCCGTCATCCACCCCTGCTGTACACCCCAGCTTTCATTAGAAAGCAGATTACCGCTAATCTGCTGGAGCACACCTGACGTTCACCCCGCTCTGCCGGATAGGAAGCGGCTGTGCTGTGGGTGTAAAGGGGGATTACTGTGATTGCGGAGGTTACGACACTAACTGCACACAAGACCTGATCAGAGATCAAGGTGCCTAGTGGTTAATTTGTTAATTGGACACATGGGGAATTAGGGAAAGGAGAAGGGATAAGTAGCATTGTAAGATGCTGATAAGTACAGTATTAGGTTAGCGTTTTCAAGAGTTATCTACTGAGCATTGCACAGATAGAGGGATTGCCTTTCTTGTTCTTTTACCTTGCAATAGTGCTTTACAGGAATGTACGATATAACTCAAGGCATATCAGCAAATGAATGTTTTTAACTAATATTTGTTATTTATGATATATATTTTAATATATTTAATAATTGTTAGTAATATATAATTTCTAGTCTTTCTAAAGAGGAAATTAAGCAAACTTGTTCATTTCCAAAAAAAATTGTTTGAATTTATGTGGTGCAGTGGCTCAGTGGTTAGCACAGTCGCCTCACAACAAGAAGGTCGTTGGTTAGAGTCTCGGCTGGACAAGTTAGCATTTCTGTGTAGAGTCTGCATGTTCTCCCCATCTACACTTGGGTTTCCTCTGGGTGCTTCAGTTTCCCCCACAGCCCAAAGACATGTGCTATTGGTAAATTGGAGAATCTTAATTAGCCGTAGTGTGTGAATGTGAGTGTGTATGGGTGTTTCCCCGTACTGGGTTGTGGCTGGAAGGCATCAGCTGCGTAAAATATATGCTGAAATAGTTGGTGATTCATTCCACTGTGGCTACCCTCAATAAATAAAGGACTAAGCCAAAGGAAAATTAATGAATGAATAATTTGAATTTAAGTAGTGTATGACTTACATAATGTGTGATTTTTCTTTAACTTTTTTAACTAATGTCTAATATCAGCAGTTATCTTAATTAACTTATTGTGCCCTCCATGCTTCACTGACTGTACTTTGTTTCAATTCTTTCAATTCAATTCTACAATATTTCAATATTTCTACAGCGCTTTTACAGTGTAGATTGTGTCAAAGCAGCTCAACATAGAGGTTCTATTAAATTAAAGCAGTATCCAGTTTTCAGAGTTGAAGTTCAAGTTCAGTGGGATTTAAATATTACTGCTGAACGTTCACTGAAGAGACTATGCATCGATGCTTATGTACGTTTTTTTTTAAATATATATTTAAATTATTCTTTTGTAATTCTACACTCTCAGAAAAAAAATGGTACAATGTTGTACCAAAGAAGGTACAAATTCTTGTCACTTGGGCAGTACCTTTTTATGGGACAGAATTGTACCTTAAGACAAATAAACAAATTTGTACCTTTTAAGGTCATGATTTGTACCATGGGAAACCAAATTGTACCTTTGTTCTTAAAAACCTGCAGATACAATATTGTATACTTTGTGAAAGGTACCACCACAGTGACAAGACACTTTTTACCTTAACAGTGTCAAAAATGCTTACCAAACATTTATTAAAATAATGTTTCTTAAATGTTTAGTTTACAATACCTATAGTTTTATGTTTTACCAGTTGTTTTATTGTATTATATAACTAAAATGTATGTTTATAAGTATCTTAAACATATGCTTTTAAATGATGATTCTTGTTTTAATATGGAAATTATTCATAAAAATCACTTTGCCTTTCCAGTCATATTTATTTTCATAGATACTGTAATAAAGCAGGAGTTGAACACTTTAGTACCTTTTATATGAGAACAATTGTGTACCTTCATTTCAGTTGTACCATAAAAGGCACAGAACAGTATCATAAGAGGTCTTTTCAGTGCCATAAAAGGTACAATTTTTACAAAACCTATTTGTACCATTGTGTACCTTTTTTCTGAGAGTGTAGAAGCATGATAAGCAAGCTTTTATCGTGATGAGTCCAAGCGCTCTGTTATTACACATTTATGACTTTATTTAAAAAAAATAGTTAATATGTATGTCATGTGACCCAACATTTGGCCTGAATGACTAGAATCATTAGTGTCCACGCGTTTCCTGCTTCTTGTCTCTGGGGTGATTTACATCTGCGTTTGCCTTCACCGCAGCAGGCGCACTGGCCGTAATCTGGTGTTAAGACTTAACAGACTGATCTGGATCAGACATTGATCTTTGCCTCCTGCTCATTACACTCATGTGTGCTCACACATGTAATGATCCACGCCAACCTTTGACCCCTGTCAGCAAGGGCCAATATAATGACTCAAAACTGATGGACATGTATATGAAGTGACCACTGCGGGAGCCGAAGGTTTGTCATTATTGAACCGTTCACTGTTAATCAATCACTGCAGCAAGTGAAAAGTGTTTTTATTTGAGAAACGTCTGGCTCACAAATTCTTGACTTTAGTAAAAATGTGTCAAACTCAACTACACCAAATTTTTGCATGAAGGACAATAAATAGGACAGAATTCTGATGCATTTTCTTGCTTTGTTTTCCTTTACTGTGTTATCCATATATTAAGCCATCATACTTGTCGACCATTGGTTGATTTCTTGGATTTTATGGCTCTCTTCAAGTTTAAGGGAGGTCTGTCGTCAAGTTACTGCATGAGCTGTCCGTATTAACCTCCATCACTGCAAGAAATGACTAACATCAGAGCCTTTCTGGTTAGAGAAGTTATTATTCCAGGTTAAAATGTAACTTAGTCCAAAGCAAAACATACGGTAAACTGCAGAGAATATGGTTCCTTGTGATGTAAAACCTATGACGTTTTTTGTTTGAGACTGAGGTATTGAATTTATGTTTTCTACAGAAATGTTTGATGTTTGCTAAGCTCAACACAATGATGCTAGGTGTGGTTGTCAGAAGATTGCAGTTTGGTTGTGAGGTGGTTGCCCATGTTTCCATGATAATTGTGGTCCTATTTTGTTGTCACTGAGATTGATTCTGATGTCCACGTAATAAAAGCTTAGCTTGGAATAGTAATACCACTTCTGAACAAGTCAAGGTATCATTTATTTATGTAGTTTAAACATGCAGTGCACAAGTGGCACGGTAAAGTAAACATTGGCGTACAACTGGCACGAAGTCAAATAAATCATTTAAATGGCACTTCTTTATGACTGCAGCTGAGTGCAGACTCACAGTTGGGTATGTCTCCATCTAATCAACATTTAGGGAATAAAGTGGCTTTCTTAATTCATCTGCTGCTAACTGAACCACTCTGAGACATTAAAAACTATTGTCATGAGCATGGAAAAGACAGTGTATACAGGAGCACAAGTTTTTTTTGTTTATTTCTTTAGTTACAATGCAATCTCTGTGATTTGATTTACAGTATGATTAATCTGTAATCTGTATGATTAAGATTACACTGCAAAGAACGCAGCATTCCACATAGGGCTGCACAATACATCGTTTCGGTATCGATATTGCAGTGTGATCATTCGGCAATAGTCACATCGCGAGTAAACGCAATGTTGAGTCTGGATTATAATTTTTCTTTTTGCAAGAGTTTTTTGAGCCCTGTGACTGTGTAAAGGATATTAAATCCTATAATTAAAATTAAATGATTAAATTAAATGATGATTAATTAAAAAGTGATTCAAAAAGAAGACTATGCAGTATTATTTTTGCATTTGTTATTCAGTTACTATATACCTAAATCCAGTTCAGCTCCTCGGAAAACAGTAAAACACTGTTTATTTAATTTGTATGTTTTTCTATATTAATTTAATTTATATAGATTGCTTTTTATATTTCCCAGTAGATTAGCAGTTTCTGATATACTCAGACCAGCCTCTCTGGCACCAACAACCATGCCACGTTCAAAGTCACTTAAATCATCTTTCTTCCTCGTTCTGATGCTCGGTTTAACTGCAGCAGATCGTCTTGACCATGTCTGCATGCCTAAATGTGTTGAGTTGCTGCCATGGGATTGGCTAATTAGAAATTTGCGTTAATGAGGGGACAATGATTGGACAGGTGTACCTAATAAAGTGACCAGTGAGTGTATATCGCAGAATAAAAAAAACATTACAATGTTAGATTTTTTCCAATATCGTGCAGTTTTATTTTCACACAATTCATTCATGTTGGCCCAACACAAATCAATGAAGTAACTGTAAAAAAAACTGTTGTTTCAGCTCATTTTAAATAAGTAGTTTGAACAAGCAACATTAATGATTTTGAGTATAAATAGAATAAATAATATTTTGAGTGTACTTTTCAACTTTTATATACAGTACTCACCAGCGTTGATTTTTGACATTGAGAGAATAAATTTAAGGTCCTGTCTTAAATCATTTGTTTAAACGATCGAAAGCACCTAGTGATGTCACTACGTGTGGACTTAAGATTAGTCAAAGAAAACATTTTTTCCACACAGTCTTCCCAGTATTTTGCTTTATCCAAGTGCCTTGAACACGAGGGGTATTTTCAGAGTCTGTAGTGCCAAACGCTCTTCCAAGAAAGAAGAGTTTAGCACAGCTAAGTCATGTATACTGTACTTAGCTTCTCTCTTCACATAAACATGCAGAAACACACACACACACAACTGTCTGGTTGTCGCTGTGGATGCTGTTTTTCTATGCCACAGATGGCCTGTCTTCGAGGTGGCAGGGATTACTGGTGTTTCTACAGGCCAGTTTGTGACAAAGATGTTTACTGTAGGCTGCTGCACTCCATGCTTCCGTGGCCACATTCACTCTCCTTTCCTGACTCTGTAAAGCCAAGCCACACACCAAACGGCAAGCTGGACACACTTATGCACAGACCCACACTTGTGCAGACCAGCAGCTTCTGTTGCCACACACACAGAGACTGAAGAAAAACTAGTACCAAGATGTTTTATGCTATAGCTCTGCCAAATGTGTAATTTGCATTTACTCAGCTAGTGTCTTTTTTTGACCTATTTTTTATTTGAGTTTTTTCAGTTATTTATCAGAATGTTGAGTTGTTTTCTGTTTAGTGAAAATCAGTGGAGAGGGTGTACAAAAGACAAGAAGGAATCTTAAATGTTAAATGAAGTTTATTTATAAACAAATTTCGAAAGGATCATGTGCGTATGATTGTTCTCAGCTGTTCCACTGTCAGCTCATGATCGATTATCCAATCAGATGATTCCTAACTCTATAAATAACCAAAGTTTTCTGATCTCAACATCCCCCCCCACCCATCCACCCCTACTTTCCCTCATTTCAGATGGGCGACACGGCGGCCCAGTGATTAGCACTTCGCCTCACAGCAAGAATGCCTCTGGTTTAAGTCCCTACTGAACCAGATGACATTTCTCTGTGGAGTTTCGCTTGTTCTTCCCGTGCTCGCGTGGGTTTTCCCCGGGTTCTCCGGTTTCCTCCCACGGTCCAAATAACACGCACCCTAAGTAAATTGAACACACAAATTGATACCACAGTCAAGCTCTTAGTGAATACAGCTCACCGTAGTTCTGCCACTAGCTGGAAATAAGCCGAGGGGGAGTTCATCGAGATCTTCCTGAGCTCAAACTCTCCTCTCGCCCTGCAAACGGGAGGGAGCCCAGGGCTTGAGGATCTCATAAGCTCAGGGCTCTCTCCCAGGACAGCATGCCAAACAAGCTTTGTTATCAATCATCAGCTAAGTGTGAACTCTTGAAATGATGATTGTGTGAAATGATACAATTCCACACGTGTTGATGCTTATTTTGACGAATGAAGAAATATTTTAAGAACCGGTACACACGGTTTTGTGATTTAATCACCCTAATGTTGTTCTTAAACTGTGTGATTTTATATATCAAAAAGTACAAATGTATTACATGATGACAGTTTTCATTTTATTACGTGGCTTGTTCCTTTAATATATTATAATAGTGTTGAGGCCAAGTTCTTAAACTCTGAATAGCTGCTGCTGACGTCTGAATGTGGACACATCTGGGAATGTTTTCATGTTAATGTCGTTATGAGACTGGAAATATGTTTGTTTTTAAAGGATTATATAGTATTGCATATGCTTATTTCCAAAGATTTGGTAACACTTTATTTTGATGGTCCATTTGAGTGTTAGTAGACTGTCTACTTAATATCTGTTGATACTGTCATTCAACAGACATTTAACTGACTATAAGAAACTTTGCAAGTACATGTCAACTTACACTAACCCTACCCCTAAACCCAACCCTAACCTCAACCTAACAGTCTACTTATAATCTAATGAGAATTAGTTGCACAGTTACCTAAATTCAACAAACGGACCATCTAAATAAAGTGTGACCGAAATATTTTTTGTATCTAAGATAGCTGAGGTAAACAGCATATGATAATCTGCACAGGAGACATACTGTAGGTGTTTCTGTACTGAGTGATAGGGTGGTTATTTTTGTGTGGTGTGGCATGGCTGGGTAACTGTACACATACACACACACACACTGCAGCTGTGCTTCTGCTGGAGCTCCAGCACACACAGGTGCTTCCTGTCTTTACTTGGCTAAGACATGAGGAAGAATGTAATAAACCTGAAATGAACTGAGATATAAGCTTGACGCTCTTACACACTTGGAGTTCCCCCACCTGTCACGGATACTTTTATATTGAAGTATTTTCATACATATAATTAACAACAAACTGTAAATACTTACAGTATAGTAAGGATTCAGTACTGTTTTTAACTACTGTTAACTACATTTTCAGGCTTATTTTATTTTAAGTTAGAAAAATTTGATATTGAGCTTTTCTAAATGACATTTTTATTTGAAATTTGAAATGTCGCCAGTGGTTTAATGAGTTTTTTTACTTATACATTAAAAAATATAATAAGTTCGACTTTGGTGACCATAACTTTTAGTAAAATGATTTCCAGCCTCAAAGCTTTGTACAGTAGTGTAAATACTCAATATTCTCTATTATTTATTTGTCTTTTCCAAGTGTTGTGAAGCCATGTGACCCTTTACTGTAGAATAAGCAGTGGATATGCAGTGAAGTCATTTGTTAAGTTGATTTGATACTATTAACAACGTGATGCTATTGTTTTCAAACTGTTAAAATGTATAATCTACAAAATAGATTTTGAGAGCTCTTTTTCTCTCTTTACACTTACCGGCCACTTTATTAGGTACACCTGCCCAACTGTTCATTAACCCAAATTTCTAATCAGCCAATCACATGGCTGCAGCTCAATACATTTAGGCATATAGACATGGTCAAGACGATTTGCTGCAGTTCAAACCGAGCATCAGAATGCAGAAGAAAGGTGATTTAAGTGACTTTGAACGTGGCATGGTTGTTGGTGCCAGACAGGCTGGTCTGAGTATTTCAGAAACAGCTGATCTACTTGGATATTCATGCATAACCATCTCTAGAAAATCTCCAGTGAGCAGCAGTTCTGTGGGTGCAAATGCGTTGTTGATGCATCCTGACGTGAATTAACAGTTCTGGCTGCTGGTGGTGTAATGGTGTGGGGGATATTTTCTTGGCACACTTTAGGCCCATTCATACCAATTGAGCATTGTATCAACACCACAGCCTACCTGAGTATTGTTGCTGACATGTCCATCCCATTATGACCACAGTGTACCTATCTTCTGATGGCTATTTCCAGCAGGATTCATAAAACACGAATCATCTCAGACTAGATTCTTGAACATGACAATGACTTCACTGTACTCAAATGGCCTCCACAGTCACCAGATCACAATCCAACAGAGCACCTTTAAGATGTGGTGGAACGGGAGATTTACATCATGGATCTGCAGCAACTGCGTGATGCTGTCATGTCATTATGGGCCAAAATCTCTTAAGAATATTTCCAGTACCTTGTTGAATCGATGCTACGAAGGATTAAAGCAGTTCTGAAGGCAAAAAGGAATCCAACCCCATACTTGTAAGGTGTACCTAATAAAGTGGCCGGTGAGTGTATGTCTGGGCTTTAGGTCTTTTAGGTCACCTATTCTTGAACTCTACCATCAACGGTGAAGCTTCAATCAAAACTGCTCCTCCGTTATACACACTGGTTCTTTTTGCCCCACGTATGTCAAAACACAAGCACTGTTAGTTTAAGCATTGTGGTGGCAAATATTGCATTACCATGTGTAGTTTCCAACAAAGTGGACCCAACTGTACATTACACAACTGTTTCTGTCAGAGCGAGAGGATTTACGGGCTGTTAGGTGCCAGGTGTGCCGTTACTGTAAAATATTTTATGTGCTCACTGAAAAACGTGCTTTGGCGCTTTAGTTGGCCTGTTGTCTGTTGAAGCAGGTCTCTGTTGACCTGTTACAGGGTCTTGTTTTTAAGAGACTGAGGGAATGTGGTGGTGTTTGCCCTGCTGTTTGCCAAGAGACCAGCTGGATTCAGGCCTTCCGCTGCGATTGTTAAACTTCAGTTAAACAGGAGGAGAAGAGATCCCTCTAGTGGACAAATCAGCAATCTCCAACACTTACTGTACATCACTCATTTATATTGCGGATTTTGCTTTATTTTGTGAATATTTCAGTAAAAAAATACTGGTTTTAAAATATGTATTTATAATGTAAAAATTGATTTATAATGCATTTGTTTTCTGTTATAGTGAGTGTTTTAAAAGATGAGACATTTGGTGTGTACTTTTCAAATTTTAAGTATTTTTTTGTATGAATGTTTTTAAATATTTACAAAAGATAAGACCTTACAGTCCAGTTACATTACAGTACTTTAGATTTATTTAGTCAATAGTCTAAACATAGTTTTTAGTGTTAATAACTAATTGAAAAATTATATTTAAGTGTATTTATGTACATTTATAATATTTATGTGTATTTAAATATATTTCAGTATATTTTCTATTTCAGTGAGCACTTAGAAAAGCTAAGACAAGCTACTTATTATTCATTATTATTTGTACATTTATTTCTTTGTTTACTCACTTATATTAACATTTGACATTGATAGCTTTTGATTAAACTTATATGACACAATTTCCTTTTTTTGACACTTCTAATTCCCTTTCATGCAGGGTAGTGCCATACCAACAGTATCATCATTATTATAATTTCATGTAATATCTATTGTTATAGATTTTTTTTTAAATACATTAACATACCTCTAGAATACAATTGCAGTATCATTATGTACTTAACTTCTGAAAACAGCACTGTATAATGTTCCCATCACATTACATTTTGTACAGGTTATATTACATTCATGTCTTAAGATGAAGAATCAACTTTAATTCTTAATGTTAAGGTTTAACTTCAACAACAAATTAAAGTGGCAAAAACATTCTTTACTGGAGATATCATTTTAATTCAAATATTTAAAAAAAACATTTATAATTTGAATTAGTTTTTTTGTTGGTGTTTTTGATGCTTAGGCCTATAACATCTGGTGAAGGACTACCAATGAAAACTATACTTTTTATATTTACTGTACATTGAGATTCACTGAAGAATGTTGTTTAATGTAGAGTGTGAGATAGATAGACAGACAGACAGACAGACAGACAGACAGACAGACAGACAGACAGACAGACAGACAGACAGACAGACAGACAGATAGATAGATAGATAGATAGATAGATAGATAGATAGATAGATAGA
>CAIGQQ010033975.1:2853985-2864843 GCA_903798035.1 Danio albolineatus | reverse complement strand
CACTGTGGTGCCTCTGATAAATGAGGAAGTTGAAGGATAGCGAGTGAATGTTGTCCATTGTAATGCTGAAACTTCAAGCCTTGGTGGAATCAGGAGAGCTGCTGAATCCTGGATGGTGTAGGACCTTTGGATTTCTGTAAAACAATATTTTAATATTGAGTACTTTTAATCAATTAACATAAGTCATCAAATAGAATTACAGTTATAATTAATACAATTAAAGTGTGTGTGTGTGTGTGTGTGTTTGGGGCAAATAGTATGTAATATAGGGAGTAGTTACCTTCTGCGGTTTCCGCTGCTGGTCCAATGAAACTGTCATGGAGCACTTCCTTCTTTCTGTCCCTTTTTGGGCCATTTCTTTTAAAGATGTTTCTGTGTTCTTCACCAAGTTTTCTAAGCAGTATCCTAAATGCAAAAAACATTTTGGTTACTTCATGTGTAAGTTTCCAAATGACATATTTTCAGCAATACAAGTTTCTTAAAGTCATCCTGGACGCAAAACTATTTGGCACACAATGTAACAGTGTTTACTCACAAGCTGTGGCACTCCAAGAAGAAAAAACTGCTCCATTAGTTCTGCAAACCCCTCCATAATCTGTGCTCTGGAAAAGGGTGTTTCATTCGGTTCTTAACTTATGAGTATCTGGTGTCGCATTCCAGGTCCATCACAATCTGAGGTAGAAAGACAGCATTTTAGAGTGTGTAAATATGAATTTAAACCACAGAATTAATCTACCTTTGGCATCAAATGTATTGAACTGAACTTGCCTTGTGTTAAGTTCCTCAGAGTACAGTTCACTTCCTTTTCATCCCATTAATTTGTTTCATTTTGCAAGATGATAGATGAGCTCACCACTGAAATCCTTTCATTTTTAATTTTGTTTTGCAGACATTGCAACAAATTCTGTAGGCAAATTTACACTTTCTTTTAAAACATATTTTCTTTGCAGGACTTTTTAATAAGCAATGACCTTAATATTCTCACTGTACAAACAGCAGCAATAAGTAATAGAACATTTTTGTGATAAATATATTTCAGTACACAACAACCAAGTCTGACATATGCATGTTATAAAATACAATATTTACCAGGTGTCCTTGTTGATGATAATTGTGTCACAATTATGGATGTTACGCATGTCCTTCTTTAAGCTGGGATCCTTCCTCTTCAAAGCTACTTTTGTCCTGCAGCCCAGGTTACAATACAATGTTAAAGTCTTTTATAATATTCATTTCATTATACTTAATACAGTTTGTTTAGAATTAAAAGCAATAATACATACCGAGCACAAGATTTACGATGCAGTTCAGTGTCCAGGCTGTTTGAAGAAAAGAAAGATATACATTAAAATATGAATTTTAAACTTATTTAGCACAATATATACATATATGTAGCCTATATTTAACAAGGTTCAACATTTCACAATACATTTAGCCTGCATGTTTGTATGTCCTTCATAAATAACACCTGATCTTTAATCTATGGATTATTAAAATATGTTTTGGCTTTGAAAGGTTTTAATAATACCCTTAGCAATTATTACTATAGCGCGTGCATAGACTCGGGCGGGCGCGTGCATAGACTCGGGCGGGCGCGAGCGCGGCATGTTCCCTTGAGGTTTTAATGCAGACTAGCCGGCGTGTACACTACTTTACAGAGTTTAGCCCGAGTTAAACTGGGCTAAACTCACACACGAGCAAGCTGGAAGTACTCGTTTGTTCAAGGTTGGAGATAAAAACTGCACGAATGCGGAAATCCGCTCATATGAAGTTACCATTAAAAGAGCGTGCACGCGCTTCACGCTGCCTCTCGGAGCTCGCCTTCAAATAACGCACCTGTTTTATTGTTATTGATGTTTTAATTAATACTGACAAACAAATAAAGCGAAACTGTAACTTATTTCGAACAAAAAGCAGAGCAAAGTCAGCTTGACACAGATTCCTGAACCGAAGGTTGACGACAGAAATCCATCAGAAAGTTACAAGCACAGTATTAATCCATATTAACGTTACCCCTTATTCAGTCTGTCACCATATAAGACAAGGGAAGAGAAACATCACCCCGTAATACAAAATATTTCATTATTATAGTTTTAAAAGAGTAATAACGTACCTGAGTGATGGAGCTGCAAAAGCGGAGTTCTCCTTTTCAAAAATTAACCGTCACTCTCCAGGCTCTTCACCACCTGTTCACCATCAGTCCACCAATGAATGACGTCACCAGAGGGCTTTTTCATGATTATTAGTTTAAAATAATTTATTAAACCATAACAACACACTGTACAGTCTGAATAAACTGCTTATTTAATTAATTTCACAAAATAATTTGTCAAAAAAATTTAATATTAAGCATATATAAATATTAGTTATATGGTAATGTACAAACCTGCATGAAACAAAAATCCCATCATACATTGATTAGGTTTTTGACCATAGCAGTCATTTTATTAGGTTTTGACTCAAAAAGCTTTGTCTCTCTGTGTTATAGCTTATTATTATTTATAATCTTTACTATATAATTATGTCATAAATCTCACATTATAGAACCATTTTAATCAAAAAGGTTCTTTGCACTCAAAGGGTTCTAAATAGAACCATTTTTTGGGTAAAAGGTTCTACTGGCCAAGTATAGAACCCTACGGTTCTATATAGAACCTCAAGGAACCTTTTTTTTTAAGAGTGTAGAGTATGTTATTTCAGACACATTTATGCTTTTTTGGGTGATAATAACTAATGGTGTAAATACTCGTAAATTGACTACCGCAACACCTAATGAAACCCCTGCAAGTGAAAACACAAGAAGTTCAGCCACCAAAACAACTGTCCACACATTTTTACTGCATGTTTTAGTAAGTAGTTTTTTTTTTTTATATAAACGTCAAAAGTGAGTTTGCACTGGCCCAAGCTGTTAGTGAATCTGCCCCAAAATGCTGTTTTTCTCTTTGCCTTTGAGTTTGTTTTGCTCCCGGTTGTCTCATGAAGAGTTTCGTTGTTTGCAGACCCAAAAACAAACTCACAGATTCTGATTGTTGGGACCGGGAGAAGTGCAGTAGCTTTTGGGAAAGTGAGCGCTAATAGGAGGATGAGGTGTTTGGGTATTTGGCAGCCTGTCATCTCCTGAGGGCAGCGTTTCACACTGGATGATACACACACACACACACACACACACACACACACTCACTCACTTTGTAGGTCCAACTGGACTCAGAGGGGTTCATGAGAATGAAATCTGAGAGAATCAGAGGCAGTAGATGGGTTGAGATGAGAAAGGAGAAATATCAACTCAATGTAGAGAGAAAGCTGGGAATAATTGTATAGAGAGGAATAGTTGATATGGAAGGATAGAAATAGAAAGGAAGGATATCTCAGACTTATGCTTTGTTTGCTAGTGCGTTTAAAACAGCATTTGCTCTGGTTATGCAGGGAATCCATGCTGCTCTTTAGTTTTCAACCCTCAAAAAGTTTGAAAACTCTGGGGTTCGGTGCATTAAACAAAATATTTACTTTGCTACATTCACACTGCAGGTTTTCTGAATCATTGCATGTGCTTGACTGCATATATTGTGTTTGACTTATTTGAATATACAGTTAAAGTCAAAATTATTCACCCTCCTGTGAATTATTTTATTTTATTTTATTTTATTTTTTTCAAATATTTCACGAATTATGTTTAGCAGAGCCAGGAGTTTTTCACAGTATTTCCTATAATATTTTTTTCTTCTGGAGAAAGTCTTATTTGTTTTATTTCACCTAAAATAGAAGCAGTTGTTAATTTTTTAAAACCCATTTTAAGGTAAATATTATTAGCCCTCTTAAGCAGTATTATTTTGTTTGTCTACAGAACAAATCGTCGCTATGCAATGACTTGCCTAATAACCCCTAACTTACCTAATTAACGTAGTTAAGCATTTAAATTTCACATTAAGGTGAATACTAGTATCTTGATAAATATCCAGAAAAATATTATGTACTGTCATCATGGCAAAGATAAAAGAAATCAGCTATTAGAAATTAGTGTTGAAAAAAAAACTTAAAAAAAAAAACAGAAATTGGAGGATAATAAATCAGAAGGGCTAATAATTCTGACGTCAACTGTATGTGTACATATTTTCAGGTAGATGTGTTGTTCACTTTTAAATACTGATAAAAATAAAAGTATTTGCGGCCATCTTAAACATGATTTTTTTTTTTTTAAAACATGAAGTTAATTTGATACTAGACGTAGGATGTTTGTAACATACAATCATGGGTTTGTGTTTTATTTAATTATTGTATATACACTACCGATCAAAAGTTTAGGGGTCAGTAGGATTTTTAATTGTTTTATAATAGGCTTATTCTGCTCCCCAAGATTGCATTTATTTCATCAAAAAATAGAGGACTCATTGTAAAACTGTGAAATGTTATTGCACTATAAAGCAACCGTTTAAAAGTAGTTCATAATTGAATTCAATAATTTATTTCAGTGATTATAATGATGACTTTCCAACTTCATTACTCCTTCAGAAATTACTTTAATAATAATAATAATAATTATAATAATAATTTTATTATTGTTCATGGTAATAGTAATAAAAGTAATAATGGAGTAATCATTTCATTTAAAACTACATACAATAAGATAGCAGTTATTCATTCATTCATTTTCTTTTCGGCTTAGTCCCTTAATTAATCTGGGGTTGCCACAGCGGAATGAATCGCCAACTTATCCAGCACGTTTTACGCAGCGAATGCCCTTCTCTGAGAAACATCCATACACACTCACTCACATTCATACACTACGGACAATTTAGCCTACCCAATTCACCTATACCACATGTCTTTGGACTTGGGGGGAAACTGGAGCATGCAAACTCCACACAGAAATGCCAGCTGACCCAGCCGGGCTCAAACCAGCAACCTTTTTGCTGTGAGGCGAACGTGCTACTCACTACACCATCATGGCACCCTAAAAGCAGTTCTTGAAAATTTTAATAAATATTTTATAATTAACAATTTAACAATTGTTTACAATTTAATAAAAGCTCCCTTCGTGAACAGAATAATTTTCTTAAAAAAAAGGAAAAAAAAAAAAAACTGACCCCAAATGTAATTATGTACTTAGTTATTATCTGATTTTAATTTGTTCTGTTCTCAATACAGGAAATTTTTAAAGGATTTGCTATACAGCTTTGTAATATTTTTTTTTATTTAATCTTTGTGTGGATTACAACCATTTTATTATTATTTTATTTTTTTATATTTACTTTTGTCTTCCGACATGCACTCTCAGTCATGTATCGCATTTTTTTAATAGACGATGATTGTTTTTATTTTTAAAATGCCATGTTGAAACAATAACACACTAGTGTAAACGTAGCCTTAGAGACAGGTAAAGAAAAAAGATAAATATGAGAGCAGGCAGTAACAGAGACGTCCTGAGGGGTGATGTGTGTGCTGTGATGAGTTCAGGGAAGATTTATGAGATGCTGTTGAATGTAGCAGGTAAATAGTAGACCTCCTCCACCTGCTCTCTCTCTCTCTCTCTCTTTCTGTCTTTTTGTGTCTTGGGATTTACTCTCTTGTTGAAACTGTTTATACAGATTCTCAGTTTGCCATAAACTCCCAGACACTGACATATTCCACTCTCTTTTAACATTTGTTCACATGCATTTTGCACATTTTACCGCCCCTTTCTCACCCTCCTTCACACTTTTGACATATTCACACCCATGAGTCACCTTGGTTTGAAGGGACTTTTTCATAACTTTTGTTTTTACTAATTCATAAGAAGCACATCTGCTAAAAAGTTTAACAGTTGCTTGTAGCTGAGTGGACTGTGTTTACTGTCTGTCTATCTGTCTGTGTTTGTTTCTATGTTTGTTTGTGTGTGTCTCTCTCTCTCTCTCTCTCTCTCTCTCTGTGTGTGTGTGTGTGTGTGTGTGTGTGTGTGTGTGTGTGTGTGTGTTAGGCTGCACAATGTAGTATTATAGCATTAAAATCGCAATGTGATCATTCGGAATAGTCACACCGCATGATATGCAATGTTGAGTCTGCATTTAAGGCCTGTGACTGTTTGAGAATTTTAAAATCATTTTTCATAAGGAAACTGTAATATTTACTATTATTATTATTATTATTATTATTTATTTTATTTTATTTTATTTTATTTTATTTTATTTTATTTTATTTTATTTTATTTTATTTTATTTTATTTTCAATTACTGTGCCTGAATAGTGTTAGTCTTAGACAAGGAGGAACACTGTATATTTCAATAGTTGTTTTTCTTTGTTGTATTTATCCATGCTTTTAATTGTCTACTAGATTTTGTGCAGATGTACATGCCTACAGAATCATTCCAGTCAATCTAAAATAATACAATCTTTCCTATTCAAGTCATTTGATGTAATTGTATTCATATTGCAATATACTGTATGTCGCAGGCTAACAAAATTTTGCAATGTTAGATTATTCCAATATCATGCAGCTCTAGTGTGTGTGTGTTTCTGTGTGTGTAACAAAATACTAAAATATATGTACAAAAGAATTGTCAGGCATATTTTGAACAAGAATAATTTTAAAATATGTTTATTCCAATGCAGTATCAAAATTGTAACTGTCAAGGTTTAATACTTCAGGAGCCTTTCTTTATATTACTAGATTTGTTATAAAGAATTGTTTAATCCTAACCATTTGAAATACAGTATAATTTAGTATATCTTTTAAAAACTCTGTGGTTTCATTTTAAAATACACACACACACACACACACACACACACACACACACACACAAAAACACACACACACACACACACACACACACACACACTTACTTTTGTGAATATAATTTGCAGACATCAAAAAAAAATGTCTCATCTTTGTCTTCATTATTATTACATTTTAATGATTATTATCTTACTACAAATCTACCAATGAGTAATTAAATAATAACAACCTGATCACTTATATATTTTCAACAGTTACTTTTCACCATTCCTAATATTTTTATAAAAATATAAGTTTTATTTAATATTAATTATATATTCATTCATTCATTTTCTTTTCGGCTTAGTCCCTTCATTAATCTGGGGTCGCCACAGCGGAATGAACCGCCAAGTTCTCCAGCATTTGTTTTACGCAGCGGATGCCCTTCCAGCTGCAACCCATCTCTGTGAAACAACCGTTCACACTCATACACTACAGACAATTTGACCTACCCAGTTCACCTGTACTGCATGTCTGTGGACTTGGGGGGGAAACCGGAGCACCCGGAGGAAACCCACGCAACCACGGGGAGAACATGCAAACTCAACACAGAAATGTCAACTGACCCAGCCGAGTCTCGAACCAGTGACCTTCTTGCTGTGAGGCGAACGTGCTACTCACTATGCCACGGTGACGCCCATTAATTATATATAAATTTGTAAATTATAGTAATAGTAATATTACGGTAATCTATTATTGTGCTACATAAAATTGAATGTAATATTAAGGACAATAAAAATATATATTTTCCTTTTATATACTTTGTTCAGGCAGTTTGACATTCAAATGCATTTGTATTAGCTTCCCTATTTTGAATATTGGGTTGCACTGCTTCTATAATGTTCAGCTTGTCGCCTATAGGGGGAGCTAAACCTTCAAAAATAGTATGTTGTGCCTCTGCAACGTGTACATACATATCCTTAACATTCTGGAATTACATACTACTGATTATAATTAGATGATAGAAATCTATAGTGTAATTAGAAGGAAAAGGTATGAAGAAAACTGCTCATTCATCATCTTTGTGTTAATGAATTGCATCTAAGGTGTTCTTTGTGTGAAGATTTTTGTTTGGTTTGGTACAAAGGCTCACTGTGACATTCAACATTTCAGTCAATCCCTGAGAACAAAAGAGAGAGACAAAGTACAAGGAAATCTATGCATTAAACAACAAGTCACTGATTCGATTTGTGACAAAATCCTGAGTAAATCTCTGTTGTTTAGCTGCACTGATTCTCTTTTTTTCTGCAGATGCATTAGTTTACCTGCCATTCTAACCTGCATCTACAGCGAAGCCTTCATGATAATCACATTACAGAACAACAAAAGACCCTCTTCACTTGAGCTCTGTCTCTCTCTCCATATACACAACCACATTAAGGCTGCTCAGAGGGAGCCATTTAGAACGACCGCAGCAACAGCAGCCAGACTTCCCTTTAGTTCACTTATGAGGTACATGTTCTTTAGTTTGACTGAGGATTTTGTGCCATTTAACTGGTTTAGCTTTTGGTTTAGTTTGAGTTTACATTAATAAGAACTGGTATATGAATGATAAATTGTTTATTTATTTGGTTTTACTTTATTTTGATGGTCCCTTTAATGCATTTTGTTGCATTTAAGTTACATTGCATCTACATGCCAACTAATTTTCAGTAGATTATAAGTAGACTGTTAAGTTGGGGGTAGGGTTAGTGTAAGTTGACATGTACTTGCAAAGTTTCTTATGGTCAGTTAAAGGTCTGTTGCAGGAGCAGTATCAGCAGATATTAAGAACACAGTCGATTAATACTCAAATTAGAAGTAATTGGCATGTAGTTGTAATGCAACTTTTAGTTTTTAGTCAACAAAATGTGCAATGGGGATCATCACAATAAAATGTTACTATTGATTTTAGCATGACTTTGTCAGTTGTTTGTGAACTACTTAACTTATTGAAATAGCATAGCCTGCATTCTGGTCGTTGTTTTAATTTCTGTTGTTCAACAGACCGTTTTGATAGTGTTTGCCGGTTTCGTGAAGGTAATATTACGATGATGATTAGCTATGTTCTTTATACAATATATACATTTAAATCCAACCCAGTCTATCCACTTATTTGTTATGCACATTTTGGAATACCACATAAAAAAAATGCTTGATGGAATGTCCAAGATGCGGATAAATTTTTAATATGCACATGAGAAAAGGAGAAGGATAAACTTCTAAAAAGTTTTAAACTGATAATAAAAAAATGAGCAAAAACTATGCTGGAAACACATATACTGAATAAACTTCATCTTGTACATCACAAAAAGTCATGCAGTTTAGTTCTAACAGATCATGTGATAACAAAATAAGCACAATGTGATGGCATTATTGGGCCAACCATTAGACTAACCACATTGTAAAACATCTGAAAAATTATTTCCAGCGTGTGCATAAAAAAAGTCATGCGATTTAGTTTTAACAGGTCATGTGATAACAAAAATGAGCACAATATGATGACATTATTGGCCACATTGTAAAACATCTAAAATGTTGGTTCTGCGGCTGTGCTTTCAAGGAGCGTCTCAAAAAGCCACTGCACATTCTTTGTGCTTCGTCTTCTGAAGGCTTCTCCTACTGCAGCAAATTTCACTTTTTTTATTATATTTGGACGAACCGTCAGCTTATTCAGTATATGTTTACACAGCAGATGCCCTTCCAGCTGCAACCCAGTACTGGGAAACATCCATACATACTTATTCACACATACACTGCGACCAATTTAGCTTATTCAATTCACCTCTTTGAAGCGCATCTCTTTGAACTGTGGGAACAGCAAACTGACCCAGCCGGAACTCGAACCAGCAAACTTCTTGCTATGAGGCAACAGTGCTAATAACTGAGCCACTGTGTCGTCCTGTGTTGGGACAACTAAAGTTAAGTTAACTTATTTTGTTATAAAAAAGAACTCAAGATTTGTTTTGTCTCAGCTTATTTTAAATAAGTAATTTGAACAAACAGCAAATGTTTTTTTTTTTGTTTTTTTGAGTGTTGGTAGCTCACCACGAATGGCAGCAGACTTAGGAGTGGTCAGGGGTTCGAGTCTGATAAAGAACGGTTGCAGAAACCAGGTAAAACAAAACCCTTAAAAGCAGTGTGAGATCGCAGTAGAAGCTCTTGGGCTGCGATGGGTTTTCTGTTGTAGTTTGCTTTTGAAAACACTATTGGTTGGGTTTACAGAAGGGGGTGGCAAGGTCAGTCCATGTTAAACTGATATATTATGCACGATGACAAGCCGACCTGCTTCTCTCACAGACATGTGAGATTTCCAGAAATGTCCACAGCAGCCCCTGGTGGATTTACGAGAAATGGCACGTATGAGAAACTGTCCCAGTAACGTATTTGGTGCCCTCTAGTGGATTTGTAAAAACAAAAGCTGCAAGAAGACATAGAACAGGGTACGTATCTGTCAGTTCTCAAAAATGTAGCACTGGGCACATATTTCTATTGCATCATTGCAACATTGCATTGAAGTCTGTAACTCAGAGACCTCGTAGTTAGCTACGGGCCTGTTGGTGAGGTCAGTCTAGTGCTGTCTGAAGTTTCATTATATTGTGCATTTTTTAGATCTCTCTCTCTCTCTCTGTGTGTGTGTGTGTGTGTGTGTGTGTGTGTGTGTGTGTGTGTGTGTGTGTGTGTGTGTGTGTGTGTGTGTGTGTGTGTGTGTGTGTGTGTGTGTGTGTGTATAGAGATCACCGCTCACCTGTTTGACTCATTAGAGTGCTGGTGTTTGGTGAGCTGTGAAGAAACATCAAAGAGCAGTTCTGCGTAATGAATCTCCATCATGCCCCAGACACTAATACTACTGAACATAACAGTACTCTTCATTCCCCACTGAGAGAGAACTAGAAAAAAACAAAGAAAGTGAGAGGGAATGAGGGATTTGATGAAGCAAGGTGGATTAGGAGTTTGTAAACACACTATATCTTTTCTTTGTCAATAGTTACTTGTTCAAAGCTGCAATAATTAGAACTAATGGATGGTAATATGCAGTAAGGATAGATACACACTTTGTTTGTTGATCAAAGAGTTATTCTATCTATCTGTCTGTCTGTCTGTCTGTCTGTCTGTCTGTCTGTCTGTCTGTCT
>CAIGQQ010033975.1:2836605-2851248 GCA_903798035.1 Danio albolineatus | reverse complement strand
TATATTATATTATATTATATTATATTATATTATATTATATTATATTACAAGTTACTGATTTTCAATTTAACTGTTTAATTTACTGTTCATTTTTGGCTAAATTGGATATTTACTCTATACAATGCAGTGGGTAAAAAGCCTGTGAGATAAAGCATTATGAAACATTGCACAGCTTTAATTTATAAATTCACCCCTGGAGCTAAATAGATATGGTGGAGCCAATTTGATTTGGGCAATTTAGCATGAGTTATGAACGATTTAAGTATAGAGCTTCATGTAAAATACCCTGATTATTGTATTAGGCTCATTTTGCTGTGCTCCTCCAGTCTATCTGAGAGCCATGGATCAGCTGCCAAGTGTATGCTTTATTTTTAAAAGCCGGCTGTTTTAAAAGGCCACGACTGAGGACCTTTTCTCTCTGCCCCATCACACATCCACACACACACCCTCAGATATAACACAAGCCCTAATACCCCACGAGGTCCCAGTGTCAGCGTTTGAATGGCGGGTACAAAGTTAGAATTCATTGTTATGGTTTCTGGGAGAAAGATGCAGAACGGCCACTGTCACTCACCCGTTACGGTGACAATGAAGGAGCTCCTCCTGCCCTCGTCCCTTTGTGTCCTTATTGAATTATGGCACTGGTTCTCTTTGTGTGTTCTGGCAATAGTAATTGAAAACATGTGACAGAAAAAGCAGTCAGAAGAGAGGGGATATGCCTCACTGACTGTGACTCCATTAGAGAAGGAAAAGTCAGAGAGAGAGAAGATGTGATAAATATTACAGAGAGGGTTGTAACGTGTGTTTGGGGCTGTCTTGATTTGGAAGTGTTTGATGGCTTATGGGGAAAACTGTGTGTTGTACAATAATTCAGTTTAGACTTTATTTTGTGTTTATGTTATCGTTATTTGGGTTTTAGGTATTTTTGATTTTAAAATGTGGCACAAAAATGATATTTCAGCAAGATAATTTGGAAAAACTGCTTTTTTATGTTTAATTGGTATTATTGTTGTTGTTTTTATCACTACTACTAACATCAAATTTTGCTATTAAGAATTAGGGATGCATCGAAATGTAAAGTCTAGGCTCAAACGTAAAAGTTTTGGATACACTTGGCTGAAAATATTGAGCTATTTTAAACTTTGACTATGGCGTGCACACCAATGGCATGCTCTGCTGCTCTTGTGCTTTCTTTATTGCCGCAAAAAACTGCCCTTGCTTGGCACAAGCCATTGAAATGAATGTGTTTCATAGCACAGTGCTTTCCACGTCTGGTGCGAAAGCTGCTGCATTGATGAAGGGAGAGTGAAATCAACACTTCTGGCCTTTTTTTTTAACCTTTTTTGTCTCATATATTCAGCCATTTCTCAGTTGTTGTTTTTTTTTTTGCTGCTAAAACAAAATGCCATATTTAAACATATTATTTTTAATTAATAATTCAGTGCATCCCTATTAAAATAGTTTTTATGTTTCATATATTATCCTGTTCTCTTTTTAGTTTTTCTTATGTTCATTTTAATTAAACGCATGACAAAAGTCATGTCCAAATTGAAATCATACAACTTATTTATAGCTTAACATTTTCAGCTCTGAGAACGATGTTTTCTGTTTTACTGCTAAAAACATGGGATGTCAATTTAAATGTATGATTGATGCAAATAACGTTTTTCATGATTAAAATAACCTGTTATAATTTTTTCCTGCTTTTTATTATTATAAATTGTAATTTGATGGACTGTTCAAAACAACTCTCAATGTTCTTGTAAGATTTTTTTATTTATGTCGGCGCAATAGCCTAGTGGTTAGTGTGCCAACATGTGGTGCAGCAGCACATCAGGGCGTACTGTCCTATCTAATAAAGTCAAAAAGGCCAAAAATAAATCTAAAAAAAAAAAAACGTTATGATTTGTGCAAAATTTAATGAATTTTAATTCCATGTTATGCATCAAATCAAATCTTCTTGACTGGATTTTACTATACCGTCTGCGTTTTCCCCAACCCCAACTGTCATTGGGGATAAGCAAATCATCCTATATGAATTTGAATGCGATCTTACAAGTTCAAATTAATTAGCCACTTAATCAAATAGTTCCAAATTGCCGTGAGATCGTGTTGGTCAATCTTGTAAAAAGTGTCTATCATCTTCTCTTATTATGGGACATATCCCTACATTACACTCGTACTGTTTCCTGTAATTCCTCAGACAGCATACAAACAATTGCATCTGACTATAGGCTAAAAGTATACCACTGTGGCAGGCATCATAATTGGTTAATCTTTTGTCCATTATTAAAAAAAAAACATTTCTTTGAATAGTGTCAGGAACAGTTTAATCTAAGCAACAGGCCCAATTTAGTTTTTTCATAGAATGCAACCTTAAATGGTTAACATATTCATCAGTAGGAATTAATCCACAAACACAGACAGTACAGCATTCAGCCTTTCTTTAGGCATTGGACTATTTATGTATCTTTTAGCAACTCCGAAGCACAAATTGGTTGCAGGATGCTCATTTTTCTATTTGCAAAATGCTCTCTTTCTCTTCTTTTTTTTTGCTCACTCATTCTCTTTTTTCTTTTTTCTTTGTCAGGCAGTCGATAGTTAAGACAGTCCCCGGTTCCCCTGCTTAATGGAGTCTGATGCCCCTCTAAACCGAGCCATAGTATTGTATGCCATAATGACAGCATTTGCTGAGTACTTCAGCACAAATGAAGTTTGAATTGGAGGAAAATTATAGGACCTGGGGTCTTTTTAAAAGCCTCAGACAACCATTTCTCCCCCCGTTTTCAGCCCGGGAAAGAGGGGCTACGCGAAGACAAGGGTAAAATTATCTTCAAACAAACAGGCAGCTCTGTGTGGGGACAACAGCTCTTAGGGAATTAGAGGCACGATAATAACCCTGGAGTAAGGGAACACAGTGGTGCTCGCTAATGGGCAAACTGGCTCTTTGTGGCTGGTGGTTCTGTCCTAAAGACATTTGAAAGGAACAACAAAAACACTCAAAAGCTCCCAAATGACAGTATTGATTAGCGCTTGTCACTGTTCTTCTGCTTCTGAAAACTGTCATCAAAGCTCTTTTTACTACGCATCATTAGCACTAGCATATTAATGTGACTGTTTAATCTGAATTTGTTTTAAACGAACACCTAGTCATATTTCATGACACATCACACACAAAAAAATATTTTTGTAACTTGTTCAAACTACTTATGTACAATGAGCTGAATCAAAATTCTTGAGTATTTTTGTGGGAACGACTTAATTGCCAACTCAGTCCCACGGATTCTGCTCAGCTGTTTTATGTCTAAATTGGAATTTATGGTGATGAGCAATGAGACGTTATAGAGGAAAAGGTGCAGTTTAATTTTGAATGGTGACACCCACAGATATCGCCACCAAATATTAAATCAGAGAGGTAAGACTTTCTCATACATAGCCTCATTTCAGATGTCAGGAGTTGTAAAAATCTGTTGAATCAATCAATCAATCAATCGTCATTTTTGTAACATTTAATTAGTTGTTTTAAAATAAAAATGCAACTTTAAATAACTTTGTTTCATCATTAATTTTGAGCTTAAAGAAGTTGGCTAGAATTGCACATGATAGGTTTATATTATAGAGAGAAATAACAGGTGAACCAAGACTGCAGTCAGATCATGAAGCAGAACAATGTTGATCTTTCTTTCGAGGTGTCAGTGCAAAAAATGAACAAAACAATAGGCCTAATACAAAATATTATAAGATTAAAATATGGAATGAATATCAGATGGTAATTTCTGTCAATTTTCCGAATGTTAAACAGCTGCTGTTAATATTTCAGCATGCTTTCGGTTCCATGTTTGACATGAAACACTTTTACCAGTAGGAATGACATCATTCTCTTTTCATATAGCCATATATATGGTTATTACATATCCATAATACACTGTGATATAGCCTGGTTCATTAATCATTGGATCTTATTGCTTTCTCACTACTATTGATCCACTCCAGGGTTGGAGTTGGAAAAACTGATTATTATATATTTTTTGTAATATTCTCTGACTGGACCTTTTCGGGTGTTGACTAGGATTTGTGTATGTGTGTAACCTCAGTGCTGTCCATTTTTGACATTTAAACTAAGCTCAATGGCTTGTTTACCATAAACTACTTGTGTTTTTTTGGTTAATTTGTATGTAAAGGCATATGGAAATAGCAGATTCTGTCTAAAGAGCACCTTTGATTGACATTCTAGGATCTAGTTTTTGACATGAAACACACATTTACCAGTAGGAATGACATCATTCTCTTCATATAGCCATAAATATATGGCTATTACATATCCATAATACACTGTGATACAGCCTGGATCATTAGTTCATTGAATTGTATTGCTTTCTCACTACAATCGATTAGTTTTGGTGGATCAGAGTGAGATTGCTGAATTCATGTCAAATGAACTGCGATAACTGTGGAAACGCAGCAGGTTCTGAAACAAACATCTAGGTGTGAAAGCGCCTTTATGTTCAATACACTTAGATTTGTAAAAAAAAAACAAGTTAACTTTATCGATTTGTGTTCGGACAACATAAAGCAATTGTGTGGAACCCAGCACGGAAATCACTATACTTTTTACAATGCATATATCAAGCAGAATCTTACTTAAGAAAGCACTCAAGTCGTCAATATAAGATTGGCTAACCTTTTGGAAAATGACACATTCAACAATGGCAGTTGTTACAAATGAATTTGTCATGTGTGCTAAACTGATTAGGGACTGCAGTCTAAACCCCCAGATGGCGGCGTTTCAATGTGGAGCGGCAAATTCGAGGTGAAGATTTGATAAATTGCAATTTGATTGTTATCCGATTACACTTTGACATGTTATCCGATTTGTAATGACTCGCTAACAAGATTTGTATTGTCTGGAGTGGATCTGTCTGGAGACAAATGCACACAGGAAGTGCAGTAACACAAAGCGAGCTGACATTGTAATGTCAGTTTGAGCTATCTTGTGACAGACTGTATGTATATCATTAAAAAAATTAAAATAGGGCAGGGCTTGATTTTGTCCACGAAGAACTCATTGGATGATTGAATTATTGTCAATTGCCAATTGTTGTGATTTCATTTGATCGACAGGTTGTTGGAGGAGGATTATGAGCCACCAGTGCGCAGGTTGTCAGAGAAGAGATGATGATGATGATGATGTGAGAGGGAGCCGAGATTAGTGTTTTCCTTTTTTTTTCTTTTCTTTTTTTTTTTACAAACATACATTTTTTATTAATTGAAAAAATGATGTGCAGAGATAAACTGCTTATAATAAACTGCTATTTTGTTTTTGTCTAAAGATAAGGTCATTTCCTTTTAATTTCAAGATTGATTTAATCATTTAAATAATTGATTTGTTGGTTGGTTGGTTGGTTTGTGGGTTGTTTGGTTGATTGATTTGATTGTTTGTTTGTTTGTTTTTTGTTTATTTGTTTGTTTGTTTGTAGTGCAGATGTCAAAGGCATATAAAGGTTATGCATTATCATAAGTATGGCTCAGCACCACCACATACAGCTCGTATAGGCAACATCTGGCAGTCATTTTATTTATTTATTTTAAATCCTATAAATAAGTAATCAGAGTAGAAATGTACAGGCCATGTCAGAGGTAATCCTAAAAGCCTGTAGTAGAGGACGTATCTACTAGAAATTCCCTGATCGGCTTGCAGTGCATGAATGCTTGGAAAACTAAACTGATTATTTTATTTATTTTTTTGTAATGTTCTTTGACTGGGCCTGTTCAGTTGTTGACAAGGATTTTTGTGTATGTGTGTGACCTTAATGCTGTCCATTTCTGATATTTAAACTAAGCTCAGTGGCTTGTTTACCATAAACTGCTTGGTTTTTTTTTGGCTTCTTTGTATGTAAAGGCATATGGAAATAGCAGATTCTGTGTACAGAGGACCTTTGATTGACATTCTAAGGTCTAAATTTTAATCATCATCTTTATTTAATGATCACAGTTCATGGCTGTACAAATTTAAGATCAAACATAGCTGATTCTACCATATAAAAAGATTAAGTGCTAAACTGATCAAGAAGCAGCTGCGCTTTTGTAAAAGCAGTTTGATAAAACTGGCTTCCAGCACATTAAGAGCCACAGGCTGAATATGAAATCTTTTAATATCCCGTCTAATAGTGGTGGTGACAAGCTCTGAGAATCAGCTCCGTATAGGAATGTCATGGCATTTAGATAATGAACCGTAAATATTGTTTTATTAGGCTTGGGTTTGCGAGCGAGGAGGTTTTATTGTGGCAAAGGTTAGGCCCTGATTTTAATGCCCTTATTATAGTGGTTAATTTGGCTTTGTAGCGACGAGGGCAGATGACTGTTTGCTGGAATCCAGCCAGAGCCTAGACATATTAGATGTGCCAGTCAGAGGCTGAGAATGAACTTACCTCCGTTAAGTCCCACCTCTGTCATCACCCCTGCCAATTTATTCACATCTAAATCCGTTTTTATCCTCTCAGCGTGGAGTCTGACAGCTTTTCACTATCAGTTGTTCATTTGCTACGAGTCCTCGACCCCATTTGAGGACTCTTTCTGGCTTTGTCACCAGTGAAATCCGTCCAAATGGTTGGTGGTGTTGAATAGTTTCAGGTGTGGGATTTTGTGGCTGTGTTGTGAGATGTCTTGATGGCTTCTGAAGATAGTATTTGCTTTCTCTCGCTTTTTGTCTCTTTCCGTCTGTTTGTGTTCTACATTTTCTTTGTGTAAAGTAAGCAAACTTTTCAACAGTTGTTTAGCAAGCTAACATGAGCAAGATTTTGTCTAAATTGTTCAAGTTACCTGTGATAAAAGCTTCAGCAGGAATGTGTTTAATGATAAGTCAGTCATCAGTTTTGTATGATGTTTGTTAATACGTTTTTTTTTTTAATGGAATACATAAAGTGTTAAATGTTTAAGCATATTATGAAAGCTTTTTTGCAACAGAATCAAAATAAAAAATGTTTTTTGATTTTAGCTGCGTCTTACAGTTTGGACATTTCTACTCAGAAATGCAAGATTATGTCTTCCAATTGGAGTTATAAAAGTACTAGCAAATGTGAATCTGTATCTATGTGTATCTCAATTTCAAAATGAAAACCTCCAAAATATGCATTTTCGCGAGCGGGTTGCATCATCTACCGGCCCAAGCCTAGTGTGAGCTGTGGAAACGATAACATTTTTCTTACTTCATATTTTTGTCTTGTTTATAGTCCAAAAATCTATATTTCAGAGCAAAAAAAGGTTATACTCATCCCACTGGCAGATAATTTAGCTTATTTTGAGGAAAAACTCTTAATATTTCATTTTAGGTTGAAAACAAATTAATTTTATTTGATCTAAATTTTGATTGAATCTTTAGATATTTGGATCAGAAACAAGACAAAGCAAAGTAAAAAAAATTTTAAGCATTTTTTGCATTGTGATTGTTTTCATTTCTGTACCTGAACACTGTTAGACTCCCACAGTAAACCATCAAATAGAGCTTTTCAAACTATTTTGTGAAACGACATTCGTATCGCAGTATTTAATGCAAGAAAATAAAATATTGCAATATCAGATTTTTCCAATATAGTGCAGCGCTACTGTTAACTGTTTTTTGGAGACTGTTTTTTTTTTTTTTTATTCTTATGCACTCAAAAAAATATGACTTTTGTTCAAATTACTTATTTAAAATGAGTTATTTAAAACTGACAATACAATTCTTTGAGTTTTTTAGGACAATTTAATTGTTTAATGTTCAATCTACTAAAATTTGAAAAAAAAATATGAAGTTGCCTTAATCGATTTATGAGACAGCATGAAGGAATTATGTGGAACCCAGCATTCTTTACAGTGTGTCCTCATCGTCTGTGTCTGTCCATTCCCGCAGTGTTCTTTCCTCCCCCGCTGTGTCTAACAGTCTCTTGCTCTTTAAACTCTACCCTGCTATAAAAGTGTGATGAGCACCTTTGAATGGCTCTCTCTTCTTCGCAGAGCTTAAATGTCCGATAGTGAGAGTGATAGTGTGACATTTAGCCCATGTGGTACTTCAGAAATGTCGGGGCATGGCTCCATTAACTCCCAACGAAAGCTGGCTGAACTCTTATCTCCAAGCGAAGGTGTATAAAGATGCATCTTGTCCCAGCCGTGTGTTTCAGACTAGTTTAGGAGACTTTTTGAGGACGTTGTTTTGAATCCATTATTTCAAGTTAAGACTGCACTGTTAGTATCTACAGTAACTTACTGGCAGCAGTTTGACAGTAACTTACTGTAACTCAATTACAGCTTAAATACAGTATTTATATTTAATGCTGCACTATATCTAATAATACTCTATTTACAGTATTGTAAATATTTACTGTAAAATATAAAGTAATTTTCACAATCCATTTTAAAATACAGTAACATACTGCATAACTGTTCCACAGTAAAAAACAGTTCGTATTACAGTTATATACTCCATAAATTACAAAAATCGTTAACAGTGGAGGACAATGAAAGTATATTTTTTTCTTGTTGTGATTATTTCTGAAGCTTTCATCATTATACCGTATTACTACAATATTCAAATGAGCTAAAAAGAAGGTTACTTTAACGTGTATTAACTTGTTTGTGTGTGTTTCAATTTTGGACAGGTATACATTTTTAAAAACATTTATTGTGCCAGTTATAACTATTATATATATGATTTATTGGTTGTTTGTAATCGCAATATATTTCGATATTGAATATCGACACATGTCTAGTCCAGATTATGCATTTTATGTCATGTTCAGATTATACATTTTTGTGTTATCACGCCCTTTGTCAATTGGATTGTTAAAATTGCACCCATATCTGATGTCCGAAGTTGACATGAAACTAATATTTCCACTTTTAGTCTAATAGAGTGTGAACAGCTGCTTTTATGGCCTGTGATTTGTAAAGGGTTTGAGAGTTCTCAGTGCAGTATGAATAAATTAATTAATTAATTGTTACTTTTTTCTTGTGGTGTTACAACGGATAATTTACATTTGTTGGTCATTGTTGAGGTTTTCATGCTGAGATCTGTATTTGTATCTGCATTTTAACAATATGCAATGCATTACACAGTGAAACGAAACAATGTTCCTCCAGGACCAAGGTGCCATCAAACAACATAAACTGACACAGGACTACACACTACTATTAAAATTTTAGAAGAATAAAATAAAATAAGATAAGATCATCTAAATTAGAAGTGTGGTTTGTGCATAATTTATTAGCTGAATTATTAACCATTTTAAGAATAAAATTCTTATTTTTTTAATCATTTGAAATATGCTGGACAAACAGTATGTACAGTAAAGCAGTAAACATCAGTGAAGCAAAACCTGCACCCATCATCATACACCATATTTATTAGTGCCAAATGAATTGGATACATGTGATTATTTGTAAATACTTTTGACACACACCACTATTTTTTTTATTCTGTTTTGAATCATGTTAATTTAGGGGTTTGTTGTTAAGTAAGGAAACAAAAATACATTTTATAAAACATTTATATTTGTATGTTTTGTTTTATATATCACTAGCCTATTACTGAATAAAATACTCTAATCTGGCTTGCATAGTAATACTAATACTAATGCTAATACTAATACTTGTTACGTTACCTGGCGGGGATGTGACGAAGACAACGGGTCGAGGATCTAAGTGCAGATAATTTTAATATAAATAGGTATGAGCTTACAGGGACAATCCAAAATCGTAGTCAGGCAGGCAAAAGTTCACAAGGCAAGCGGCAATCACGGGTGATCAAAGATACAAGGCTGTGGTCAGAACACGACAAAAACTGGAACAAAAGAAAACCATTGAAAACTCACAAGGAACAGATAACGACAGGAAAACAATCTTACTGCGACGATAGTGAGTGTGTGTGCTGCTCTTGAAGAGTGTGTAATCAGTTGTGATGGTCCTCCGCTGATGTGTGTGCAATCAGTCATGATATGTAACAGGTGTGTGTGTGTGTGTGTGCACTGCATGACAGGAAATGTAGTCCAAACATGGTCAATCTGTAGTTCCCAGAAGTGTGAGCCAGCGATCTCTGACAGAGGAGAGATCACTGGTGATTGTGACAATACTAATGCTGATTATAGACACCTTTTTTATTAAAAACTGAATTTTTTTATGTGGCTATTTATTTACACAACAATGGTGTTAAGCAATGGCTGGGCTGCTGGAGCATAGTACTTCTTTATAGAGTTTCATAATCAACAGCATGCCTGGCATGACTAACACAGCAGTTTTAGTTGTTTTCATGCATCTATGAACTAGAAGCATTCTGCCAATACAAAAATGCTCACATTTGCAAAGGAAAACATTTCAGTTTTTAGTGCATTGTTGTTATGTAAAGGTACAACAAAATGTTATTGGTGCCTATTTTGCAATTATTAATATAAATATATATTTTTATCTTTTGTAAGATGTACTGTATCAAGGAGGGTAAACTGGTAAACTCAAGAAATGATTAATCTCTACAACATCTCCATAGAGGGCTGTATTAAAACATGCATTTCATCATAAAAATAATTGAAAGTGCCTTCTTTGTGTTAAATTCAAAGTGTTGTTTTCAACAAAGAATTCATGCTACTGAGATCTCCTCGGCCCCCTGTTGTGTCTCTTAAAGCATCAACAGAGACAACTGTTAAAGCGGTCCAACGGGGCCACAGCGAGACATCTGGAGGAGCAGGCGATGAATATGAATGTTTGCATGAGAGCTCAGACCCTGAGCAGGGGTGCTCCGCTCTCCCAGTGCAAGTGTTGTCTTAATTAAAGTGGGGATGATGTCGCCATCGCCCCCCTCCTGTCAACTCACCTCCTCTCTGGCCCTTCCTCCACCTCCCATGTGGCTCATGACACCCCAAGAAACATCATTATCTGTGCTTCTTTTGTTTGGCTCAGGCAACAGGAGTCACTTTCACTAATGACCATTTTTTAGCTTTTCTGTTTTTGTCTCGCTTTTTTGATTTATTTATTTTTTTTTAGAATTCCAAGATCAATAGTCTAGGGGATAAAATAAGTTCTGCAGGGAAGTGGGTGAGGTGCACTGTTGGCAAGACAACAGACTTATACCGGAGCAAACATGTTTACAAAATATTCCTTCTCATATAGTTGGGTAGTCAAGAATTGTAGCAATCATAATTAATCTTTTTTTTTTTTTTCTGTGTTAGAACAAAGAAATAAATTCAGTATTTTTTTTTATTACATTTTGTGAATTAATTATAGCTAAATAAATTCAAATAACTTATTAAAACCTATACAACAAAATAAATTGTTAATAAGAATTAAACTAAACAATAATTGTTATTTTTATCACTAAATATTAGGGTTTGATGCGATGTCCACAAGACGAGACACAAGATTGAGTTCACGAGAACAAGATGAGATTTTTATACAATTTTTTTGGAATCCTCAATGATGAAATATATGAATGGAAAATAGTGTTTTATTCAACTGAAAAAAGAATCACAACTTGCGAAACTTTAGCTTTTTTAAATGAACATGTAATTAATGTTACTTCTATTTTAATAAATTCTATGCTGTAAAGGGTATGCAAACACTAAAACTAACTATTTTGCTAATATATTAATGGAAAAAAGTGTTTATATATAATTTTATATTTTATCTAAATATTTGCATAATGAATTATGCCATAAAGGACTTACAAACACTGCAAAATATTTTGCTATAAACTTTAGTGACTAACTCTGAGCTACTGGATGCGAGTAAGGACTTATAGGAGAGAGCTCTTTTGATGGAATTTGATACCGCACACTGAATGAAAAGAAAACCTCTTTTTCCAGACGGCATAAATGATGATGATGACATTGTCATATCCCAAGATCTCGTCACACCCCTTCTAAATGTCATATTCAACCAATACAGTCTTGTCAAGACAACTTCTCACAATGATTGTGAAACCCCAGGTAATAATCAAAATAAACAGTAATGCTTTTAAATCACAAAACTTATCAAGGCTTATCAAGGCAATTACAGATATAAAAAATAACTATTTTATTAGCAATATATTTGTTTTGTTTATTTATTCCAAATTAGGTTAGCTCTATTTAGTTTATTTTATACATCATAATTTGTACAACCACAATCGTGTATATTGTAATCTGAATGGAGATGCGATTTGAAAATCTCTTCAATTATTTCAGCCTTAAGCAGGTCAAAGGCTAATCCATACATGCACACATACACACTCCTATCACGACCGGACGATACCTCCAGGGACTGAAGATAGACACATGAAGATGATGAAAAGAATGAGGGACGTCAAAATTACGATACCGTGCCATCAAATAAACCAAGCCCTCATCATCTGCTCAGCATGATGCCTCTTGCCATCTAAGAGCTTTGATAACATCATTTGATCTGAAAACATCCAGGCCTGTCAATCATTCCAAAGCCAGAGATGTAGGAAAGAATTATGCTCACTAGTCAAGTCCAGTCATGTTTATGTCTGTAGTGCTTTATACAATGCAAAGTGTGTCAAAAGCAGCTTTACAGAGAAAACAGGCACCAATCGAAAATCAGGTACAGGCAGTATAAAGTTTAATCAGTGTGAAATAAGTTCAGCAAGCACAATCAGATTCCAAAGAATGCTGATTCTAGTTACTCCACTGATGATTTAGTTCAGTTCAATTACAGCTGGGTGATTTAATTGAGGCTATTTTAATGCGCATTTTGTCAGTAAAGCCAGTTCTGGTAAACCTTCAGCATGTGCGTTCAGATGGAGCATACTACATGGAGTCATAGTACACTGATAAGCTATGGAGATAAAACAAACAAACAAATTAGTTCAAATTCGAATTCAGTTTAACCTGTATACATACATTGAGATAATTGTTCTGCGATAACAAAGAGTATAGAATACACAAGACATGTCACTCGTATAGTTTTGAATGGGGAAAAGTGAAATGGTCAATAAGACTAGTACAGCAGCCAATCATCTAATCAGAATCAGAAAGAGCTTTATTGTCAGGTATGTTTACACATACGAGGAATTTGTTTTCGTGTCAGAGCTTCTACAGTGCAACAGAATTACAGAGACAGGACACAAAACAGATAATAAATATATTTAAAAAATAGAAGTCAGTGTTAAATGCAAATATACAAATTGAAAAGTGTATACACAGGCATATCTATCGCTGTAGACTGACGATTCTCTGGGGGTGGGGCTCGGACCAGACTTAATTTCCTGCAGATTTTGTGTGAATCGAATGTTTAGAAATGAAACTAAAGAGACAGTTGTTTCATTTTTATTGTTGATTCTTTATCTGAAATTTACTCATAAGCTTGACAAGCAATTTTGGAGAATTTGATGTTTCCCCTTTCAAACAGAATGCCCGAGCATACTGCCCGAGAGGTGTTTAAAAGATAACCGCCAAGTGAAATGACTTGCTTAAATGGACTTTGGCAATAATGACTGCGATAATGCTGTTTGTGTCACTTCACAATGAACTACAGCTAGCACATGAAATAACAAGATATAATAACATGTTTTGACTTCAAACTTACTTCATAATGGTAGTCAAGTGTTAGAAATAAATACTCTTGTGAGATTATTCCATAATCATGTGTTTGTAACAATCAATGAAAGCAGTTAAATATATTGTTTATTCAGCAATTTCTGTTTTCCCCAGGGGATTTTCTGTGTTTCTTTGTGTGTATTTGGATGGGTTTGTAGGTTTCCGCGAGAGCACCCTCTGGCCTTCAGAGATTTACTATCACACTGTGCTTCCTTGAAAAGATGTGCATGACAGTCGCAGATTTGTTCAATCAGGTTTGCAATTTCAATTCGATTAATTGCATAGCCCTAAAGTTCAATACAAATGTCATTGTTCAACAATGTGGTTAATTGTAGAGCATCTCTGCCTATTCCCATATAAGCAACCCGAATGTGACATGATAGAAGAGAAAAAAAGCATGAGTTTTTAAAAAAATCTCTGCTATTATGCTTGGAGAAACAGAAAAGGGCATGGACAAACATGGACAGCATATTCAGAACATTTATTATCTGAAATAGATTTGTATATCATCTAATTCAATTGGTACAAAAAGTTTATGAACATATAAAAATGTACCAAAATATTAGACGATGACATAAGCCTTAATTTTTTTTTTCTGTGTACAAAGAACAAAGAAATGCTGAATTTGTTAAATAATATTTTGTACATTGTGTGTACAATATTGTACATGTATAATAGTAATATTAGGAGTCGGGTGACAATGAAGGTAAGGGTCCAAACGCAGTTTATTAACAGCTTTGTCAGGCAGGCAATGGTCAAACAGTAGGGGTTCACGAGATGAGACACGACATTGGGTTCACGAGAATGAGACAAGATTTTTACACTGTTTTTAATAAAATAATAAAGCAAAAAATGCAATTTTTTAAAAATTATCTTGTAATTAATATTATTTTACATTTAATTTGATGTATTGTGCCTTAAAGGACATGCAAACACTGCTAAATATTTACACTGTAACTCTCCTATATGTGGGAATGACAGTGAAGGCGGACTCATTAAAGAACAATACTTGTTTCACATTGTTTACAGCCCAAGATTATCTATCTATCTATCTATCTATCTATCTATCTATCTATCTATCTAT
>CAIGQQ010033975.1:2810751-2834180 GCA_903798035.1 Danio albolineatus | reverse complement strand
TGTCTGTCTGTCTGTCTGTCTGTCTGTCTGTCTGTCTGTCTGTCTATAGTTATAACGATAGTTCTATCATTCTTTCTATTGTTCTATTACTCATTCTGTCTATCGTTCTATAGTTCTACCTATCTATCGTTCTGTCGTTTTATCTTTCTATTGTTCTATCATTCTATCTATCTGTCTGTCTGTCTGTCGTTCTCTTTCTATCAATTTTTCTATATATCATTCTATCTATCATTCTGTCTGTCTGTCTATCTATCTATCTGCTGAATATGCATTAAGCACTGCACTTGCAGCAGTCATATTCCGCAGTTGTTTAACTAGAATTGGCGAGCTGATGCAAAATAGCGGACAAAGTTGAGTTAAATTTATGCAAATGTCCAATAAAATTGGTCCAGTTGTCAAATAAAAGAGCATCCTGTAGTGCAGCAATTTGTAGGTTTCCCCATTAGGGAATGAAATTAGATCATAGTTCCCCTCATGTAAATAAGAAACACTGCCCATGGCTTGGTTCGAGGTTCTTCTAATTGCCACTTATGTTTGGTTGGCTGAGTGGCACCACAGTGATGGACATGCCCTATGCCAGGTCTGCGGTGCCCTATTGTCAGCTATGGTGTCATAAAAGGCAACCCGTATATTAATGGGATACCAAGAGTCCAGTGTCATTTTGCATCAGTCACCTTAGCCTGGTCCACAGGGCAAAAAGAAATGTTCAGTCTGTAGATTTGTTTGCTTGGCTGTCGCCCCACTTATTAATGGAGAAACAGCTCCAACGATTGCCCTGATTATGCCTTTGTCTTCATGCATGCTGTGTGCCAAAGTTCACTGAAATTGTTTCGAATCCTTTGAAACCCAATTATCCAGCAATATTAGCGATGAAAAGAAAACCTTTTTTTTCTCTTTCTTTTGACGCATTAACAATTATTTGAATGACTTGGAATTATTGCAATTTGCATAATTATCAGACCCCATTCAACAGTCGCTTGGCATAATGCCTTTCAGGTGGAATGAGTAATGAAATCATCTGCTGCAGACTGAAGTCACCGTGCATATACACACAGCACAGAAGCAGCAAAGGACTGCCCACTTTTGAATATTCAATGATGCAGTGCTTAATATGCATGAGTGGGTGTGCATAAGTAGTGGATTGTTGCCGGTGTAAGCAGACAGATCCAGTGGGGAGAACAGACTTCATGCACACACTCACACTGAATGAAAATACACGCTGGAGAGATAAAGAGAGAATAAAGCAATTTGGACACGTTGAAGGAGGGGGAGGAAGAGAAAAGGCAAGGTGTTTGGTCAAGCCGACAGCCACATGTGAAAGTGCGAGAGAGAGAGAGGGGAAGGGTGCGCATTGAGTTCTGCTCTCTTCCAAGAGAAAGACTAGATGGTCAGATCTGTCCATGATGGGGTGCAGAGTCTGTACTCTACAGAAGCCTCAAGAGCAGTACAAACTCCTGTATGAAGTATGCCAGGTAAACTATTGCTTTTATATTCTTACAGAAAGCAGTTAATGCAGTTAAATGATTCTAAATTGTTTAAAAACTTAAGTGTTAAATGCATGAATCCATGTCTTGATGCTGTTGAGTTTTGATTCTCTCGTGTAGAAAATGTATTGGAATGATTTTTTGAAATATTTGTACAATCATATGTTGTCTTTTCTGAAAGAATGCTGTACTTTTGGAGTTGTGACAGTTGTGGTTCTGGTCTGTTGTATTATGCTATAAGACTATGGTTTGCATGGGTTTAATTGAATGTGACAGACGGGTTAGGAATTGTCATGTTGCTGCTGACATTTGCTTTCTGAGGCTGATGGTCATTGTTATTTGTTTATGGCTAACTGTGTATTTGGCATGGGTAAATTTGAGAAAAAAATGGAAAATAGATAAATAAATAAAAGCACTGTTGCTTTAGTTAACAAAATAATGCCTGATAGATGAATGTATTTGATGTAATAACTTTGGAAAGTTACATTTAAGGTTTTATACACTCTAAAAAAAATGTTGCGTTGTTACATTTTATTTGTTAAATAACGTTTTTGCCCATTTTGGGGTTAAAGCAACTTATTATTTTAGATTGTAGAGTATATATGGTTTCTGCTTCACATCAACTTTAAATAGTGTATTAACCACATTACATGGAAATACAATAATTTTGTGAAAATAATATGGGTAAAATAATCTAAAATATGGCCAAAATATGGGTAAAACGGACTATAAACACTATACTTATTCTGATCATACATATTAAAATATAAAACAATAATGGATTGTCTTATTTTATATCATAATATATAAACAATATATTAAAAAAATATTTTGTATTATATATATAACATGTATTTTAGATATTTATTTTTATAGATAATAATATATTATTTTAGTTATTATATATATATAAATATATTATATTTATTTTTATTTTACTTTTTGCTTTATTTACTCACAAAGGTGTGTGGTTTGATAAATCTTATTTAAAATAAAATTTAATTCATATATTGTGCATGCATTGTGATCCTTAAATGAGAGCCTTTTAATGTCATCACACTTATATAGTCCATTTATTTTATTTTTTTCAAGTTTCCAATTTTTTTTTTACTATATAATTTGTAACATTAAATGACATTTTTGTGGATGTGTTCTGTAATCATTATATGCTTTTTTTATCAAGCTCAGATTTTTTTTTTAAAACAATTTAATCAAAATGAAATTAAAACTCAATTTAAATGTCTATCTCTTTGACAGGCGTTTTGCTTTCCAGTCATCAGATATTTCTGAACTGCCATGCCATCCAGCATGTATGAACCGCCGTGTCCTCGTGAGCGGTGCATCGCCGTTTGACATTGTTGTCAGCTCTGATTTAATTTCCTGTGGGTTTTGTAATCCTGACGCTCGCGGCTTTAGGATGTCTGACACAATAACGGCAGGAAAGCTGTAGATAAAAACCAGCAGGGGGCCTCTGAGAACACATGCTCGCACACACACACTCATGCAAATGTGCACACATTATCACAGAAATTGAAAGTTATCAACAAACTGTAACCCGAATCATCTCTTATTTGTTCCAGAGTGAAGGCTTATTGTTGATTTGAAAAGCTCACAACCTGAAAGATGCTAATTTATTCACTTCCTAATAAAAAAGAGCCCATTTCTTGTGGATTCCAGGCACATTGTGAGACCACTCTGTGCCAAGGGATGCATACTTGGGTTTGTATGGTGTGTGTGTGTGTGGAGGAAGCTTTCAGTAAGCCTAATGAGTGACCACTTCGTCTTATCTTTTCACTATATTCTGTCGTTGCTATTTCTCTGCATTAGCTGTTGATGACAGAGCAGTCGCTATTGTGAAAGACTCCGCTTTGATCATACACACTGTACAAAAGCAGGACTAAAAGCTTTCTCTCCTGCGAAGGGTCGAGCGTATATTTCTGTGTTTTTGTGTGTGTGTGTGTGTTCACTATACCAGTAAATGGTCTCTGTTTGTTAACAACCCAACAGCCGATGTTGGGCTTCAAAGGAAGCATCAGCCTTTTCAAATCACTCCCTATTCGGGAAAAAACTGAATGAAGCAAGAAAAAAAAAGAGACAAAGACTTATTGGAGACATCAGATGAGGTCTTTATCTAAACAAGTCCTCCATGTGAATGCTTCTGTCATGCTGCTGTCAATTACTTTTGACTGACAGGCTGTTAGTAAAGAGTTTTTGCGAAGAACTCAATCATGCTTGAGAAAAATTCATTCATTCATTCATTTTCTTTTTGGCTTAGTCCCTTTATTAATCCGGGGTCGCCACAGTGGAATGAACCGGCAACTTATCCAGCATTTGTTTTACGCAGCAGATGCCCTTCCAGCCACAACCCATCTCTGGGAAACACATCCACACACACTCATTCACACACATACACTACGGACAATTTAGCTTACCCAATTCACCTGTACCGCATGTCTTTGGACTGTGGGGGAAACCGGAGCACCCGGAGGAAACCCACGCAACCACGGGGAGAACATGCAAACTCCACACAGAAATGCCAACTGGCCCAGCCGGGGATCGAACCAGCGACCTTCTTGCTGTGAGGCGAACGTGCTACCCACTAGGCCACCGTGGCGCCGCTTGAGAAAAATAATCCATTGAAAAAAAAAACACTTGTTTAACATGCAATGGTGTTCTTCACTCCTCATGTGATATGGATATTTCATCTGAGAAGCTAAGATACTGCTATTTTCTGTGTTGGGTGTAGAATGCCAGAATTAGACAATAAGTTTTGAGAGACACTTTTCAAAAGAGAGATGTTTCTGCATTTTATTTCCTTTCTAACACAGACATTACTTAAATACTGCTGATAGAGATTATCAATCATCAATATCGACAATAACTATTATGCAGAAACACCAAAGCTATTATAAAAAAATATATTTATTAAAAACAAAATCACAACAACAAAATAGAATATAATGTACAGATGAAAAAGGGACGATTATATTCACAGGTGGAGTTAGGATGGGCCTTTCTTTCAAAGAAATTAGATCACACACATTTTTTTTTAAAGCTAAAACAGTCACATTTCTTATAGTCAACAGTACACTTTCTTTTGTGGTCCAGAATTTTTATACTAATTATTTCAATAATTATTTTGTATGGGAAACCTCAATGTTCAGGATTGTTATGAGGTGAAATGAGTTATCGTCGCCATGGTGGCGTAGTGAGTAGCACGTTTGCCTCACAGCAAGAAGGTCGCTGGTTTGAGCCTCGGCTGGGTCAGTTGGCATTTCTGTGTTTGCATGTTCTCCCCGTGGTCGCGTGGGTTTCCTCTGCGTGCTCCGGTTTCCCCCACAACTCCAAAGATATGTGGTATAGGTGAATTGGGTAGGCTAAATTGTCCATAGTGTATGAGTGTGTATGGATGGGACTAAGCCGACAAGAAAATGAATGAATGAATGAATGAAATGAGTTATCGATTGATTTTGCGATCACAGAACCATGAGATATCGGATAGACTCATATTTTGTATATATTAGTTACTGGGTAAAACAATATATTTGAAAGCATGACTGTGAGGTGTATTGTTCCTATACACCGAGAATTGGATCGCACAGACTAGGGCTGTACGATATTGGAAAAATCTGACATTGTGTTATTTTGTTTAGCGCAATATGTATATAGTTTCACCAGATAATTTAAATAGCAGTATTTGAGATGATTCCAATCATTTAGGTCGACTGGGGTGATTTTTTCTGTGCTATGCAGTGCGATAGAAATAATAAGGTAAATTACAAGCATAGATAAATGACAAAGCAAAAATAAAAGTGAAATAAACAGTTCTTTATGGTTTTCTGAGAAGTCTAACAATATTCAAATATGAAAAACAAATGTAAAATAATTTCATACAATAATTTTTAATAATATTGTTATCCTTTATTCTTTATTAAATAATCTAATCCTGTGATGTGACAATTGCGGATACACACATTGCGATATCGCTGCTCAGACGATATATTGTTTAGCCCTACCGCAGACAGATAATGGAGCCTTTGTGATGTGCGATGGCTCCAACTCTGGAGAGGTATGTGGCAGAGGGGTTGTTGTTTCGTGTGGTAATGTTGAGAGTGCTTTTGGCTGGCGTCGGGTCACTCATAATTAAGGCCTGTGAGTGGCGGCAGGATGTCGCTGGACTTTAATGAATCGACTGAAAGACTCGTTTGAAGTGTGAAAGTGATCTGTTGATTCGTCCTTTTCCAGGCGCCGGCTCATCCATGTGTCCACCTCTATAAGCATGTGTGTGAACACACGTGTGGTGGAGATTGCAACATGGAATTGCATTATTGCAGTGGATTGATACTGGTCTTGGGGATTTCAAGAGCTTTTCTAAAAATTGACTTTATTGGTGGATATGTGGAGGTCTGTGGGAATAAGTATGGGTCATTGGATGGCATATACAGAGGATCAGGCTTCTGACTGGGCCCGTCCCCAGATAATACAGACAGATCCTCTTCATTAGGCTGTCTGGCACTACCTCTACCCCCTTTGTTGTCCCTCTCTTTCTGTCTTGGAACTCCTCAGAGAGTGATACAGATGGATGAACACACACACACCTAGAGAGACATTTAGGCACACTGAAACATTTTCACATGTTCATGTGCTCTAGGAGACTATGCATATAACTCTATGGACTCATATAGTGTTCTTTTTAGTATAATTAGGGTACTAATGAAGTCATTCTAAATAGTTAGTTATTGTTAGTTAAATGTTTTTAGTATAATTAGGGTACTAATGAAGTCATTCTAAATAGTTAGTTATTGTTAGTTAAATGTTTTATAGTCAGTCATTTTAATCATTATACAGTTTTTATTTTCCATTTTAATTCTGTTAGTACATTTAATATAAATTATTCATTATTGCTTTATTTTCCTTCGGCTTAGTTCCTTATTTATCAGTAGTCGCCACAGTGGAATGAACCGCCAACTATTCCAGCATATGTTTTATGCAGCAGGTGCCCTTCCAGCCACAACCCAGTACTGGGAAACACCTATACACACTCTCATTCACACACACACTCATACATTACAGCTAATTTTGTTTACCCTATTCACCTATATTGCATGTCATTGGACTGTTGGGGAAACCGGAGCACCCAGAGGAAACCCTAGAGAACATGCAATCTCCACACAGAAATTCCAACTGGCCCAGCCGGGACTCGAACCAGCGACTTTCGTGCTGTGAGGCGACAGTGCTAACTGAGGCACCATACCACCCTAAATATAAATTCATTACTCGTAATTAACAACTCATTGCAATCATTCAGCTGCAACCCAGCACTGGGAAACACCCACTCTCATTTACACACACTCTCATTCACACACATACACTATGGATAATTTAGCCTAACCAATTCACCTATAGCGCATGGCTTTGGACTTGTGGGGGAAACCGGAGCGCTCAGAGGAAAACAACGCCAACAAGGGGAAATCATGCAAACTCCACATAGAAATGCCAACTGACCCAGTCGAGGCTCAATTTAGCGACATTCTTGCTGTGAGGTGACAGCACAACCCACTGCGCCACCCTCATTGTAATCATTTTTTTTATATATTATATTAAATATTAAATTATATTATATTAAAATGAATGAATGAATGAATAAATAGCTTTTATGTGAAATAATTTTGTAATCATTTTATATGCAAAATATTTACTTTTAATATTTCAATATGCAGAAACGACTAACAGTCATTATGAACCGCGAAATAGATGAACCTATATTATATGTACAGTAGTGCAGTTATCCTTATTCATTGTTGAGGTCATATTATATATGGTCATATTAAGTATGTATTATACATACATATTTATTAATGGCACCAAGTGATTTAATATAAGACTAATTTGTAAGTCATTTCGGCTACATGGACAGTGGTTTCTGTGTAGTTGTGGCTTTGTTTCTCTTCATGTTTCATCACATTGAAGGAACCACTGGCTATAGTTTTTTTTTTTAGCGCACTGATTGGAAGAACAGTCTAGCCACGGGGCTTTTGTGTTTATTCTGGCAGCATTTTCTAAAGTCCTATGCTTTAAAAACAGCGCTTCAGTTGGCCTATTGATTTCAGTGATTTCAGTGTAGCGGCCTCTTTTAAGAAAACCACTCACAGGAAAAGAGAATTAGGCCCTATGAAGCTACAGGTCAAAAGAAGGTGATTTTCCCCTTCAGTTCAGATAATTAGAAGCGAGCGAGGATGCAGCGAGCATGCCTCACCGTCCCTGAGTAAACTTGATCTCTCTCTGGCTGTGCTGAAGTCTGTGTTCAAAGCGAGAGAGGTTTGCACCATGTGGAGATCGTGTCTCCTTTGTCCCTGACGGGCCCATGTTGGCCGACTGCTGGAGACTGTGTTTGACAGCTACGTGCCTCCTAATCTCCACAGAAGTGGCCCGTAATGGCCATGGCGCCTGTCTGCACCTCGTATAAGACCTTCTTTTTAATTAGAGTATCAAAACAGTCAGGCCGCTGAAGCTCTGTGTCAGATCAGATTTGTATTGGGTGTGCGCTAGCTGATGCATTTTTGTTGCTTTGTGCAGTGTTTTTCTTACAAATGTTTTCAGAAATTGAATGCCCATCACGTCGGACAGTTCCATTGTCTTCTCCAAACTGCTTCCACTATGACAGTCTTCTTGCTGTTCTCAGCTTTTCCTAATTAGTCTTTACAGCGATCGCATGTCAAAACCAAACGCTTTGCTCTTTACTGAGGGGAAATTGACAGAGTGTGGTCTAGTTAGCTGAATCAGGAACAGGTCTTCCCCACAGCTGCTTTACACTGCAGCAGGTGGCTGACAGTCAGTCGGGAGATTCACTACTCTCCAGTCTGCATACAATACCACACAAAGCACAGAACATGACAGACATACAGTGACATGATGCAGATGGAGACAACTGGACACATGAAATACAGACACAACATGAACATGCTGACAGTGCTGAAGACAAAATATTGATTTACTATACATCGTAAAGACATAACATGAAGTGTTTAAACTAGCTTGTTCTTCCAAGCTTTTGATGGCTGTGAGTGGTGCTGTTTGTTGGTGCCTATTATAAATGTATTTACTGCTTTGTATGACACCAGTGATAGTGAGTTACAAAGTTTAAAAAAATTAAGTGATTTGTTTTTTTATAAGAAGAAAATCCACTTCATAAGGTGTTCATGAACCAGCTGGAGTCATGTCAGTGTTGATGGATGTGCTTTTTTTTACTTCAAAAGTTTGAGCACGCTTTGAGCTAGAACATTTTTGGGAGAATGTAAATGTTTGGGTAAAGTTTTTCTGGTAGCACTTTTTACTTGAAATGATTGAAACAAAAGTGAATCAAACAGGAATACTAACTTGTTGTGATTTTAAATTTTTATATTTTACCAATATCCTTTAAACCACTAGATTTGGCATGCGTGTGTGTAAACGGGATGTAATGATTTAAAATATAATACAATATAGTAAGATCCCTTACTCTTTAACACACTTCAACCAGGGTATCTGTAAGGTCTTAAAGTCCTAAAATGTCTTCAATTTAAAAAACAAAATTTTAGGTCTTAAAGAGTCTTAGGGTGCTTTCACACTAACACTTTTGGTCCGCACCCGGGTTCGTTTGACATCAGAGTATGGTGCGTTTAGCTAGTGTGAATGTGTCTTCTGAACTCGGGTGCGCACCCACGAACCGTACCTGAGTCCGCCTGAAAGAGGTGGTCTGGGGTACGGTTCATGTGAACTCTGGTATGGTTCACTTGTAATATGAATGCAATCGTACCAATATCCGGAAGTGCAACGCCAACTGTACAACAAACTTTTAGTTTTCATAACGTTCATTCGTGTGTGTGTGTGTGTGTGTGTGTATGTCTTTGTATGTCACCTACCTTGGCAAAAGGTGGGACTGACCCAGTAGAAACAGTGATAATGTCTGCTTGTCTCCTCCAAAAACAACTTCTGCAGACATTGTGTCCTGTTTTGAACGTTTTAATATCAGAAGGAAAAAAGACAGTGTGACAAACCAACCGAGAAGGTGGCAATGGGAACAATCGAACTTTGGTTTGGTTCCGGCAATTGAACCAAGTGTGAATGCACCGGTAAATTCACTGAAATATTGTGTTGTAGGTCTTAAATAATTTTAAATAGGTCTTAATTTTTCAATGCCCAAGTAAAGCTAGCCACTCAGGCTAACACCCATCCACTCACTAGCATTCCATCGCAATAAAAGTTTTTTAAAAATCTTAATTTTTAAAACTCTATTTACCAATATGGTTTAATTAGCTTCTTTATAATAACATTTGTTTTTAATGGCTTTGTAAAAATATTTTAATGGGCCATTAGAAAAAATCCTTGGAGTTTAGCCTTTTTTAAGTCTGAAATTTCATTCATAATGGTCTAAAAAAGGTCTTAAGTGTTAAATTCGACTTGATAAAACCTGTAGAAACCATGTTAACAAGAACAGGACAGAATTAATTAAATATTTATATATTTATATTAAAATACATTTTCTTTTTTTTTTTCTTTTTTTTTTTTTTTGCAATCTTTCCCCCCTTAATGCTTACAATGAATACTGGCTATTTCTATTATTGTACTGTCTATACAGTTTATATATTGCAGTCAAACTGCAGAGAATATGAATAGATAAGCTTTGTTTGGTGATTAGTCTCAATAACTCTGGCACAGATGTGATTTTGCAAGCCAACAGACAAACACAGGTGTGTCTGCTTGTTTTTATGGACAGATTTATTTGCACAGATGCATCAGATTCTCTGCAATTAAAATGAAATAAGACCAGATTATGTGTCCCAACTGTCTTTGTCATTACGTCTGCCATTTGTTCAGTCTAAATTATAGGGGTCAACTCTTTTCTCCTGCCTGTTTTTTAATTACATACCAAAAAAAGCGAAGCATGCAATCCTTTATCCGTTCAAAACAACGAGATGATAACCTAATTCTGAATCAGTTATATTAAGAAACCTGATTCAGTGAAGCTAAACTGCTATTAGCATTTTCATCGAAGAATAGGGTTTCACTCCAGAGACTTGTTATTCTTTAAAATGGCGTAAGACGTAATTTTAACAGCATAAAATCGAGTGTATGCATGTTGGGGGTTTGAATGGTGACATGCGTCCCCACATCCATACTGAATCATGAATAAAACATGCTAACAGAGAAGTTTACGCTTGCTAGCTGGAGCAGTTGGCTGATTTTGAATGCTGATGATGGAGCTATTATATCTCATTTATATTCCGAATGAGCGCTCATATAGTGGCTAAATAGTGCATGCTGTGCAGCTCACTTCACAAAAAAATGGGGCCTGTCGTCTCTTAAAGTAGTGATTTTATGGGTTAATGTTTATTGGTACTAAAGGATTTTTGTGCAAGTGTGTGGAAAAGTATTGTCAGCATTTTTAGTGGTAGCACTCTTTGCTGAGATTTTAGCCAGATGGATTTTTATATGGTACAACGTTGTAAAATATACAGTATGTTTAGATGCACCAAAATTGGCAACTGAAAATGTTCAGGTGAAACTGCAGTTTTTGCTTTTGTTGTAGTGCCTCAGTTTATGCAGCAGCAACCCGATGTTCTCTTCCTCTTTACTAGTTACAACACACAAAATAAATAAATAAATAATTATATATTAAAAATAGTGAAGATTAGTTTAAAGGTAAATATTTATATTGATACTTACAATTGCATCAGCATATTTACTTTCACATTATTAATGTATTATATTCCCCACACATAACATAAATGTAATGTAACAATTATAAAATGGTAAATACTGCAATTAAGTACCTGCAGAAAAAACTCAAATATTTTAAGTGTGTAGTATAAAATATTACTTGGTTGGAAGGTTCTTAGACTTCGAGCAGAGCACATTTCAGTTAAAACTGATAGTTTTAGATCATGATTGTTTAAACCTCATTCAAAGCCTTTGTAAAATACTCTGCAAACACACCTATATCCTTTATAAATACGTCAGTATTTGTTGCCACTTCGCTGCAGTTTGATTTATGCATCTCAGCAATTTTTATAATATTACTTATAATGATAATAATAATAATAATAATATTAGTAAAATATTAATGTGTGTATTATTTATTTTATAAAGCATAAATGACCAATACAATATATCTGATTTATTCAACTTACATTTTTTGACTAAGCACTTTCGCCAGTCCTAGAAAGTCTTCTCATGCAGGAGATATGTCAATGTGAGGAAGCCCTCAGTTTCCAAATTGTAGAAGGAATATTATTTGAATGTTTTCTTATGATATTGTACATCTGAGTTAAACTTATAAGTGAATCCACGCAATGCTGTGACCCAGTTTAAATTAAATTAAAAGAATCCTCTGTTTGAGCATAGGCTCCATTAGATAATATGCTGACACCTAAGATTATTTTAATGTTACAGCAATGTGTTGGCTTTAAATTACATTTAACACAACAGTTTAAAGGCAAATTCCATCTATTAATATTTGTACTACGTGTCAACTCTTTATGTTGTGCCCATAGAAGTACCCCTCTGCTGTTCTAAATTCACAAACCACAGCCTTCTCTGGATTATGGCTGTAATTCATATGGTTATCCAAGCAGTTAATACATTTTCCTTATAACAACAGCAAATCTTCAGATGCATACTTCTTGCATGTAAAGCCATGGTCAGTGGTTACAATGCACTTTTCGTCCCATAGACTTCCATTCATGCATATCTGACTGAGGCAGACCGTAAAGCGCAAGCTCGTGCGACAAGTTTGGCATTTCGCTGCATTCGAAAGTTCAAGCTTGGTGAACTCTGACCTGCGTGAGACCATTAGAAGATCAAATAATCATACAGTACAATCTTTCGCAGTGCCATACGATAAACTTCGTAAGCACAAACTCTAGCATGACCGTGGCTTAACTCAACCATCACTCTAGATGAGTAAAAGCTCGAGAGTGAAAGAAAATAAACAGTAATGATTAGAAAGCAATGAATAATTACTCCCAGGTGCTCTCTTTGACAGTAATTAACTTGATAGAAGATGAGTCCATGCAGGTGTGACAGAGAGCCTGGCAGATGGATCTGACGTTCTCACTTTGATAATTCTTCATTACTTCATGTAAACCAACTCTCTATTCATCTCAACCAGTTTTTATTCTCACTCCCTCTGGATGCTGAAACAAAACCTACAGCCTTTTTCTTACGCCCTATGATGCTTTGCATTAACTGAAAGGGAGTAACTTCTGTCAAACTGTAAAGAGTCAGTGAAGTGTTTTAAAAACTGGGTACAATGAGGTGCCATCATTCTCCTCACAGGTCATCTATTGAGTATTAAAAGGATATTTGGTAGAATTAACAAATTACTTTCAATAGACGTTCAGTAGACCATGAATAACCTTAAAAACTTGCAACAAGTCTTTCCACAGCAACATATAATAAATATTACTGTTCTGTAGGAAATGAACAGAGGACAAGGAACAAAACACAGTGAACTCCAGTGCTTCCCACACATAGGCTTTACTTGGGCATATTAACGGCACATATAGGTATATTTACGTCCGCCCAAGTATATTTAGTGACATACTTAATTTTTTTCCTATTATAATCATTCTTTTACCCTTTTTTTAATCCACCAAATATAAAAAAGCATCCACGAGCGATTAAGTTGTGGAAAATCTTCTCTCCTTTACCCGTTTCATACTGCTCGTTCTGTGTGCATGAGACCTGTCAACACTCCCACAGACAGACACGTGCACTGCAGACCCACAGAGACCCGCACCTTTTGTGTCCGGCAGGGGTTTCTAAATCTACTAAAATGTCTGGGATTTGGTTTTGCTTTCATTTTCGAAGTTGTCGTTAATTTGATGTGCACCGCTGCAAGAGTGAGAGAGACATTAAGTAATTAATTATTTAGTCTAAATGACTCTTTACTAAAAAGCTTTACTTGACTTAAGACAACTTAACTCAATACTTGGAGAGGACGAAATTATCTAAATTGGTTGCAGAACATTTGTACACCATTAGTAATCAGTAATCAACTCATTTGCCTTGTTTAATCTACACCTTTTATTTTTGTAATTATTATTATTTCTGTCATTTCGTTCTCATTTGCTGTGTATTTTATTAATTTGATGATGGTCAATAGTTGTGCTTTTACTGAATGAGCACTGTGCTACGTCTGACAGATCGCACTATTGTGTCTTTTCTTTTCATTCTTTTATAACTTGTCTTAACTCATTTTAATCTGTTTTTATCAGTTTTTTTATTATTTTATTTTCTTATACTTCAATTTTATTTCTGTTTATGTAAGGCACTTTGATTTGCCACTGTGTATGAAATGTGCTATATAAATAAACTTGCCTTGCCTTGCCTATTACATATTTTATACACCTAAAATGATTTGGCAATACTGTACAAAATGTTATGCCAATAAAGCAAGCTGAACTTGAATAAGAGACAGAGTGGAGCAGATTTGATCTGTTAGTGAGTGCACATGGCTCCTAAATAGCATAAAAGTAACAGAAATAGTGGATTTATTTATTTATTTATTTTACTTTTAATCCATTGAAAAGAATAGGTTTACAACAGATACTTAATAATTAAAATTGTGTTAAAAATCTAATTATGTTTTGTTTGTTGCATATAGTTCAATATTTATGTGCTGTGGGTAAAAGGTGTTTCAATCCGGCTACCACCGCACGTATATTTCAAACCTGTGGGAAACACTGAACTCAAAAGTACTTTGGCCACAGATAGGCTTGTAAAACTGATGTGTTAAAATAGCAGCATATATAATGTGATTTTCATATATTTTATTCATTTATGTTTATATTTAATGACCACACATGGTAAAGATTAATAGTAGCACAATCTTTCCTATTAAAAAAAATAAAAAGTTCAATAGTTTCAGTTGTTTTAAGTGATAGTTCCCCAAGAAGTCCACCCCTTAATTTGAAAACATCAGGAACTGCTAAGGTAAAGCAGCACATGCTTGGGTGGTAGAGTGTGGGAAACTGTATTTCCTCAAACGCAAAGTGACGGACAACTCATTATAGCAGGAAGGCAAGGAGGAGGCTTGAAGGAAGTGATTTAGACCCCCATTATTGATCCTCAGTGGATAACAGAAGGTCTCATGCTTAAACAGGATTAAGAGCAAGTAAACAGCGGCGTCTTTTAGCAGGCGTCCATGCTTATCAGGAGCATTAGTTTCCCTCTGTTTGCTGCTTAATCCACACTGAGACGGCATGCTGCTGCATATAAAGGTTGCTGTGTTTCAAGTCAGCCAAAACTGTAAGAAGGTTTCCTGATTCTGAATAAAATAACACACACACAGACATACACATAGAAACACCATATCAAACGCTGCCAAGCTGCAAAACAACACCTTTTTTTTTCTTCAGGACTGTTATGTTTGGAAGAAAAGAGGAATTAAGTCTCTGGACGGGACTCACACATAGTGAGAATGTTCTTTCAAGGATTCTGGGAATAAACCCTTAAGCTTAAACTTCATCTGTCATGCTTGAAGGATGCTTCTTTTTCATGTACGTTGTTGTTCTTAAACTCAAGTCGAATGTAAAACTTCCAGCAAACTACAGAAGGCAATGTACAGTATACGCTTTGCTTAAAGGTGCAGTGTATAGAATTGACACCAAGTGGCTGAACTAGGTATTGCAGTAAAACAGCCTCAGTATTGCAGCCTCGCACCCAGCACACTTCCTGTTTGAACTGTTACTGTCTGGTCAGCGCTACAGAGCACCGAGCACAAAAACAGCCAGACACAGGAAAAGTTTCTTTCCTCAGGCCATCTACCTCATGAACAGTTAAATATTTTCCTATTGTGCAATAAACGTGCAATACTTTCTCATACTCACTTGTACACAGCACCTTATAACAATATACAATGCAATACTTCTCCTTACGCATTTGTACACAGCACCTTATAACCTGTATATTTATAACAAATCTGAACTTACATTTCAACATCCAGATCTTTTTGGACTGACTGCATCTTTGTTTAATGTCTATCGTCTTTTTTTCATATTTATTTTGTGTTGTCACTTGTCACTTTATGTACACTGGAAGCTTCTGTAGCCACAGCAAATTCCTTATGTGTGAAGCACACTTGGCAATAAAACTGATTCTGATTCTGATTCTGAAAAATTCAAAATATTGGAAAAGGTTTTTTTTTTTCACCTGGCCCCTCCTTAGACCACTCGATGCAAATGCAGCATGGTGCTATTTGTTAAATGGTTTGTTTGTTTAGTTATTTAGATGTTGTAAATTGTACAACGTAATACAGTGGTTTTAGATAGTACATAGTAACGCAATGATGTTATCTGTATTGTTTTGTAAGTTTTTTGCTCATACTAGTGAAAGATGAAATGCCTTTCTTGGAGGCCTGCTAGTATTGACACCAAGTGGTTGAACTTGGTATTTCAGTATAAATTGGATATATTGGGGAGGGTTTTCTTCACCTGGACCCTCCTCAGACCACTCGATGCTCATGCAGGTTGCCAGATTGACAACAAAAACAGGACAAAACATCTCAGCTAATGTTTACATTTGTAATATTAATAAAAATATACTTCTGGATACAGACACTAGTGTGTCTGCAGAGCGAGTTTTCTCCTCTGCGTCTATCATGGATAAGCTGTGATCGCCGCTGCTGTTTATCATTGTCACTCATTGGTGAACAGCACCAGCAAGTTAGAGCCAATCTCAGCCCTTCCAGTGCGAAACCAATCATTGTAAGAACTCACTCGACAAGGCTCAAAGCGAGCAGGATGATATTTACATTTGTTTATTTGCTATAAATGCTCATGTTGTTCTTTTTATGTACTTGAGTTTTTAAATTTAAATTATTGTGTGTGAAAAGCATCGTCAATCCTCCAAGATATCGATTTGAACCGAATCGGTGACATGATAATCGTAACCGAACCGTGAGTCCAGGTTCACACCTCTAGCAAACATATCATGCATTACTATGCTTTAGAAGAGTCTAAAACTTACATACAGCAATTTTAAGGTCTGACTGTATGACCAAGGCTGGTTTATTAGACATTTTATTGATTTGATTTATATTGACAAATAATCAGAATAGATCCAGTTCATCTTAATTTGGCTACTTTGTTTTTTAAAAGTTTGGGGTCAGTAATTTTATTCAAAGTAACCTGTTATTCATTTATTTATTGCTTCATCAGAATATTGTTAAGCTTGGTAAAGGTTTTGGCACTTCCCATGTCTAATTAATCATAGACATGATATAAAAATGGCCACACTTGTTGGTTTTTTGTGTGGTCAAAAATGATAGAATTGTAAAAAAATAAATAAATAGGAAATTAAATTAATTTTGTGTAAAAATCTGGAACTGCATACAAACAGAATCTTACCAAAAGCTATGTTGTGAGTATGAAAAGCCATCTAATTTTATTGCAATTTTTGTGTGTGTGTGTGTGTTTGTGTGTGTGTGTGTGTGTGTGTTTCATATCCAATTTAAAAATGACATTTAGAATATTTTTTTCTTAACATTAATCAAAAACTTCTATAACATAAATGCTGTTCTTTCTATTTTTTTACCTAAAGAATCCTTATAATGTTGTGCAATCCAAATGAGAAATGATTTCTGAAATGTGAGATGCTTACCAACTTTTTAAATGTTTATGTGTAGCACAGGCCACATTATCTGTGGTTCAAATGTAACATAATAGTAAAGCCTGATCATACTGACAGCCAGTTGAAAGCAATGTAATACAATTATTTTGAGAGAGAAATAGAGAACGTTTATTTTGTCCCCATGCCAAATGTACTTGACTTTAAATGACTGGGTTTTACCTGTAAAACGTCACCTAGCAATGCTATATAAGGCTGCACATTTAGTGTGAGTGTTGTGTTTTAGACTACATGTCAGAATGAATGTGAATTCTGTTGATGGACTCCACAGAAGCCTAATGGAACAGCATGTGTGACGTGTGCGTGGCCTTTCCAGCAGGTCTGTGTTAAACAGAGGGTGAAGAGGCTCAGTTTGGTGTGTGTGCTCTCAGTCAGTCAGTGTCAGAGGTGAACTGTGTGAATGGAGATCCCGCTTGGCCTCCTCTTCACTGGAGAGGCAGTGAGGCAGAACGTTTCCAGGGTGGAGGTTTTGTCTCGGGGTCATGGGCTATGAGGAGGAGAGGCATTCCTGCGCACTTAAGTCTTAGCGAAAAACACACTGACGCGCAGAAAGGGATGATTGTGTTGTTGACCCAGCTGACAGAGAGGAAAAGAAAATCTATACAATTGAATACAAGGAGTTAAGAGTTGAAAGGTAAATTAAAGAAAGGAAAGAACTGGCTTCCTCAGTGAAACACAATTGTAGCTAGGGGCTGTTTATCGATTTGTTTGCTAGTTTATTTATGTAATACTTTGGGCATTGTACAGTGCAAGGTAATACAGTAGTTTGGGCAACTTACATAGTCATGCAATGATGTTATTTGATTGATTTATTTTTTTATTGCAATACAAATACCATGATACTGTCACTGTATTGTTTTGTAAGATTTTTGGCCATACTCTGAGGTCTGCATCAAATTAAATGTACACAAGGGATTTTGTGTACATAGAAAGTACAGTATATAAAATATAAGTACATTAATGGTTCTTACTCAAAAAAAACTGTTCAAGCTACTTATTTAAAATGAGCTAAAACAACACAATTTTTGAGATTTCGTTGGGACAACTTAATTTTATGTTCAATCCACTTTGTAACACCAGTTCAGTCAAAGCAGGGTGAATCTGCTTTCAGCTACTATGCCCCTCGCTGCTGGAATCAGCTTCCAGAAATGATCAGATGTGCTCCGACATTAGGCACATTTTAAATCAAGACTGAAAACACATCTGTTTAGCTGTACCTTTACTGAATGAGCACTGTGCTACGTCTGACAGATCGAACTATTGTGTCTTTCTTTTCTTATTATTTCTTCTTTATTATTATTATTATTATTATTATTATTATTATTATTATTATTATTTGTTTTTATTTTCTTATACTTCAATTTTATTTGTTTATGTAAAGCACTTTGAATTGCCACTGTGTATGAAATGTGCTATATAAACAAACTTGCCTTGCCTTACATTTGTTAAATCTGTAAAGATAACTTAGGGTGCTTTCACACCTGTAGATCGATTCTTTTGTGCCAAAACAGGGTTTACAATTATTACAATGTTGCACTTTGTTCTTGGTGCGGTTCGATTTCACACAGCAACGTTTCTAAATGGACCAAAATAGCTAAAACAAGTCACGTGCGAGTAAACTTGTCACATTGGTTAGTTTTAGGATTTATTTTTTTTTCTCAGAGTCCCACTCAGCTGTTGTGCGTCCTTTTTTTAATTTTTGACCATGAGCAATAAGACATTATAAGAGAAAAGCTACGTTTTACAACAGCTACACCATCGTCAAATCGACATTGTCACCAAATATAAATCAGAGGTAGGACTTTCTCACACATAGTCGTTGGCTAGAATTATGCATTTTAGGCTTTATATTAGAGAAAGTAATAACAGATAAACCAAGACTGCAGTTCGTTCAAAACAGATAAACAGCTCTCGGTAATATTTCAGCATGCTTTCACTTTTATATTCGACATGAAACTCACATTTAGCGGTAGACATGATGACATCCCGCCCTACTCATAATTCTCTCTTCATATAGCCGTATATACCTATTACATATCTATAATACAGTGTGATATAGCCTGGTTCGTTACTTCATTGTATCCTTTTGCTTTTTCACTACAATCGATCCGCTCCAGAGATCATTTCAATCGAGCTGAGACCACCTCATTCAGGCGATCTCGGACCGATTGATTTGGCGCAGATCTGAACGTGATTGGTGGATTCACATATGCCAAACGAACTGCACTAACTGGGGAAATGTGCCAGGTTCCGAAACAAAAGTCTAGGTGTGAAAGCACCCAATTGATTTGTGCACGGACAATATGAATAAACTGTGTGGAACCCTGCATGTGAAAACTGTCAAAATATGGGTGAAACAATGTTCCATCATCATTTAGCATAACATTATTCGACCTGTATGTATTAAAAATATATAAAATAACATGTGATCAAAATAAATATAACTATATTTTAAATTATTTAGAACTTTATGCTGACATGGGTAAAACATAGAGGCAAACATATTTCAAAAGACATTTATTATAAAAATATTTCTTTTAATACTTTTGAATCTTAGAGGGTCTTTGTATGATAATCATATTATTATACCATTGTACTGCAGTTGATTTGCCATGGTCGTTTTATGTCTAAACAAAACATTACACTGAAGTTAATTTTGGTTATGAGTTTTGGCAAACATTCTTAAAAAAAGCTGTTCTTTGTGAGTGATGGCAAGTCTTTGTCTCAGTTTGAAAGTTTCAAAATTTGAATTCATATTGGATGTTCCAATTATCCCTCGGGCTAGGATTAGTTTTAATCCTCTTGGTTATTAGTTAACATATTCCCTCTTCAAAGCTCAAGTGCTCCAATCCTGTCTGTTTGGAAATCCGAGAATGGGATCCAGCAGCTTGTGAATTAGACTGAACGTATTTCTCACAAGTTATTCAGTTGTTTAACATGAATTTATTGCATGCACTGTGGAACAGCTGTATCCTTGTTTTGATAGTTTAAAGGTGTGGAAATGTTTTACTTAATACGATATGGCATACAACTCCAAAGAGCCATGCTTTTAAAAAATCCATGCTTCTAAAATAAAGTAAATTTTGAGTATATCTGCATGTAAATATGTGTGTGCATGCTTTTAGAAACAGTCACCTTGTGTGTGCTAATAAGATGTTTGTGGATTCTCAAGCATTGCATCAACCAATTTTTTTGTTTTTCCCCATGAATTTCATCACATTGTTGTGCAGTGTGTGTGTGTATGCGTGTGTGTGTGTGTGTGTACACAAGCAGGTTTGCATAAGTGGGTGTGAATGCCTCGAGCAAAGATCATATCAAAGCTGTCTCTCGTCTAGAAATCAAAAAAATGAACAAATGAGGAACGCTGCGTTTGTTGAGATGAGCACATGGGGGAAAGCTCTATAAGCTCTGAGATAAGAGAGCTGGTTCATCCAAGGTCAAACACCCTGTTAGCAGACACACTAAGAGAAACCGCCGTGGTTTTGCATCCTAATGAAGGTGCAGTTGCTGTTGGGTTAAAGTTGACATCGGCCTAACTAGGACATTTGTATAGCATATTTATTTTTTATTTTTTTCACTTCACTCTGCTCTTTACATACAGTAGTTGCTAATTATTAAAACAAGAGAACAATAATATAGAAATATTAAAACCTGATAATCACAACTATGAAAAAACATCAAGAGACCACTTTAAATTTAGATGTATTGTGATTTTATTTTATATAAAAAAAACTGTTTATATATTTTTTTATTCAATAAATGTCTGACAACATTTCTTCGGAATTTCAAATATGACATTATCAGACTCCCAAGTTTTTTTTTTCTTCTAGAAAATGACAGAATATAATTGGTCAGAATAAGAAAGGCTTTCATTTCTTTTCATTAAATTTAATGCATTTCCTTCAAATTAGTCCCTTATTAGGGGTCACCACAATGGAATGAACCACCAACTATTCTGAAATATGTTTTACGAGAAGGATGGCCTTCCAGCTGCAATCCAGTACTGGGAAACACCCATACACATGCATTCACACACACTCACACACACACACTCTTACTATTGCCAGTTTAGTTCATTCATCTTTATTTATTTTATTTGTATAGCGCTTTTACAATGTAGATTGTGTCAAAGCAGCTTCACATGCATTATAACAAATTGAAACAGTGTCAGTCCAGTTTTCAGTGTTGAAGTTCAGTTTAGTTCATTTCAGCGTGGTTTAATAATCACTGCTGAGAGTCAAAACACTGAAGATTAATTCAATTCATTCAATTCATCTATAACACATGTATTTGGACTGTGGGGGAAACCGGAGTAAACTCATGCGAACACAGGGAGAACATGGAAACTCCACACAGAAATGACAACTGGCTCAGCCAGGACTCGAACCAGTGACCTTGTTGCTGTGAGGCGACAGTGATAACCACTGAGCCACTGTCTCGCCTTCATTGAAAATAAATTTAGGTTTATTCATGATATGCTTTGGTTTGCCTTTTCTGCCAAATCCGCTTGTCATTTCAATTCAAAAGTTTAGTGTTTTCCTCTTCCCAAATTTAAGCGTTCTTAAGATTTTGTTGATTTATTGCAAATTGTAAGGTTAATAAAATATAAATGTCCCCCTTTGGCCACTACTGTATCAGACATTATTATTGTAATAGTTATTTACAGTGGCATATATATAAAAGTACTATAGCAGTAGCACTGTATTATCGTCATAGACATTTTTTGTCAGTAACAATTGCAAATACATAAGTGCAACTTCTGTTCAATTGCATTTTGAAATGTGTGCAGCTCTGACCCCATCTGGCCTTGCTTTCTTGCACTACAAGATTGCTTTGAACCTCTTCTTTCTCATTACTTTCAGCGCTCATCTGCGGAGCGCTGCTCTTGATTGGTGTGCCATGCTTCAGCCCTCAAGCTTGCATTCATTTCCTCATGTACAGCAACCACAACATCTTCCTGGAAGGCCCTAGTCTTCAATTACTTAGCTAAAGAAAGCTCCCTTGGTTCGCTTTGTTTAATGACCCTGATTAATTAGCAAGAGAGCGCTTTCTAATTTATGTTGTTGTTGTTTCGCTGAGTCTAGCTGGATGCAGTTACGATGGCTGCTTTGCTTCTTTGGAGATGTCATTTCAGTACAGCGTTACTGATTAAAGGTCCACTGAAGTGCCTACAAATGTGCAGCTTTGTTCAATGTGTAACGTAGCTCCTCCCACTAAAAAAATAGCCAATAGTATTTCATTTATATCACAGCTGTTCCAGTCAGAATCACTGAGCTGGAGAGCATCTGACTTATGATAACCATAGTGCATAAAAACAATGCTGATCCTTCTCTGATTTTAAATAAAACATTTCATTCATTCATTTTCTTGTCGGCTTAGTCCCTTTATTAATCCGGGGTCGCCAGAGAGGAATGAACCGCCAACTTATCCAACATTTGTTTTACACAGCAGATGCCCTTCCAGCCGCAACCCATCTCTGGGAAACATTCATACATTCTGATTCACACACATACACTACGGACAATTTAGCCTACCCAATTCACCTGTACCGCATATCTTTGGACTGTGGGGGAAACCAGAGCACCTGGGGGAAACCCACACAACCACAGGGAGAACATGCAAACGGCACACAGAAATGCCAACTGACCCAGCCAAGGCTTGAACAAGCAACCTTCTTGCTGTGAGGCGACAGCACTACCTACTGTGCCACCATGTCGCCCCTAAAACATTTTAGATATCATTTAAATTGGTCTAATCATATGTGCAAGTACTGGGCGCCACGGTGGCGTAGTGGTTAGCACGTTCGCCTCGCAGCAAGAAGGTCGCTGGTTCGAGCCCCGGCTGCGTCAGTTGGCATTTCTGTGTGGAGTTTGCATGTTCTCCCTGTGGTTGCGTGGGTTTCCTTTGGGTGCTCCGGTTTCCCCCACAAGTCCAAAGACATGTGGTACAGGTGAATTGGGTTGGCTAAATTGTCCGTATAGTGTATGAGTGTGAATGAGTGTGTGTGTGGATGTTTCCCAGAGATGGGTTGCTGCTGGAAGGGCATCCACTGCGTAAAAATATGCTGGATAAGTTGGCGGTTGATTCCGCTGTGGCGACCCCGGATTAATAAAGGGACTAAGCCGACAAGAAAATGAATGTATGAATATGTGCAAGTACTGCAGTTGGGTGACATTAAAGTGAAACTAGGTTTCATTCACCCCAATAGAAAGGACTTTTACACTGTCTGACATTTACACTGTCTGACTGTTTGTCCTGTATATAGTGCACTTTAAG
>CAIGQQ010033975.1:2787704-2810741 GCA_903798035.1 Danio albolineatus | reverse complement strand
TTTAAAACCTTGACTTTTAGTATAACTTGAAAACGGTTATCGGCCCATGCCTAGTTACATGTCAATAAGTGACCTATTTCAGCTGTATCTTGTAGTGAGCAGGGCACCTCAGATACTTGAGCTTTGTTTGCTCTTATAAAACATCTTATGGAAAAGAAGTTCTTGGAAATTCCATAACAATTTGTTGACCAGTTTTGGGGGAAGTGATAATGTGCTTATAGATCATTTCAATGTGGTCCTGGCATAAGCCCATGAACATTTCCCACTTATCAAACTATTTCATAACTGTAACAAGAGGCAATTCAGTTGTAACCTAGTGTTAAAACAGCTATCATAGCATTATATGTGGCTCTTTTTGGACTCTTGGAAGCTATACATTAGGACCATTGTTTTTGTTTACATCCCTCAAAATGGTCTATGGATAAGACTTATACTGATAACAACTATTGTTGTGTCTGAATTCTGTGAACATTTATTACATACTTTATGCGTAAAGGTATACAGTATGTTGGGCTCTGCAGTTTTGTTGTATAGTCTACTTAGTCATTTGTAAAACTCCACAGAGACCAACATTCACTATTCATTCAATATTTATTTTCTATTCTTCCTCCAATCCACAAGTGTGGAAAAGTTGCATGAGCCCATGCTATGGTCCGTGCCATTCGATTCAACTTAAACTAATTTAAGCCTACTGGAACCGCTGCTTACAAAACAAAACTTCATGTAACAAAAACAAGAGCAATATTTAAACAGCTAATAACTTTTTTTAGATTTTTTATTTTAATATTGAATGCGCACCTATGTACCTGTTATGTTCACCCCTGGATGTTAACATCAGTGCTCTTATCTTTCAACAGGTCAATGGAAAGGACTTGTCCAAGGCGACACACGACCAGGCAGTGGAGGCCTTCCGTATGGCTAAAGAGCCCATTATGGTTCAGGTGCTCCGTCGGGCTCCCAGACCCAAACCTACAGGCCCGGCTGGGGAAGGACAGGTCGTGGACATTAGCACCCAAACGGACATCACCTTCCAGCATATCATGGCCCTCAGCAAGCTGCCTACATCCTCCACTCCTGTGGATGTGCTTGAGCAGTACCTCCTGCCAGAGGGGTGAGTGACAGATTCCTGGACCACTTACAATGTATAATACAGATTTTGGAAATCTAACTGTGGATTATAGCAGAGAGAGTGCTGAACGCTCATTACATTTGTAGGATTTATTTGATTTGTACATAATTTAAAAGTTGCTCTACCAGCCCAATAAGATTTTAATATACTTGTTAAACGTTTGGGCCCAGGGCACAAGATGAAATTAAGTTACCTTCATTTATTTGGATTTACCTTATCTCGCTGCATGTGTCCTCAGGGTTTGTCTCTCACAGGTTAAAGCCTTGAAAGAAGAGTTTAATTAATTTTTGTACCCCCAGCATACAGCAACTCATTTCTAATTCCCGTGCTTGTCTTTACTTCGTTATTTCTTATATTTTGTAAAAACTAAGTTGTGAAAATAGATTATGACAAGTGCTGTCCGGCGCCAAGGTGGCGTAGTGAGTAGCACATTCGCCTCACAGCAACAAGGTCGCTGGTTCGAGCCTCGGCTGGGTCAGTTTGCATTTCTGTGTGGAGTTCGCATGTTCTCCCCGTGGTTGCGTGGGTTTCCTCTGGGTGCTCCGGTTTCCCCCACAAGTCCAAAGACATGTGGTATAGGTGAACTGGGTTGGCTAAATTGTCTGTAGTGAATGAGTGTGTATGGATGTTTCTTAGAGATGGGTTGCAGCTGGAAGGGCATCCACTGCGTAAAACATATGCTGGATAAATTGGCAGTTCCTCCCGCCGTGGCAACCCCAGATTAATAAAGGGACTAAGTCGAAAATGAATGAATGAATGACTGACTAGTGCTGTCCTAGGACAAAGTGTCACGTAAATGTTGCAAAATTGGCAACCATAGCTCTAAAGACTGGATGAGTAAACAAAAACAATCATTATACACATTGTCACATGCTCATCTCACATAAGGTAAGAGGTTGTAATTAAACTGTGAACCAAACTAGCAACATTTTCTAGAGCTTTTAACACTTGATCACAGGCTTATTTTCTTAATTACAGTCCCTCTATGATGTTGTTTTCAATATGATATGGTTTTCTGTTTTCTAGGCACTCTCCAGCTCATGAATACTTCGACCCTAATGATTTCCTAGAGGGCATGCAGCACGAGATAGAAAGAGAAGAGCTGGAATATGAGGTAATGTACCACATAACGTCTCTCTTTACTCTTAACTCAATTCACAATAAAAGGACGACAGAAGACATAAAGAAAGACATGCTGACGCCAGGCCTGATGCAATCTGTCTCCGCTGATCAATTGGTGAATTTACCAAACAAACCCTCAATAACCTCACACAGGCACCCAAGTGGTCAGCCGGGCTGATATCAAGTAGCCCTTTTAGCCCTGAAACAGATGCGAGACGAGGATATCATTATTTACCTTTGTCATTGACTTATACTTCGGTGAAAAGAGATAATTGGATAGGTTGGGATCAGAGTGGCGTGATGGATCTTGGTGTACAATAAGCATAGACAGATTGCAGTGTAATGAGAGTGTTGGGCAGTGAGTCATGAGGGTCACAATGAAGAAGTCCATAAAGAGATGAAGTTCAGAGACTTATAGCAGCAGATGCTCTGCATGCAGTACTCTCGACGACCTCTCATTGGCCCCTGAGGGCCTCCAGGTGACACGGTGGGGGCCTTCAGACAGAGATCAATGACTAGGATGGGGCCAATCTGACTGCTCAACACACCACCTCCCTCCCGCTTGTTTACCTTGATTAATGCTCTTGCACCTCAAGGACAAAGGAAAGAGAGTTTTAGATGCTCTGAGGTTGGTAATGCAATAATACATAGTGCTCAGGGTCTTTTCGTTATGTGGTAGAGAGATTTGTAATCATGTTATGTAATCAAATAACCAGCTTATTAAATTATTCTTTAATGTGGTAATGAGTAAATACAGGATTTATTATAATCAACAATCACTGCTTAGGAAATTACACAAAACCCCTTTTATCAGATTGTGTCTGGTACCGTTAAGACTTACCATTATCTTTTTTGACAACTTCCGCACATTTGCACTGTAAATTCTCAATACCACAATATAAAATTTGTCAAAGATGTCATGTAAACATTGCAATATTGTGTATTTGGTATCATCAGAATTGATTTTTGAAAGAACTAAAGACTAGAGCCTTTATTGTTGAAAATTTAGTTTTGCCATCATAGGGAAAAAATTCATTCAAATAATAATCACGGTGGTGCAGTGGGTAGCACCATCTCACTTCCACTGTGGTGACCCCAGATTAATAAAGGGACTAAGCCGAAAAGAAAATGAATGAATGAATAAAATGGGAACGGTATATTTGTTTAGTACTGTTTGCAACAGTATTTTTGTCCTGTATTTTATGCAAATAAACAGATTTGGTAAGTGTAAGGTTTTTTTTAAGTGAAGTTTAATTATAAACTAATTTCGAGAGGATCACGTGCTTATGATTGCCTGCGGCTGGACCCGCATTATCCAATTTATGATGCACCAATAAGACGATTGCTAAGTTACTATAAATACTGTAAGTTCCATATTACAGCCATCTTCGTTTTGAAAAATCCTCCCTTCCACCCCTACTCCTCCTCCTTTCCTAGATGGGTAGCACGGTGGCCCAGTGGTTAGCACTGTTGCCTCACAGCAAGAACGTTTCTGGTTCTAGTCCTTACCAAGCCAGCCGACGTTTCTGTGTGGAGTTGACACGTTCTCCCCATGCTCACGTGGGTTTCCCCCGGGTTCCCCGGTTTCCTCCCACCGTCCAAAAACATGCAACTTAAGTTAATTGACTAATCCAAATCAACACCATAGACATGCTCCTAGCAAGTAGTAATCTCTTAAAAGAGCAATCACTATCTGCTCTATAGCCACTATGACAGGGGAGTTCTTGAGATCCACCTGAGCTCAAACTCCCCTCTTGCCTTGCAAATGGAGGGGGCCCTGGGCTCGAGGATCTTATGAGTACTCGGAGTCAATTGATGTAAAAATAAACAAAACATTTAGATACTGTACATGCAGTGTATATTGTAGCTACATATATACATATATAACTACATATATGTTTCCTGAGCTAGACGTGTTCATGAGAATTATCTATTTGCAGACATCAGCACTAGATGAACAAGACTAGCACATAGCACAAGTAGTTCTGTCACATTAATCTGGGAATATTGCTTAAATGTGTAGACCAAGACATCGTATTTTGTACATCGCATTGATTAAGATGCTCTTTTTACCCAGCAGATCAGCTTGCTGAATAAACTAACCTAAAGTCTACCATGCATTAAAATATCATTCTGTTTTTTTAGGAAGTGGATTTATACAGAACAAACATCCACGATAAACTGGGGTTTACTGTATGCTATAGGACTGATGATGAGGATGAGACGGGGATCTATGTCAGTGAGGTGAGTTTTCCTGAAAGTAGCTATTTTTGTGCTAAAGCCTATTGAGCCACATTTTTCAAGTTTGTATTCTGGGTCATCATTTTTTCTCATTGCACAGATTGATCCAAACAGCATTGCTGCGAAAGATGGAAGAATTCGAGAGGGAGATCGAATTATTCAGGTTTGCTTTTATATCAGTGAGATCATTTGTAATAATTCATGATATATTCAGGCATTTTGTATAAACAAATCTCCTCTCCACAATTCAGATCAATGGGATTGAAATCCAAAACCGTGAGGAAGCAGTGGCTCTTTTAACCAGTGAAGAACACCCAAATGTGTGCTTGCTATTGGCTCGACCAGAGATACAGGTGAGATTGCCATGCCAGAAACACATCATACATGCTCTTTACCAACAACGAAGGGCAGCTGATAGCTTTTGTCCTGTCCTTGTGGTTTTAGCTCGATGAGGGTTGGATGGATGATGACAGAAATGACTACCTGGATGACCTTCACATGGATATGTTGGAGCAACAACACCACCAGGCTATGCAGTTCACAGCGAGCATGCTCCAGCAGGTACAGCAAATCCATCACAAAGTCACTCGTTGAGTAGATCAGTCAATCACAGCTCAGCCTGTCATCGCACGACATCCAACATATCAATCATAATTGTCTGTCCGTCACTGAGCAGGAGGTAAAGCAGTCAAGCTAGGACTCTGATTTAAAAGAAAGCATGACTGCATGTTAAGACCCCAAACATCCTTTTCAGAAATGGACATCTGTGCATGTTTAAATGATGTCCAATGCATTTTGAAAATTGATTAAAGTTAGAAGTTGAGTTGGGAACTGACACCTGATGCCAGTACGGGCCACACCAACACTGAAGACAGTAGTAACCATAGACAGGATGAGTTGACAGTTGCCTGTGTGAGAGGTGTAATGGTGTCTTTACTTTAAAGAAGCACATTTAAACCAAGACATTGGTTTAAATAGTTGATAAATTGGTTCAATACTTTTTGGAAAAAGGGCAGACACAGCAAGTTATTGCATTATTGACTTAAAAGGTCCAACATCAGACTTTTCTTTGAAAAAGTAATATGTATTCAATAGTGTACTTATTGTGTACATAATTGAAATGATCTCATGGTAGGTCAAGACATACCACATGTCAGGATGTCAAGAGACTGTAGCTGCGTCCCAAATCGCATACTTATGCACTATTGTATGCCATTTTGAAGTATAAACAGTGTAAGTAGTGCGTTCACACTGAAAACTCTAAAAATAATAAGTGCACTTTATTTACCCGGATGATGCACTCATTCCACCGGTAAAATGAAGTGTGGAATGATGGACACTTCTCGCACTCAACAACCGCAGCTTTGCGCTTGTAGCGGAAGGGGCGGAGCTATCGGGTGCACATGTTGGATTACTTTATTTATTTTGGATTGTGAAAGCAAAATTATCCTTCGAGAGTGATTATAGCGCCTCACGATGGTGAATGCGGTTATACTCATGCCAGGTATTATTTGGTATTTTGATAATTTATTTATTGAATTTGGCAACCGTCAAACGTCATCAGGGAAACGGTTTGAACTTCCGCTTAGTAAAAAAGCCATTAGCGTTCCATTTGGGACAACACTACATACATATACTATGCTGTTGAGTGTGTAAGTGCATAAGTACATAGTGCATAAGTGCATAGTGTATAGCAGTGGTTCTCAACTGGTTTGGCCATGGGACCCACATTTCTACATGGTCATCAAGCCGTGACCCAATTTTTTAGGAACTGTAATATAATTTTAGGAATTATAATTAATTTGTATTTATTTGTTAACATACACAAGTAGTGAAAGAAAAATCATGAGAAAATCAGCAAGACTTACAAATAAACAATATTTTATTGCTGACATTTAACAAAATGTATCAAATTATAGAAATATTACAAAGTAAAAACGACAAACACTGTAAACAGCCGTTAGGGTAAGGAAAGGTTGTTACCATAAACAAAACAGAACTGATAATAAAACATTAACACTGATCCTGTTGAACAGAACAAACCAGCAAATTGTAAAATGATTAAAGTGTTCATAACCATTTTTACATCTAATATGACAGCAATTACAAACCTCTGTTTCACTTAACAGTAATTTGGGAAGATAATGAGATAACTGAGGATGTGCTTTACTAATGTGATAAGAGTTTCAAAGTCAGGAGTGATGGTAGACAGTGCTACCCGAAGATCGTGCTCTATGTACAACCTGTTCCTTTGCTTGGAGTCAAGCTGCACCAAGGAAGAGAAGCCACTTTCATACACATACGTAATTCTGAATGGGATGGGTTTGATCGCACTTCACTGAATTTCTGTTTCAGCGTCTTATCACATGAAAGCTCCATGAGCTGACTCTCTATGTTGCTCGGCAACGTGACGCTTTCCACGTCGATTCCAAAGGGATCGATTGTCGTGCGCGCATTTCAAAATAAAAGTCCGGTATACGCAAAACAAGTTAAAAATTAAACTTTTGTTGTTTTTTTGACCACACACTCCTTGACCCACTGAAAATGTACCTGCCACCCACTTTTGGGTCGCGATTCACCAGTTGAGAAACACTGGTGTATAGTGTGTCATTTGGGACGCAGCTTGTGTGTCATATTTTACCAGAAAAGGCAAATAAGGCTATATAAACAATTGCTAAAATGTTAAGCTGGTTTGTAGCATACCAAGAATACAGACTACTGTGCTATTATCAGCAATGTAAATGTTATTAAGAGTTAAATTATTGTAGTTGGTTTATGTAAAAGTTTGGGTTTTATGATACTGGTGGTAAATCTTAAATTCGTAAATCGATTTTTCACCAGTATTGTAAAAAACCCAAACAATTCCCAACCCTAGCTTGAATGTATTCATACCTAAACTATGGCGTTATTTAAGGTTTTCACTCAATAGAATTAACAATGTCGCCTGATTTGTTTTGTTACAGAAAAAGCACGAGGAAGATGGAGGTACAACAGATACTGCCACACTGCTCTCCCACCACCATGAGAAAGACAGTGGAGTGGGCCGCACTGATGACAGCACTCGCAACGATGAGAGCTCTGAGCAGGAGAATCTCGCAGATGACCAGACCAGCGCCTCCACAACACTGGGCAGCCGGCGCAGACTCGCATACAGTCAGGACACCCTCGGCAGCGGCGACCTCCCCTTCAGCAGCGAGTCCTTCATATCTGCAGACTATGCAGACGCAGACTTCTTGGGTGACTTTCCTGCTGATGAATGTGAGCGGTTTCGGGAGCTTTTGGAGCTGAAGTGCCAGATGCAGAGCGCAGGGAGTAGTGGTACCCCTGATCAAAGCTTGTTGTGGCCCAGTGGTGGACAAGGTGGTGGCGAGGAGGGCGTCGACAAAGAGTTGGAACTTCTAAACGAGGAGCTCCGCAGCATTGAGCTCGAGTGCCTGAGCATAGTCAGAGCGCACCGCATGCAGCAGTTACGAGAGCAGTGCCGCGAACAGTCCTGGATGCTGCACAACAGTGGCTTCCGCAACTACAACACAAGTGTGGATGCAAGACGTCACGAGTTAGCGGACATCAGCGAACTCCCAGAAAAGTCTGATAAGGACAGTTCCAGTGCATACAATACTGGTGAAAGTTGCCGTAGCACTCCACTCACATTAGAGCTCTCCCCGGACAACTCCTTGCGACGTGGAAATGAAAACCAAGCGGAAGCAGGGGCGAGTAGCAGTACCTCGGGTCCCAGCAGAATTCTCAAACCCCTTCTCTCACCCGTCCAAGAGGCTTGCAGCCCAACTAGGGGTCGTCCAACATTATTGAAAGAGTCCGAGGTTGGAACCCAACCTGAAGTCAGAGAGCGCAAAGGAGGTCGTCATGCACATCCCCAGTCCCCCTACAAACATGCCCACATCCCGGCTCATGCCCAGCACTACCAGAGCTATATGCAGCTGATCCAGCAAAAGTCGGTGGAGTATGCCCAAAGTCAGATGAGCTTAGTAAGCATGTGCCGGGACCCTGCCACTTCTGCAGACTTAGGACCCAAGATGGAATGGAAGGTGAAGATCCGTAGTGACGGCACACGATATATCACCAAGCGGCCAGTTCGGGACAAGCTTCTGAAAGAGCGAGCACTACGAATCCGAGAGGAGCGCAGTGGGATGACCACAGATGATGATGCCGTAAGCGAGATGAAGATGGGTCGGTATTGGAGCAAAGAAGAGCGCAAGCAACACGCCGTCCGTGCCAAAGAACAACGTCAACGTAGGGAGTTTATGAAGCAGAGCCGTATGGATTGTCAGAAAGAGCAGGGGGTCACGACTGAGGACAAGAAGGATGTCAACATTATCGAACTTAGTCATAAAAAGATGATGAAGAAGCGAAACAAGAAAATCTTTGACAATTGGATGACTATCCAGGAATTGTTGACCCATGGTACAAAGTCCCCTGACGGGACACGAGTGTACAATTCTCTACTTTCTGTGACTACAGTGTAGGCTCTGTAATGTTCTGTACATAGGACACTACCGATTGGGGTAGACAATTCTGCCTCGTTCAATGCGGCAACATTTGTAAATAGGAAATATGAATGCCTTGTCTGAAGGAGCCATTTGCCAAAAGAAGGTACAAGGAGAGTCTGAAATATTGAATAGGATGGTGGTTTTATACAAGAGATGAGAACGTGTTTTCTTATTTGCTCTGTTCATTTCTATATTGAGCTTGTGGTTTGAAATATTCTGTTTATGAATCATGACCATTCGGACTCTTAGAGGTTTTGGACAACAGTACTGAGACCATAAAGAACCATTAGAATATTATTTTTTTTTCGATGAGTAAACTAACAGTCAACAGTATTGTACTTATTTATGCATCCATATTGCTCATTAAAGCAATGCAGATATTTAGCTTCATGGTCATCACAGAATATCGCCAAGTGTTATCGTATACCCTTCAGTCATTATGACAGTTTTACAACAAAAAAACATAACTTTGCTTTACAGATTTTAAAAGGTGCTGTTTTTTATTCCTGAAGTTCATGCGTCACACAGCTACTGTTACATTTGTCATGCATCAAACATTTATTGAAATCTAAATCTGTTTGTATTGTTGATATTAATGTCTGTTGTAGACAAAAAGCATTTTATATAGGTCATCATTGTATTGCAGATAATACAGTTTAGCAAATCATTAGTTAGACACGCAATTTGATGTCTTGTAAAATGAGAGAAATAATAAATTATTGTTTTATATTTGATGAGCTTTCAAAATATTGTGGTGAGCTTTTTTAATTGTCATTAATTATATAAAAAGGGTGGGAGTTTTCATCAAAACTATTTCAACGACGTAAACAAAGGCTTGAGCAGATATGTGTGTGTATCGGTTCATGTCTGTTAGGGGGGGTTGCGAGTGGATAGTGTCCACACTTCAGTGACCACTCGACCTCAGGGCCACTGACCCAGCCAGGCCTCTGTTTCTGCTTATCTGTCCCCAGCTGTGTGGAACTCTGAAACATAGAGCTCAGGTCAGTGAACAGACCTCTATCTCATTACAATCACACTGAAAGGTCTGCAATGCCACAGCTGCAATGAGCGCCACAGCCAGCTGCATTCAGAAAAAGACTACCATTCCTAGCACACAAGCTAGCTCCGTCTATTTTCTGGTAAAGTGGACGTTTTTGCATTTGATTAAAATATCAAATCAAGTGCAAACAAATGGTTAAAACTTCAGAACAGCTTCAACCAATGGTGTCTGTTTAGAGGAAACAACTCTTCAACACTTATTTCATTGCATAAACACCCCCAAGAAATGTTCATCTGCAAAAAAGCTCATACCATTGTGTATTTTTGCATAAACGTTAAGGGAATAATTATGTTAATAAGGGAGGTGAGGGAATGTGCTGTCAGCCTCCTCCTCTCTGTCTTCTTGTATGTAATTGATTGCTTTTCTGCTTGCCTGAAGGAGGGCTGTTTCTGTGATTTATGTCCGCGGAGATCTCCTCACACACACTCTTTTAATAGGAGATAACAGCGTTCCATGCGAAGGCAAACAAAAAAGAAGCAACAGCAATCCATTCTGAGTCATTCCCTTTCCGGGCCAGGAAGAGAGGCGAAGTGGAGATTGCTTTGATCACATTCTCTGCTTTATTTTTATATAGGTAATGAATGAAGGTGGGCAGCGTGTGATATGGCCGGCCGTCCTCCGGTGTTAGTTTAGGAGCTCCTCTCATTTGTCTAAATGCCACTGCAAAAGAAAAGGAGAAGCTCCAGAGTAAATCGGCTGTTGACCGATAAGACCGCTGTTTGCGTCCTTGGCCCTTGTTCAGCTTTGTGAAAGGAAAGAGGCTGACGGGATGCTTTTATTGTTAAGGATGTGAAATAAACTCCAGTCTCCATCAGGCTCGGGAAGTTACCAACAAGTACCATATGTCTGCAGGCAATGCTTAAAACCTATTAGATAACTGTGGTAAAATCACTGTAAGCAAGATTTTGAGGAATTTGTTTGCTTGCTTATAAAATGTGACTATAGAATAGATTTTCAAATACAAATTTTACAAATAATAAAAAGAAGAATGAGAATATTTAACCACAAGGCAAAAGCAAAAGGTAAGTGGTTATGGCAAAAATTGCTGTATTCATATCATTGGGTGACGCTCCTAAGATGGCAGCACTACCCTAACATGAAACACAGCATGACATAAAAAATGTCATGTTTTTGCTGTACTTACCATAAATTAATCATATATTTGCAGTAAAACTGGATAAATAAATGCAAATCAATATGCCACACGCACATATCGCCCCTGGGAAATTAATTACTGTATTTCGGTCTTCACTATGTATGAACCGCCAACTTATCCAGCATATGCTTTACGCAGTGGATGCACTTCCAGATGCAACCTATGACTGGGAAACACCCATGCGCTCTCATTCTCACACATACGCTACGGACAATTTAGCTTACCCAAATTCACCTATAGCGCATGTCTTTGGACTTTTGGGTGAGACCAGAGCACATGCAGAAAACCCATGTGAACACGGGGAGAACATGCAAACTCCAGGCTCAAATGGCAACTGACCCAGCTGAGGCCCAAAACAGTGACCTTCTTGCTGTGAGGCGACAGTGCTACACACTGTGCCACAGTGACACTGATCAGCATATATGAGTACACCCTCACAATTTTATCTTTTAAATTAATATTTGCTATAAGATGCTTTACAATATCATATGTGTGCATATACATTAGATTAGTCAGTGCTGAAGCCAAATCTGTAGCCAATCTACGAAAATAGCTTAGGAAAACGGTCCACTTACTACACCCAAATGCATATGTTAGGGGGAAATATCAATTAAAATGTAAAAAAGAGGAAAAATCAAGAGAACCTGAAAGTATGTACAATTTAGTTGATTTTTTCATGTATATTTTGAGTGAACTTATATTATCTTTCTATTTCTAAAGTTGTTCTTTAACTTAAATATGATTTTAATAAATATATTTAAAGATATAAAGTAAGTATATAAAGTAATATATTTAAAGATATAAAGTATGTATATAAAAGTAATATATTTAAAGATATAAGTAAATCTGTTTTGAAAAATCTGTTTTGTACAGGGCCGGATTTAGTGATTTGGGGCAAGGGGCCCCAAGTCCTGAAATGCACCCTTTCTACTTTTATTTAATTCTTATTTATTTTGCTGATTTTTATATCACTGAATTCTTCCTTTCTGTTTTATGTCAATGTTAAAAAATATATCAGTGTCAATATATATATAAATTTGACTGCTGGACTGCTCCATGATTGAGGGTGGTGGATATCTTTTTCATAATTTTATTATTTTGTTACTATAACTACATTCATTTCATTCATTTTCTTTTTTTTCGGCTTAGTCCCTTTATTAATCCGGGGTCGCCACAGCGGAATGAACCGCCAACTTATCCAGCATTTGTTTTACGCAGCGGATGCCCTTCCAGCCACAACCCATCTCTGGGAAACACATCCATACATTCTCGTTCACTAACATACACTATGGACAATTTAGCTTACCCAATTCACCTGTACCGCATGTCTTTGGACTGGGGAAACCGGAGCACCCGGAGGAAACCCACGCAACCACGGGGAGAACATGCAAACTTCACACAGAAATGCCAACTGGCCCAGCCGGGGATCGAACCAGCGACCTTCTTGCTGTGAGGCGAACGTGCTACTCACTACGCCACCGTGGCGCCCTATAACTACATTATATGTTGTTATATGTTATATTTATTGTATATTAAGTAATATTTAATTATGTTAAAAATAAATTTATCAATATACAAAATATGATAGAAAAATGTTATATATAGTTTGTAGGTATAAATTATACTTCTAGATATTTATTGGGGGCCCCAGGACAGGGCCCGCTTACCTATTGGTTAAATCCGCACCTGGCAATGTATTCCCTTTATTTTACTACAATAAGGTAGTCTATTTTTTGTAAAGGATAACTTTTACAAATATGATTAAATTAAAAGTTTGGAAAATTTCGATATTGTTTTTACATAGGCTGCTATTTTGAAATATAGCTTTAAGTTTTAAGTTTACCATGATTTACATTGCAGCATGTAGGCTTATTAACATTTTGAGTACATCCTTAAGATATTTTTCCATATTGTTCATGCAACATGAAAAAAATAATTTAAGTTGAAATCTAGCACAATCGTTTATGCAGAATCATTGCACCTGAAGCTCATTAAACCGATCAATAGCCTAATCATAATAATCAGGACAAAACCCACAAATTCTCATTTTAAATTAGAAATTGAAAATTCTAAGAAACCATTAAAAAAAAGTGGAGAAATTTAAAGATGCGAGTTAGAGTGCGTTTTATACTCACAAGAGCGAGACCACCTTGGTAATTCTGCCACGTCAAGCCAGGTTTTCGCGCCCATCATCACGTGGACCGGAATACGCGCTTGTCATTTCAAGGTCGTCGTCAAATATTGAACGGTAAGTTTTTTTAATAGATATAAAACAATGTGATAGCTTTTGTGAGTTTATATGAGCCGTGTGAATTGTTCATCGTGTGTTTGTTTCCGTACTAGGCTCGTCTTATCGAACCTCTTTTTTTTATAACACATGAAAATAATCAACCCTGATTCCTGAATAATTCGTCCTTTTCCCAGTAGAATGAATATTTTGTTCACGTTCCAAACCCTGTAGGGTACTTGTTTCACACTTCTACAAGTCCCAAAAAGGTCACAGTGCATTATGAAAATGTAAAAATGCACTGAATGTTAATTAACTTAAGCCTGCTCATTTTCTAATACGCCATAGGCAAATGCACTTCTGACATGTTTGGTTTCCTGTCGTGTGTTGTTAATTATTTGACATTTGCAAGCTTAAACTACTCTACATGCAAATATTATACACTGCAACATCAGCAAAGGTGAAAAATAATTTAAAACATGGGTTATGTATAGACTGCCATAGACTGTATATCATTTCTCATATTACGCAGGTGAAATGGCATTAGACATAACAGTGACTGATTGCAGGAAAGTCGACTTCCATCTGATCGTCCACCATAAAAGACCGTCCAACATGAAGACGTCAGAGAGAACGTGAAGTATGCACCTAATTCAATTAAAGCTCTTCTGTCAGGCTGTCCATTTCACCAAACACATGAATTCTGAAGAGTGACATCTCATTATTTTTAAGATGCTGTCGTTTATAGAAAAAGCCCACTGTCGATGTACTGAAAGACTTCAATCAGCTGAAAAGTAGGACAGAGTTTATGTGCAATTTCCAGAGTGCATTGAACTGCAGACTGTGTAGGACTGTATAGGAATGGAAGAATCGCAATTTCACAGTCTCAATTCAGACGGACGTATAATGGATACACATTTATATTTCTCTTTTGAGTTTTTTATTTATTTATTTATTTATTTTTCATGTGAGCAGCTATTCTTTGTGGAATAATTTCAAGATGAAGAAAAAAAAAATGTTTATTTGATCAAATCTGAAAAATATTCCCAGAGATGGGTTGTGGCTGGAAGGGCATCCGCTGCGTAAAACAAATGCTGGATAAGTTGGCAGTTCATTCCGCTGTGGCGACCCCGGATTAATAAAGGGACTAAGCCGAAAAGAAAATTAATGAATGAAATCTGAAAAATAATTAAACACGAAAAGTTAGAAAAACATTTTTGGTGACATACTGGCTCAGATCAGAAAGCCTGTAATATGTAATGAATAGTAACACACATTAACTATCCAAGTTACATCTATGAAATCCCACAAATTTTACTCTTACAGCAGAACAAACAATGATGATATTTATTTTTGTGACATTTTGTGGTGGTGGAATGGCTTGTTTAGGGCTGCCATGAATTAATAAATATGACACTCATTTATGAGTCATCTATGAGTCATTTTTTCAAATTATTTAAAACAGCTGATTATTTTACAAACCATAAAGCTAAGTAACTGGCTGTCCGAAATTGCACACAGTACTATACGTCATTGGTGAAAATCAGTGTCCGACAATATGTCTGAATCATTGAGTTGACAAAAAGTGTTTTGATAACCGACTACCTCTGGCAAGATTCTGAAGTGTTTTTCTTTACTTTTCTTTTCTTTTTACACATTACATTTCACATTAAAGGGATAGTTCACCCAAAAAATCAAATGTGCTCACTTTTTACTCTTCCTCAAGTTGTTCCAAACCTTTATGAGTTTATTTCTTTTCCACAAAATAATTTATTTTTTAAAATGTGAGAAACCTGCAACCATTGCCTTCCATAGTGGGATAAACCAATAATATTGAAGTGAATGGTTATAGGGTTTTCAGCATTTTTCAAAATATCTTCTTTTGTGTTCAACAGAAAAGAAAAAACTCATAAAACAGGTTTGTGAGAGGTAGAGGAGTAAACGATGACAGAATTTTTAGTTTTGGGTGAAGTATGCCTTTAAATATTGATAATCTTATCCTTCCATAGTTTAGTAACCCATGAGGCTATGGAAGTAGGGCTGCACAATATTGGAAAAACCTAACATTGTGATTCTTTTCTCTCTGTGATGGTTACATATTGTGATAAACAGTAAATACAGTTTAACCAGAGGACTTTAAATAGTTCTGTTTGCAAAGTCATTCATTTACATTGCTTGGGATAATTTTGAGTGAAATATAAAAATATTTTTATGTAGTTTATCATATACATATAATACAGTCATTAATAAAAAACAATGGATACAGTACACAGGTAATCAAAGTAAAAATGTTGAGTAGTTCACATCATATACATAATTCAATACAATTTATTTTATCAAACTTCTTTATGCAGTATCTAAAATACTTTAAACTTTCTTCACAGTCACGGGCCTTAAAAACACATGCAAATGATAAACTTTCTTTTATGGTTCAATTCTGCTGTGTCTCCACAAATGTCATGTGTTTTAACCTGAGGTTTCTGGTCATCTATAATCAAAACTCAACATTGCATATCGATTGCAAATTGTAATGTCGATGCTTAAACGATTTATTGTGCAGCTCTACATGGACATTTTTTTTATGTCAGTGATAATGAGATTGTTTTTTATGTCATATGATAATGAGATGGTGGATATTGTGTCCTCCAAATCTCATACTGCACACTTTCTTAATAAATGAATATGGAACATACTTATCAGTGCATGAGCTTATTTAAAATAAGATACCGACTTAAGATTGTGTGTGATTTCAAATGCAGTCAGTGTCTTTATGAATGGATCATTGAATCTTTGACTCAAATAATTCTTTCAAAAACAGATTTATTTGGCTATGAAGCACCACAGTTTTGATCTGAGACACACAGATGTTCTTCTCCAGCGGTATTTGGAAATAATTTCATTGGTGAAACAGAAACAGAAAAAACATTAAAATATTGCATCGAAAATGCAGTAAACCTTTTTTAGGTACTGCTTATGTGATATTTCTTAACTGTAATATATATTTTGGTAAAAATGAGACAAACAAACCCATACTGGGATAAGTTTTGCAGTTTTAACTTTAATTTTAAGGTCATTATAATTCCATTATCAAAGAGTTCATCAATCAGTAACATTTTTTTTTCTTCTCAAAGTGAGTTACATACTCAATAATGGCTTTCAAAACTGTATAAATGAACTTTCCAGCAAGACTTGCACCACATGATTCTGGTAGTAGTAATAGAGAACTTGAGGGGAAACTCATTTGCCACCATTGACATCACAATACAATAAATTATTAAACAACAAAAAACAACAAAAACAGTACAACAACACACCATTTGCCCCATCTACGCATCACAACACAGTAAGTAACTACGGTGGCCGAGAGATCTTAACACGCTGCAATTTAAGAAAGCACATGAATAACAAAAAACACCAGCAAATTAAGAAACGATCTTCATTGATTTGACGGCACACCTGTTGCAAATTCTCACAACACAGACAACCGGAAGAAACGAGCAGCAAATTGGTCAAAACACAAACAACAAAAGAAACGCGCAGCAAATTGGTCAAAACACAATGGAAGAAAGGTGCAGCAAATTGGTCAAAACACAACGGAAATGTTTCAAGAGGACCCAAAAACATGACGGACCCAGCTGAGATACGGATGTAGATAATTTATTTAATAACGCAACGTTTCAGTTAATCATTGATTAGACTGATAATTTACAAAAGACAACGGAATCGTGTAATCAGGATATTAAAATAAACGAAAAACAACTCACCTTTCAAAGACCACCAATCACTTCACTGAACAACAGTCACGGCGGGTCTGTATCTCAGCTGGGTCCGTCATGTTTTTGGGTCCTCTTGAAACATTTCCGTTGTGTTTTGACCAATTTGCTGGGCGTTTCTTCCGTTGTGTTTTGACCAATTTGCTGCGTGTTTCTTTTGTTGTTTGTGTTTTGACCAATTTGCTGCACGTTTCTTCCATTGTCTGTGCTGTGACAATTTGCAACAGGTGTGCTGTCAAATTGATGAAGATCGTTTCTTAATTTGCTGGTGTTTTTTGTTATTGCATGTGCTTTCTTAAATTGCAGCATGTTAAGCTCTCTCGGCCACCGTAAGTAACTGAGCAAATAAAAACAAAAAGCTGAACATATACAAAACAACTGATTCTGGTGTGGTCTCTAGTTATGATGCAGACGTTCTTGCGTCTGTCTAACTGTAGATATATCAGAAATTTTTCAGTCTTCAACCATAGAACTGCCACTCTCCCTCCAACTAAAAAAGGCCATACTTTGAGTCACACTGACCTTTTCCTTATCCACACATCTCTCACAAAGCTTACACCATTATCTTTCAGGCTCTGGGCTGGAGGTGCAATTGGACCACTGATTTGAGCATACAGTAAAGAAAGAACTGTGGAGAACTGCTGCAAAGCAACACGTCCGACAAAAAGTGAGCTGTTTTGTTTATGTATTTTAACATGTGAATGTATTCGCTGATGAGGTGCTTGGAAATAGATGATAATGATGGTAATTGAATCATTTTGATACTCATTTCGTAGTAAAACGCCTGATATTGATTCATTCAGCTTGGTTTGAGATAAGTCCTTTTGGGGATACATTGCATTTATGAAATAATGGGCCATTTTTCCATGGTGGATTATGTTTTTTAACACTATATTTAATATTGCATATTCTGGTGTGACTTGCACATCAGCCCTAAATTAAAAACTGATTCTTTTGTGATCAGCATGGTGCCATTGAGGACATTTTTCAAATCTGTAAAATATGCAAATCTTTTTTTTTTTTTTTTTTTTTTTTTTTTTTTGTGAACATACAAATGGTAAAGAATGGTCTTGACCCTGTGCGTGACCGCAAGCCAAATTTCCCCCACTACTCATCTGACCCCTGAACTTAGCACAGACTTGTTAGGTTCAAAGGTCTGCTTAGCCATGTTGTTTATGGCTTAGTATTGCAGTAACTCAAAGTTTTGTTTTCTCTTCAGTGGTTTGAAAAAGCTCTATTCCCATCATTCAAAGAAGGTTTGAGTAGGGATTACATTTTGCGTACCGCAAATAACTGTTGACACCTTGTTCAGTTCAAGAAAAACCTAGTCTTTGTATTTGTGCTGATATCAAACATTTTGGGATTAAAAAGTATGAAATTCTCAACCAAACCAAAGATTTTATAACCCAATAATTAATATCTAAGACCGTCCATCATCACAAATGTGCATATCAAAGAACAAAAAATAGAAGATGGGAGAATATATTAAGTTTTTTTCTGTAATATGGTTCTATTGTGTGCACCAAAGTGAACGATACATTCATCAAGATTTGCAAAAACAAAACTCCAAATGTCTGTGGATTTGCTGGACAATTACTTTAGATTCTCACCTTTGTTCATATCTGTGGTCATGAAACTCGAGTTCATATTCTACATGTGTTTTGCTGAACTAACGACATCATTACTTGCTAAAATATATGTACATGTTACTTTACTGTCTGAACAAATGCACAACCATGTCAGTGTTGCTTTCACATTTACACAAATTGACCCAGAGTTCCAGTGGAGCTGAAATCAGACAAGCTTCTACATGTATATTGGCTTTATTGCAGTTGTCAAATTGACTGTTTTTCATGGAGACCATGCTGTTTCTACTAAGCCGCCAGTATGAAAGCACCCTAAAGAATACTCACTAAAATGCTGATGTCTGTAAATATAAGCAGTTTTTCAACCATTTTTGTCATGTTGTCTTCACATCCACTCTTCCACATTCATAGTTTAATATCAAGTTTCTAGAAGCAAGGCGAACAGTGAAAAGTGCTGTGCAATGTAAATGTTACACAGGTTTTTCTGCCGCAGGCGCTGTTGTGTTGGGCCTGTCAATGAAGTGTGAGTCGCTCTGATCCAAGACCTGTATCTTCAGCATTCTCCCTTTTGCTTGCATCTGGTATGAAGATGCATTTTGATCTATCAGTTCACAAGTAAATGAGAGAGGCATACAGCTTCTTGATTTCCTGAAGGGTAGCTCTATGGGTGAGAGTATGTATGAGCTTTTTCTGATCTTTTAGTCTTAAGCTTGTGCAATTTACATATGACCATGAAAGACAAAATTTTACAGAAAGCAGCTTAGTTTCTGCTTTTGGTTTCTGCTTCTCAAAATCCTGAAGGCTGTGTCTTTGTGATAGAACCAGGACTGGTAGGAGATCATGCTTTTTACATATTCTTGCATTCACACCAGACTTTTAGATGGTAAAATTAAAATCCCATTACAAACAGAGTGGAGTAGTTGGCGTTTAGTGGCTTATGAACATATTATTCGATTCGATAGTACTTATTTGATCTGCACGAGGAAAGCGACTGATCCAGTGGATTTCTGCTACCCATGGCAGGGGTCAAATATATGTCAGACCTTGTTTTTTGTCTGGTTTTCAGCTAAACATGTTAAACCAGAAAGATGCATGTTTCGTTTGTACTGCTATTAGAATGCAATTAAAGTTTTTCTTATCATCGCAATTTATGGAAGAATGCATTGGTGGGCCACATTAAATGGATAGTTCACCCAAAAATATCAATAATTTCCTCATACTTAGGCCCCGTTTACACTAGTGCCTGTTTACACTAGTCGACACTAGCGTTTCACCCAGCGTTTCTGAACATATCTCTGTCCACACTACTCCACCAAAAACGTAGATCACGTGACCATTCGCGCACTCTGGGTATGCGCGTTCAAGTATAAACAGGAAGCATGTGTCTCGCTCGGCACTTGTCTTCACTTACAATCATGTCCCAACAGGCACTGGTTATTCCCGGAGTAACCCAAAACCGGCGTTCTAAATAGGGCTCACGCCACTTGAAACGTGAGCGATTAGCGAGTGCTCGAACAATAGCTTGCCTCTTGGTAATATATGCAGCTGTTGTAGTAAAAAAGAGTTTAACTGCACAATGGTGCCTAAAACGGACAATAGTGCAAACAATGCTCCAATTTCTGATTCCATGTTGTTGTTTACAGTGAAGGCTGGTCTGCCGTCTTCCGGCGGCGTTAGAGTCATGTGATAGGGGCTTGACGAATAAGGGAAGGATACTCAATGAGCCAAAAGCCCCAATCGAGTAGAGAATCTCTGCAGCCACGCCTCCGTTTTCAGATCTCTCCATGTTCCCCCATCCACACTGAGACAGAGCAGCAGCGTTTTAGAATGAAAACGGCCTCTCCAGCGTTTCCAAAACACTCCGTTTTCGGGGCTCAAAAACTCTGGCGTAGTGTGGACGGATGGCGTAACCGTAGCAAAACGTATGCATTTTAAAAAGAAAACGCATTAGTGTAAACAGGGCCTTAACATTTACTTGTCACAAACCTGTTTGAGTTTTAAGAGACTAAAGAAAACAATGGTAAAACTTGGTAACTCTTTAGTTGAAGTAACAGTACACACCATTTACTACTGGTTAATTAACTCCTATTATTAAAATATTAACTGTTTACAAGTTAGTACAAAGTATGATGTTATTTTACATCCCTAATCCTAGCCAATACATAAACCTAACTACTACCCTACTAACTATTAATATGCAGCTTATTAGTAGTTTATTGCGCTAAAGGTCTTTGTTAATAGCGTGAATTGTACAATTATATCAAGTTTGAATAATCTTTTGAAAAATGTTGGAAACAAGTAACCACTAACTTCCATAATGTTTTTTTTTAATGGACTATGGAACTACTTGAGAGTGAGTATTGTTCTTTTTATGTTTTCCTTCAAGCTTTACCTTTAAGCTTTGACTAGCAATGTAAAAAAAATAAAGTTAAACCAGCAAATTGTGTGATGCATGGTAATTATTTACCTGTTTAATTTAAATCTAGAGATGGGTAGCATAATGGATGCATCTGAATTAAATTCTGTTCACTAATTTAAATATGGCACAAAATTGATAGTTTGATGATAAACAATAAATTCGCTAGCATTAACTTTTCTAAATTGGCAAATGGTTTAAATTCAACTTGCGTTCCCTACTGCTACAAATAAATCTAGCCCTCGAAGTAAATTATGTTTAAAGGTCTTTGGCAGTGTAACAATGTGGTGTAGCATCCCATTCATTTAACATCACTTTTTTTTCAGAATAAGGGTGTGTAGTAGATTTACTGCCTTTCAGTGTGTTGGGAAAGCAGGAGTCAAATGGAATTCCTTGGAATGTTGTGCAATTGAAAGAGCAAGATGCTTTGAGAGACTGGATCATTAGTTCTGGATGCCAAACATTAGATTTTGTTTTCATTGTATCAACAAAAACCTAAATCATAAACATCTATGCTGTTAAATACATCAAGTAAATGAAATATTAAATAGAAATTGAATTCATCATAGGTCAAAAACTGCAATGCATCATTTAGCTACATTGCTTCAGTAAATTATCTCCTGTTATTTCATACAATTAAGAGTGCAGTGACTTTTACATTCAGTGGCCTGCATCAGTCCCATGTAGCTACAGTGAGTCACGAATAATATGTCATGGGAGATTTGGTTTATTGACCCTCAGAGTTAATAATAGCTCCCTGGAGGGATGATGCAGTGCTGATGGCAGAGCCCATAGTGCAACACACCGGTTCAAAGACCAGCTTAACGACAACACAAGTCCTAAATCCGCTAGCCTTCTTTAAATCAATCCACTCACTGTATTTAAACGTTATTGATTTCATTGGTTTTCACTTGTTGGGTCCGCTAATACCTGCCAACCACTATTATGACGAATCTACTATACGGTTGTAATGATGTAGATTACATCATGAAATAACCTCTGGTGATATGTAGAGCGTTTCGTCACGTATGAACTACTGTGCTATGAGACTGGGAAATTGATTGAGTGCATGACCGCTGAGAGGGGTTTGAAGATGATTGTGCACTCACTGCAATAATCAACACTAACTAGTGCACATGCTCAAATGGGATGTCAGCATCAATCTATTGACCTGTTTGTACCTTGACAGTATCAGGATTTTATGTCTCCGTTGCTAAATTACAATACTCAGCACCCATTTTTCCAAACTGAAATTGTTACTGAAGCATTTGTAATGTTGCCATTTCTTTTCACAAGATTTAAAAGATATTTAGGCACTGAAGACTCCAAGTGATTGATGAATCGTTTCAGGTGTGATTTTGTCCCATTTTTTTCTGCAAACAAGTTCTAAGGTGGGCAACAGTACGGGAATTTCATTGTCACATTTTGCATTTAAAAATGCGCCACACATTCTCTATCAGAGACAGGTTGGGACTGCAGGCAGGCCAGTCAAATACCTGTATCCACTCATCGCAATAATCAGCACTAACTAGTGCACATGTTCAAATTGGATTGACCTGTTTGTACCGTAATAGTATTGGTTTTTATTTCTCCGTTTTTTAAATTACAATACTCACCCGTTTTTTCCAAGCTGAAATTGTTACTGAAGCCTTGTCAGAAACATTATGCACTGAAACTGGGTTGCAGAATACCAGAGAAATATGAGCTTTTTTTGTATGTTTAGCTAGTAAACAAACACTGACAACATCCTAGCAACTTCATAGCAACCCACTAATGGTATAGAGTCCGCTCATTATTTTTTTTCATAGGCATTTAAATT
>CAIGQQ010033975.1:2761164-2776724 GCA_903798035.1 Danio albolineatus | reverse complement strand
AGAGAGAGAGAGAGAGAGAGAGAGAGAGAGAGAGAGAGAGAGAGAGAGAGAAAACAGTCAACGTTATACGATTTACACAAATTCTACTCTTACTAGGAAAAGAAAAAACTAAAAGCTGGACTTCCTGCTTGCATTTGACTAGTAATCAAATCATTCAATGAGCTAAACTTCCTCTTTACATGATAATAAAAGCCCATTTAGCAAACATTTGAAAATAGAAGCATATAAAACACTATAGGCCATCTTCTATATTGATAATAGCACACACAGCAAAACAAATTCACATTACCATAAATCAACAGTGTGTCTTCATGGAAATCAGAGATAGCGAGTAATAACATTCCACATCCGACTTTGGATGCAAAACTACAATATAATGCAAATGCAAACAGAACATACAGGAAAAGGGCTGTCACCATTATAAGAACAGGGCAAAAAGGTGAAAGTATTTTAAAGCAAATGGACCACCGCTTCTATTTATTAGTTCCTTATTTCCTTTATTCTAGTTCCTTTATTAGTTCTCAAAGCTGAAGAACGCACCACACACTGACCTTCTCTACTCCTCTGAGAAACTTCTCAGTTCCTGTGTAGTTCCTCTTAGGTTCAGTAAGCAGTTCGCACAAGCGCTGGATAGTAAATGGGATCCTGGATAGAGATAACATTTGAATGAACTGGTGCATCCTTCACAACAAACCACTGAGAATTAGGACCAATTCAACGTCATTTCTTGTTATGATCAATAGCCAGGAGATGGCACACTTGCTCTGGGGTAAAGACACAGGCCCTGTCTTTATCCAAAAGCAACTTACAGTAAGCATATTAATAGGAGCATTAAAAAATAACAATAATAAAAGATGTTACGTACCTCAGTTTTGAATACATTTTTAGTACATTACAAAAGACAGGTATTTAAAATTTAATTATGACTCAGATAATACTGTAAATTATACAGCAGTACTTGCACATTACTATAATATTAAAGTTCATTTGCTAATTATTTTTAAACACAATCCATTAAAATAATTCTCCATTTTATTTCTTTAATCTAATATTTTACACAATAGCTTTAACAAACGACATCAAGACTATATGCTCATTTCTCAAGCAAACTGATGAGCTGTGAACACCGAATGACTTGCTTGAGGTAAATGTAATGATTCATGACACATTGTGCAATGGATGTGGAAAATGACACTCAAAACACAAGCAGGGAAAATGTTTTTAATAGAATCATTTAAAGATGTAATGACTCATATATTATGTGTCAACAGTGTCATTTCAGATATACACACCGTCAACTGACGCATGTCCATTTTTGTTAGCGTAAAGGCTGATTTACACTTCTGCGTCAAACGCATGCATATGCTCTGGTGCAGCCATCACGTCGCATGTCCCACATAGTGGCTGACACGCACCTCTCAAAAAATGCAACTAACAATGTGTAGTGCAAGCTCTGTGATTGCTCGGTTTGGTAGCTGTGATTAGTGTGGGTGGGACAGAGACCCACGCGAACCTGTTGGAGTGAGTGTTTTACTAATGTTGAGTCTCGTGGAGAAGCTCCAAATGTAAACTTTTTTTTGTGTTTACCTTATGATTAAAGTTGTTACATGTCCGCCTGTTCTCACTTCTAAATGAGCGAGTTTTAGCTACTTGTACATTAAGGTAGCATCCAGAAAAAACTAAATACTCGACACAGAGGAACATAAAAACCTACTGCCAGCTAGCGTTTATGAAGTGTTATCGCAGAGCAACACAGACAGCATGCAGAAGTATAAATGTATGACTATGCACAAGGCAGGCACCGTGGGTCATGCCGATCACTCAACGCACAAGTATGAATCAGCCTTAAGGGTGTCATTTTCTCCCCTAATTTGCATAGGATATTGGTTGATGAGTGAGGTGATATGCAAATCAATTTCAGATAATTAATGATAGACCATAAACGTGCAACAACATAAGCCCCCAGTTTCTTCAAGAATAATATACTCACCCATTGTATCCATTGACAATCTTTAAAATTCGCTCCTTCATTTCTTCGAAGGGAATTGACTCCACGTTAGGGTTGGCGGGCCCTCGTTGCTCTGGAGCCGATGCGTGGAAATCCTCCATTACTTTCTCCAGTTTAAATACAAAGTAGGTTTTAAACTGAGACCAGGACACCCTGAGGAGATATACAGCATTTACAACTCAATTTATTTTTAGATTTGTCAGTCATGAGGCTGATTATTATATAACTTACTATTAAATGGGCTTGAAATTATTTGGTTTCAATTGTTACATAATGTGAGAAGAGTCAAGGGTGATATGAATGGCATAAAACCAGCACAACTGTTAATAACACATTTCAGTGTCATGAAGCAAAACATTTGAATATGTGTAATTTTTCAATATGCATCAATGTATTCTAACAGTTACTTTATGAAGTGAGAGCAGGTCTTCTAAATCAGACCTAGTCGTTAAGTACAAGGTTTAGTTTGTTTTGGAACAAAACCAAAAGTGCAGGGGTCATATAACAACCCACCTTCTGGTGTTACCTAAAAAAACAGTTATGACTTTAAACAAACCACTAGAAGACAAAGGTGAATAGGGTTTCTTTGCCCAACTTAGATCACCCATACTTAGATACTTACAGGGTTTCCCCAGTCTTTGCAATATGGCACAAAAACTGGTCCAACACTGTAGACGCTTCCTTCTTCACCTTCTTGTCAAAATCTGCAGGAGACACAATATTAAGTTGTTGTTTTGTTTTTTTTCATTTGATACATGCAACTTCAAAACCTTCTAATGCATTCAATTCGATCTGTAATATTGTAGTCCAGATGTACAGTTCCGACATTACACATGAGGGGAAAAAAAATGTCTAAATTCTACATTCTTATTTTCACAGAACTACAAAGCAGCTCTTTCTAGACAATCTTCATGCACCAAAACCAAACACGATTTTCTTTTTAGAGCATTTTGAAAACAACCATGCTATGCATACCTTTATGAAATCCTTTCCCAAGCACAAATCCATTAGCAGGTAATCAGTAAAACTAGTTACCAATGTTACTAATGATGGTAAACGTCTTCTTTTTAATCTTAAAAGTCACTTACATTTAAGTTCCATAACTTTGTATTATTTTTCAGCCATTATTATCTAGACAACTTGGAGCACATTTATGACCATCTAATACAAATAAAAAACGTAAATAATTGTATTATTTAGTCCCCAAAAGCACTTACACTATCCCAAGCAATAAACAACATACATATACAAGCAATACGTTTAAATGATGAGAAATTCTTCACTGTTATTATACAAAAATGACTGGAAAAGAATCTTGTGATGTTGTGAACTTTCATTATAAGTATGAGGAAAATATAAATTTCCTAAGACACTTACATAAAGCCAATACAGGTACATTAAATATTAATTTAATATCGTTTTGCCAACAAAACAATTTTTACTACTGCCAACAACAAAAATATTAATGAATAATAAACGATAACTTATTAATTGATATTATTTAATTAAGCTAAGCTAAGAGCAGAGCTTCTAAGTGCAACCTTAATGACAGATATCTCGTTATATACAAAAAGAAAATCACGTTAAAACTAACAAAGAAAATGTTTAAATTATTCACACGTTTACAGTTTACACAGAATACACAGATGTGTAACGTTAAAACACTTAATTCAACTCTACATCATATCAGTCCACTACACAGTAAACTCCAACAATAGCCTTTTTATTAACGTATTAATTATCGAACCCTTCACTTCCTGTCAGTAAAATAAAGAAAGTCGTAAAATAAGAGAATGAAACCTGTTCATCTGCTCTTAACACACAACAGTCCTCGAAAAACAGGAAAAGCCATTTAGCCACAGGCCATGCTAGCATGAGCTAACTCACATAAACCAGACAATAACCACATATAACTCCATCCTAAACTCGCCCCGACCACCTCAACACACGCGACCGGGTACCTTTAAGAGCCTCCAGAAGTGTGTCTATCTCCATGTCTGTGTTGTTTTCCCTGTCTCCTGTTGGAAAGCGAGAGCTGATGGCTGCTGTTGAGCTCAGTGAAGAAGAGGAGATGGGAAACATTTCAATATGGCGGCGACTGCGACGTCACTGCCGGCCGCTCTTCAGGAGCGCTGACTGTTGCGCAATACCATGGCCGCGTTCCAAAGCCTAGTCAGCCACCTATTTAGGCATCATTTCTGGGTGGTTGAACACAGTGTTTTGTTGCTGTGCCGCAATATCGAGTGAACGTCTCGTGTAGACTGTATTTAAAAAAGCACAGTACGTGTTGACGTAAGTGTGTACTCGTAAGTGCTGTCAAGGTATGCAGTTTACAACGATTTGTAACACGACTTGACGACTTTTGACTTAAATTAATAACCTATAACTGACCTCTCTTTCTTTCTCTTTCTCTAGAATGACTAATCTGGCTCTGAATTTTAACTAAACAATCTACAAAACGTAGCCTATAGCCTATTCAGCTAAGCCGCTACTACACGACTGATGAACAAATTGTCTGAGTATTATTTGCACTGTACTAATTATAATAATATTTAAATATAATACAAAAATAACTGGAGAGTGGCTATTAAAGTATACACCCATAATGATATCAAAGTATACATCCTACAAGGATTTGAAACAACAATCTGACTGAAATAATCAGCCTATTAATAGCCTAACTGAACTCTTTCTATTTAAACACAAGTGACTGTTCTTGCTCTTAATTTTACAAAATGTACTTAAAATAATTCAACTAAAATATTCATTCATTTTCCTTTGGCTTAGTCCCTTTATTCATCAGGGGTCGTCACAGCGGAATGAACCACCAACTTATCCAGCATATGTTTTACACAGCGGATGCCCTTTCAGCTGCAAACCATCACTTGGAAACACCCATACACCCTGGCCATTTTAGTTTATTCAGTTCACCTACATGTATTTGGACTGTGGGGGAAACCAGAGCACCCGGAGGAAACCCACACCAACACAAAGAGAACATGCAAACTCCACACTGACCCAGCCTGGACTCAAACCAGCGACCTTCTTGCTGTAATGTGAAAGTGCTAACACTGAGCCACCATGTTGCCACCAACTAAAACAACATACTAATATTATGTCATGTTTATAGTGTTTTTTTTTTTTTTTTGAAATTTTTTTACAGTGTTGCCTAAGCTATAGCCTATTGTCTGGGGATTAATACAACATATGGCAAGACAGCATTGAATTATAAGTGTACTGTACACCCTTAACTTAGATACTGTGCAAGTAGGCATCTTACAAAGATTTAACAACAACCTGACTAAAATTAATAGACTACTTATAACTGAACACTTATCTTTTTATTTATTTGAGCACAAGTATGACTAATGTTGATCCAGAATATTAAACTACCCATAAAATAAAAGTCATTATGCAAAAAGAACTGTATAAGTCAATGTCAAAATAATGCATATTTATTCTTTACATTTTTGACATACTTTTGTATAAAAGGACAATATTACATATAATATAAGACATTCAGAGAGACAAAAGAAGAAAAGAAAAAACACCAGAGAAGAACATTCCTGGTGCAGCATCTTTTTACACCAACATAACATGAGATGAATAATAGTCTCCTGAGTTTCCAGTTAAATTAACCTCATCACTGATCCCAGACCAGTGATAAAGGGGTTGGAAACTAGTCGCAAATATAATTAAGCACATTGTGCTAATGAACATATAAAAACACACGTCAAAACACACTCATTTTCACATTCACACAAAAAAGACACGACCCACACAGTAAAAAAGGCTGCAATTACACAACAATACTTAAATGATTACAGATTTGTAAAATGAGAGATGGGTAAAATGATCACGTTGTCCACTGAGACATTATGACATTTTTATCTTTAAATTATATTTTCTCCAAATTCAGCATTTATTTTAAAAAATGTGCTTAAAGTGATTATTAACCCTTGTGCACTGTTCAAATGTACTACCCTTCTGTTATGTTAGTGATGAAAACATCCACTGAATTAAACTGCCTTAAAAATGCATCAGATAAATATATAATGTTTGCATAAATCTGTTAATCAACTTCAGTCTTGATCAAAACTACTAAATTGTTTAGAAAATTACAGGATTTTAACTCTTAAATTGCCGATTTGATTAAATAATGTCACTGATTTAGTGGGAAAAAAACATACACAAAAAGACGTATTTTCAATTTAAAAACTAAAAGTGGGCTGTTTTTTTTAAACCTTTTATCACAGTCTTGGACATGTGAATGATTAGTTACAACATTGGGTTTGATGCATTGTGTTCTCCCTAATTTACTGTTGGTGGCTGTTTTTACCCAATTGACTTCCATTACAACCACATTTAATGATGCATAAATACAGTCTTTGTTTTTGTTTACTCCATGCAGTTCTGAGAGCTGAGATGCTTATTTTGATTTTCAAGACATATGAAGATAAGTGCGTAAAGGTCACTCTCACACACTCACAGACACACAAACACACACTTTAATAAGCTGTTATACTCCATATAAAATCCAGAAACTAAGCTTTTTTTTTCTTTCTTTTTTTTTTGCACAGGCCTATCTAAAGGGTTAATGGTGCTAACTGATGATCAACAGTAAAAAGGTCAAATTTTACCTCTTCCCAACAGGGGAAAACCTGCAACAATCAAAAGTGCATGATTATTTAGTGTCATGGTTTTGTAATCAAACAAATGTGGTGATAACAGAAGTCAATGGGGCAAAACCAGCCACCTAAAGGGAGAACAAAAGAAAATGAATCAAAAGCAAGGCATCAAAGGCAATGTTGTTTCACATGTCCAGGAATGTGATAAAAGTAAAAAGAAAATCCATACCACAATTAGTTTTTATACTGAAAATACATCATTTTGTGTGTTTAGTGACATTTATGAATTTGACAATTTAAGTGTTAAAATCCTGTATTTTTCTAAACAGTTTAGTACTTTTGATCAGAACTGAGGTTGATTAACAGATTTATGCAAAACAAAAAAAAAATATCTGATGCATTTTTACAGCAGTTTAATTCAGTGGATGCCCTAACATAATTTGCCCAGAGTGTAATGTTGAGGTTTTATATTATTAAAAGCATTTTATCAAAACGTGTCAAAATAAGATTGGTCACCAAACATCATTCTGCTAGCTCAAACACAGAACCATTTATGGCCAAATCCAGTCACAAAAATCACCCCACAGTGGATGAAAACATCCCCAACAGTACATAAGGGTTACATTTGTGTATTGTTTTGTCATTATTTAGATCTTATGTATATAATACTGTCACAATGTACAAACCTTTCCAACAAGCTAATGCAACCATTTATTTTAAACAAACGCATTAGCTTAATCCCAATGTGGCAGACTACTAACAAACTTTAGGGCAAAACAATAAAATGGTCTGAACTCGAACAAACTGAATATTGCTAAAAAACACTTAAACACTTAGAGCTTGTGAGCAGCTCTCACAAATGGTTCGGTTGTATATTATCCTCGAAAAAATCCCATCTCATATTCAACATTAAATCCATTTAGAACAGGCAATGAAAATACAGAACTGAATTAAAAGGTATTTTCACTCAAAAATGAACATTTACTCACTTTTTACTCACTCACAAGTGGTTCCAAAACTTTGGGTTTCTTTGTTTGAACATCCAAGAACACATTTTAAAGAAAGCTTCATATATTTCTCCATATTAGGAAAAACAAATGCGCTAATGGTAACAGGTTTCTGACATGTTTCAAAATATCTTCTTTTGTGATTAAAATAAGGGGGGGGGTCCTGTTTGAAACAATAAAGGGTAAGCTAATGACTGAATTTTCATTATTTGCCTGAACTATTCCTTGAAGTGTAATTCTCAAAGGCCAAATCTTTTAGCGTAATATTCTACATATATTAACAGGCAACATCACATATACATATATATATATAACCTTTCAACATCACACTCCTCTCTCGTCTCACTAATAAGTCATCTTCAATGTAAACAGTGTGAACATCCACCATTAGGGCTGTGCTTAAACTGAATGTACATCTTACTGAACTCTGAAGGCTGACAGGCTAATTCTCTTTGGTTGTTTATGCGTGCTACATTCTTTGTGTGTATGTGTGTGTGGCTTGAAAACAAGGATTTATCGCATGCTATTAAGCAGCAGAATGTACAAATTGGTGCAGCCATTTAAACACAATAATAAGATCAAATGTACTGACACACGAATTACTCCAATTGTGTAATATACCAAACATAATGAACTAGATGCTGCAAAACAGTACAACACAGTTGTAAATAAACAGCTCTGAATCCATCTTTTTGGATTTGCTTTTCCAGTGAATCCCTTGTATCACTTTGGGGTGGTTGGTAACCCACAGCTGGAGACACACGTTTGGTTGCATCTCCGTTTCAAGAGTTTCAATGGTTTCGCATTCATTCCTTATCGCTGTATAAATCCAGCAAACCAAGACTGCTGCTTAAATCTCCAACTCCTCAGGCTCATGAAGCTCATACTGGGTCTAATGGACCAAATGTAGCTCGCCCATGGCATTGCTCATCCTCAAAGAAAAAAAAGAACCCCAAAACATTCAGATCCAAGCAGCAGGCAGAGACTCTTCTTTATAATGCGGTAATGCAGTCGAGGCTCATTACTCGTGTGGCGGTCGGATATGGCGCACCACTTTTTTCTCATAAACCGCCTTCATGGTCTTCTCGATCTGTTTGAGGAACACCTGTGGTATTCTTCCACACAAGGTGTTAACAGTGTCTAGGAACTTAGTCTGAAGAGGGTAAAACAAAGACTGGAACATGTTCTCCTCAAAAGGATACTGGAAGAGAAGATAAAAGACATTATGTTCAAGGCAGTGTTTGGGATATCTGTGCAGACACAATGAACAAGGTCCACATCTGATATGTGTCTGAATTGCAAACAGCCGAGGGGCCCATGTGACTCAAGAATACAAAAGGCTTCCTCTTGAAGAGACATTTTCCTGCTAGTAGCTTTCAAGGAGAGATTCAAGGAGACTGCACTCTGAACGCACAATGCAACACTTCTATTTATTCTCATATGATTCAACACCCTCAGCATTTGCTTTGTTAGCACTGAAAATTAGAAGGTAGACTGAGCTGGCAAAGACAAATGGATTCAAAAGAAGCTATATAAAATAATTAGGCTTATATTTTCTGAAAATTATTTCAAAGACTTGTTATGTGGTTGCTAAGCTGTTCCGATTTGACTTCACTGTTCTAGGTTATTCTTTTTTGTTTAAAGGAGATCTATTATGCCTCTTTTTACAAGATGTAAAACGATGTCCCTATAGCAGGGGTGGACAATTAATTTCAGACGCCACAATAGATTGGGGCCAGAGCAATACATTTAATTAGTTAAAAAAATAATAATAATAAACAATCTGTGAAACTATTCAATAAACATTCATAAAAACTCTGAAGTCTAAAAAAAAAAGAATCAATTTTACACAAAAAGTATTTTAAAGACCAGCATCACAATATCAACTTCATATAAACGCCACAGGGTTGTTTGTTTGATTGCTTCACCTTAGTTATATTTTATTCATTCATTCATTCATTTACATTTTTTATGTTCGGTAAGGGAATCTAGCCTGTGTTGGGCTGAACAACTGCACTGAAGTCAGGTTGAATGTGAGGTGGATATGAGATGTAATGATGTTCACAGACAGTATTTGTATCTGGATTTTCAAAATCGTTAATCTAGGTAATTAGTCTACGTTTATTACTGTGTAACTCCATACAGTGTGAAGCTGCCTGCCTGGTTCTTGTCACATGACTCGTGGTTCACTCGTGGCACTATGAAATGTTTAGATTTTTTAAATCGCGGTGCCTGGAAACGTGAGTGTGACATACCGCATGTGCATCCCTTCAGCGCGTCTCCATTTGAAATAACAAAACCGAGTGCTATATGTGAAAGTCCCCTTTTGTTGACTCGCAATATCAGACCTGTGCTTTGCAAGGCCCTGTTTGTGGTTAAATTTAAATTAAATACTTTACGCAGGCCAATCATTGAAGTCCAGCGGGCCGCGTGTGGCCTATAGGCCGTTAAATGCCCAGTTCTGCCCTAGAGTGTGTATGTGAAGCTCAAAGTACTCCACAAATAATGTTTTATAACTCTTTGAAACTGCCCCATTTAGGCTTTCAACCTAATTGTTCCATTTTGGTGACTGTCGCTTTAAATTTAAGATTTAGCTCTTTTCCATAGAGGGCGGAACTACAAATGTTTGAGTCAGCATAGTGGCAGATTCAAAAACAAGACTAACGTCCTATGCTGAGGGAGAGATCACTTCTGGGCAGGGCCTTCCCCCTCTGATGACATGTACTAAGGGAGAATGTCAATCAAAGGGTTTCTGCAGAGTGTTTTTAATGAAGTGTGATTATATATAAAAGAATTAATTCATTTTTACCAACACAAGCTGGTTATATTCACTGACTGTTGCCACACAACATCATTTAAAGGCCTTCTTATAAAGAAATAAAGAATTACTTTAAGCATCATGGAGATAAATGACATGTTTGCAAAAGCTCCACCATTGACAATTTGTCATGTTGACAGATGAGTTAATTACAATTACACTGTTATGGTATAACACTATGCTTATTGTAGTTAGCAAAAAAATAATAATAATAACAGCATTTCCAAAAAAAAAAAAAAAAAAAAAAAAAAGCTGCTAGAATACTAGAAAATACTAGAAATTTTCTTTTGAATTTGTCTTTTGAACAGTGGCTGAGAGAGCTTAAATGTGATGCAAGTTAAGAACACTAACACTAACAAACTGAGCATTAACAAACTGTGATTAGTTTGATAACACACATGAGAGCAATTTTTGTAAACAGAGAAATATTTTCAGAAAATACAAGCCTAATTATTTTATTTTGCTTAATTTTAATTAACCACAAAACTCATAACAAGAAATATAATCCATTTGTCTTTGCCAGCTCAGTCTACCTTCTAATTTTCTGTGCTAACAAAGCAAATGCTGAGTGTGTTGAATCATATGGGAATAAATAGAAGTGTTGAAATGTGCACAGTCTCCTTGAATTAACATTAGTCAACGCACTGTGAGTTAACAAGAACTAACGACGAATGATTGTATTTGTATTAAATAACATTAACAATGATTCATAAATACCGTAATACATGCATTGTTCATTGTTTCTTTATGTTACTTATCTACATTAACTAATGGAACCTTATTGTAAGGTGTTACCATATGAAAAAAATCTGATTTATGAATGATACATGTTTAAGTACAGAATAACCCTGTCAGCATTATCAGTCACATACTTTCGAAAAGGTTTACAGGCTTTTATACATAACCTAAATGTCTTGTATTTATTTATTTTTTATTTTTTTAACAAGCGGTTCACACACCAGCAATACAAATGTCATAAATTCTTACACATAGCCCAATTTATTAAATGGATAGATCCCCCAAAGATACTTTACTTGTTTTTAACCTTAATGAGTTTACTTGTTTCTGTTGAACACTAAAGATGATGTTTTGAAGAATGCTGAAAACCTGTAACCAATGACTTCCTAAGTGTTCAACAGAAACAAGTAAACCATTAAGGCATGGATCCCTTTGAGGATATTTAAATAGTGAATAAATTGTAATTTTTGGGGTGAACTATCCCTTTAAATTGATGCAAAGTGACAGAGAAAGTTTTACTGCCACTCTATTAGTCTTAAAATATAATAATCTCCCTTGAGCTCACCTCATGTATGGCATCATACACCACCCTGAAGGCAGGCTGCTTGTCATCATGATAAACCCCTCGGTTGCCATGTAGAATAGAAACCCCCTCCTCTTCCGCAGCCTTACAGTTGCTTCCATACATGCAGTGATCTGGTCTATAGTTCCACTGGCACGGAAATATGTACAAACACTCTGCAGACACAAACAAGAATATTCTACGTCATTTCCAAACGGCAAACAACTTACTCATGAAACACTCGAGTATTTGGAGCTGTGCCAATACAGTTGTCAAACAAGCACATACTCTTGCCAAGTGTCTCGCCAATTTAGAGACATTAATAACTGCACCTGTCAGTATCTGTCACACCTGTTCCAGTCAAGAGAACTGTTTGCTTAAACAAAAAAAGAGCTCTTATCTCTACACAGCCCAGATAAAACGGCAACTTTCAGAAGAGCGAGCAAGGAGAGAGTTGAAACACTCTGCTGTGTCATACCACGTCTTTTTGATTTTCTGGGAAGATATAGCTCTTGGCTTCTAGCTCTGCGCTAGAAATAACAATCCAGGGCTTGGAAAGTTTAGTTGAGACGTACTACAAAGCCGCGGGGCTTCGTGTAGAAAATAACAGCTTTTCAAATCAGATTTAAGTCTTCAGCAAAAACCACAATTAAACTAGCGTTGTAACACTAGAGCACAAATCAACAAAAACAACAGAAAATATGCAGGTTTATAGGCAAGTTTCAGTCAGGCACAACGGTATGGACATTTGCTAATATTATAATGTTCTGTTGAAGTTCTTTGATAATTACCATAGTACTAAGTTAGGATTGCTGCGGGACAAGTCCAAAACTAGCAAAACATTTTTTTCTTAATAAAACAAAGACAAAATTTATATGATGCTCAAAGGTACCATGGTAATTTCCGTTTCTACTGCCTAAGAAACAAGGTACATCATGGAATGCGGTTGTTATACATAGTTATGGGACGATAACTGTTTTCAAGGTATACCACGGTTTGAAAAAGTCAAGGTTTTCATAAAACCAAAATTTTCTGCTATATCGTTCCTAAGGTATGTGCAAGATTTTTTAATTTACATTTTTTTGTTTGTTTTTTAGGTGTAAATTGTAAAGACATCTGTGTTTTTGAAACAAACGAAGACCGCAGAAGTCAATGATTCACTTGAATAATTTAGCCTGACATGTTTACTGCCCCAAAATATTATAAATGTTTCTCAAAATAAAATATATTGTGTTCAAAGGGGGAAAAGGTTTTGGTTTTTTTAGCCAGACATTTAAAAAATATTTTAGAGCAGTAAACACAGTACCGTCTCACCGTGAAACCATGATATTTTTATCCAAGGTTATCATACCATCAGAATCTTATACCGAACCATGCCTAGTTATAAAGTGACAGCACTAAGAGCAACATGTTGATTGTAAAATGCATGCACAAAACACAATGAACCAAGGTATTTTAATATACTTCTGTATTTAAAAAATAGACCACGGTACTTTGAAAAAAACTATGTTATTATCATAGTACATGTGGCAAAAACTATGCATTAACAAACTGTAGTGCATTTCCAAAAACTAGAATTAGAATATAGAACTAGAATATTCTAGAAATGTACTGTATTCACAAAATACTGAAAGATTCTTTGAAACACTACAACGGTACAAGTCCAAAACAAATATTGTACTAAAATACAGAATGTTTAAAACATTTTAATGTAGATTTATTAGCAACATACTCCAAAAGTTATGTAAAAGGTACTATAGTAAATGTCCCAAAACACTGTAATAAAAACATACACAAATCAGAGTATTCTGAAAACATACAACATGTTCCAAGCCAGGTAATCTGAGGAAAACCATGCTTTTACCATGGCACGGTATATTAAAACAGTGTATGCCCAAAATAATGCACTCCAAAATCAAGATATACTAAAATACATTGTAGAATACATGGTGTTACCATGGAACATGCCCGAAAAAGCATTATATCAATAGAGTATATGTCTGAAAACATGCTAAAAACCAAAGTATTTGATATAGACCACTATATTTACAACATACTCCAAGTTACTTTAAGAAATGCCATAGTATTAGCAAAGGACATGTCTAAAAACAAGGTATTAGTAAAATGCACACACAAAAAAACACACAAACGCATAAAAACTAGGCATTTTGTACCTCGGGGTACTTCAAAAATAACATTACAACACCATAGATGTTTTCAGCCACTGTTGTCTAATCATATATAATAATCAAGCATAACTAAGCAAACACACACACGTATATATACTGTATATATATATGTACCTGGGTTGTAGTGGAAGATGATGTTGAGGAGGTCTTGGTCTCCCCATGTGATGTGGTTCTTGTATTTCTGATAGAGAGGGTGAAGCAGATTTTCCCATGACAGACCGCTGGCGATCATACTGTTCTGTAAAATCAATAGTGGCAGGTTATTTTCCTCAACAGTGAGTCTGGCAGCCACTTCTCAGACAGCTGTTGATATGGAAATTGAGGTTGTTTCAGAAGAAGAAATTTTCTTTTTGTCCCCCCAGACAGCCTTGAAAATGTGCTTGGGTTGGAAATTACAGTTCTAGCCGAGTTACAGAAATATGCTAATCTAGACTGCTCTCACCCACTATCTCTCTCTTCTGTCTCTCTCTCTCTCTCTGTACTCGACGGATGGCAATCAGTAGACTTCCATCACTGCCTACTATAAACAGCCCGAGGTTAAAAGGCTTTAAATGTGCAAAGAAACCTCAGAAGACATGCAAAGAGCAAAGCCTAAGCCCATGATTCAAGAGGAATAAACCACAGAAGAAATAGACTGGCAATACCTAGTAATAAAGCACAAACCAATTTTATAACAAAAATGTATTGCATTTAATATATCCGCAAGTACACCCATATATTTACGTACACCCAAGTACACCCATATATATATTTAGTAGAATTAAAGTTATTTTAGCTAGAATAATTTAAGGTTAGTTGCTAAAATTAAAATAAAAAATAAGAAAAACTATACAGAAATAAACCAAAAATATACAAATATATATATTTTTTAAATGGAAACAGAAAATATGCAAAAAAAGAACAAAAGCTACTAAATTGTACTGGAATAATTCTGAAATAATTCTGACAACAAATTATTATTGTATGTAACGATTCATTTCCCTTAAGATTTTACATGATATATTACAATCTAATGTCAACCAAAAACTAATGTAGTAGCAATAGGTCTATATCATGCAACTCTTATTAAATATTATCTCTCTTCATTCATTTTCTTATCGGCTTAGTCCCTTTATTAATCCGGGGTCGCCACAGCGGAATGAACCGCCAACTTATTCAGCATTTGTTTTGCGCAGCAGATGCCCTTCCAGCCACAACCCATCTCTGGGAAACATCCATACATTCTCATTTACACACATACACTACAGGCAATTTAGCCTACCCAATTCACCTGTACCGCATATCTTTGGACTTGTGGGGGAAACCGGAGCACCCGGAGGAAACCCACGCAACCACGGGGAGAAGATGCAAACTCCGCACAGAAATGCCAACTGCCCCAGCCGAGGCTCGAACCAGCGACCTTCTTGCTGTGAGGCGAACGTGCTACTCACTACGCCACCGTGGCGTCCATTATCTCTCTTATCAACTATTATTTAAAATAACGCTATATGGACTATGATTTTCAATCAGTTAATTGAAATACAGCTGTATGATAAGATGTTTGTTGTACACATCCATATGTTTTATATATATATATATATATATATATATATATATATATATATATATAT